>PVLA01000499.1:34114-540213 GCA_004027455.1 Hydrochoerus hydrochaeris
TTTATAAATTATGTACTGTCATCCTGGATGTAGTTGTTCAAGTTACAAAGTTAAAGGGTACATAGTAAATATTCAAACAGTCAGACTACAAACAGTTCTGCTCAAAGATCCAACAAAGATTCAGCAATATGGTCATCTATTTTACACACTCAAACATACATGCAGTTATATCCCTTAGAGCACTTTCTTTTCCTCTCTTCTTTACAATAGCAATTACACATTTTGGTTTTATTACTCTTGTAGTTCTTATTTACTTTTTCCACTAGAGACACAATATGATATTTATAAATATGATTCTTATTTATTTCACTAATGAGGATAGTCTCAAGTTGTCTCCATTTGCCTGTAAAGGCCTCAAGATCATCCTTTTTTATAGCTGAGTAATATTCCATCATATAAAAATGCCACATCTTTTCATCCACTCTGTAGTTGATGGGCATCTTGGTTATTTACAGGATTTAGCTATCACAAGTTGTGCAGCTATGAACATGGGTGCACATATATCACTGTGATATGAACTTTTCAGTTCTTTGGGGAAAATACTTAGGAGGGGGATAGCTGGATTGAATGGGGCTTCCAATCCTAGTCTTCTGAGAATACTCCATATGGATTTCCATGTACTGGCTTGACTTTGCCATGTTATATTCCAGTTGTTTCTCTGTTTTTCCTCTTATTTAATTGCTTATCCTACCTGGTGGTTTCTTTCTGTTGTTGTTTTGGGGATTATGGTCATTTTTATCTCTGTCTAGTATGTCTTTCAGTACTCTTTCTAGGGTTGGTTTGGTGGACATGAATTTCTTCAGTTGTTCTTTGTCATGGAAGTATCTTGTTTCTCCATTCAATTTGAATGAAAGTTTTTCTGGGTACATCAGTCTGGGTTGAAGGTTGTTTTCTTTCAGGGCTTGAAATACCTCACTCCAAGCTCTTCTTGACTTGAGGATTTGTGCTGAAAAGTCTGCCGTGATTCTAATTGGCTTTCCCTGCTGAAACGTTTGCCGTAATTCTAATGGGCTGAGTTCCTGGTGGCAGGTCAGGCCCTTGGTGAAGATTCCGGGCAGCTTACCCCGATGCAGGCTTCCACTAGGTTCCTGCTGGCAGGGCAGGCCCACGGTGGAGGTTCCAGGCTGAGAGGTGTATTTTGGCTCATGTTTTCAGTTCATGGTAGGCTGATGCCAAGGTAAAATTTCATGAAGAAGCTGCACATGTCATGGCAACCAGGAAGCAGAGAAAAGTGAGGAGGAGATATGCCCTTTCCAGTCATGTCCTTAGTAAGCCATCTCCAACAAGTCTTTACCGCCTAACAGCACATTTAACTCTGAATTCAACTGTGGATTTACCTACCAATGAATACAACACCCTCATGGTGCAATAATTTTCCAAAATCCTTAGCATAAATATATATCCTTAGCGTGAATATGAAACTTCAAGGGAATATTTCAATATTCCACCTCTGTCACACAAGACTTACATCCATCTCTCTCTTTTTTTTAATGTTGAAAGTAGTAAAAATACAACAAAACAAGACAAAACAAAGCCAATTGAGACAATGCAGTGAAATTGGTACAGAACTTCACAGCAGGATACTGGGATAACAGTAGTAGGTACCATAGTATATCTCATTATCATCACAATTATTGTCCAGTCAATTAGGTCTACCAAAATCAAATCAAAAACAGAACATTATAAAACAATTTGAAAGAGAATATTGACTAGAGTAAAACAATTAATCATAGTGAAACAAAACAGTGAAAAAAACATTTGCCTTCAAACAGAAGATGGAAGGAGATCCCCCATTTTTGCTGTATTGCATAAGGTCATCCTCCTGAGAGATGCTCAGACCTCTGTCCCCAGTTGCTAATGGGAGGTGGGGTCGGCTGGGCTGGGATGTCTGCTTTCTAGCCAGCACTCTGGCAGGCTGATGGGAGACACCCACTGGGTCTCCTGGCTCATGCCTGAGGGAGGCACTTACAAAGAGGGTGGGCGAGTTGTCTTCTGCAGCCACTTGGATTCCACAATGGCTGGTCTTACATCCATCTCTTTCTGTAAAATTTTAATACATATCTGAGTCATTACGCTTTTTACAATGTTGACATTGTTGAAAAGTACAAGCCCAAATTCTCCTCTGAGACACAAGGCAAACTTAGTTGTGATCTCCTGCAAAAATCAAACAGAAAGTTAAATGCCACCAACACACAATGGCACAGGTAAACTTCTCCATTCCAAAAGGGAAAAGTATGAGGATCATAAGAAACAGAAACAAAGCAAGACCAAAACCCAGCAGGGCAAACATACTTCTGTTGTTCTTGTAGTTCTGCCAGCAAGTTGTGGTGAGATGTAAGCTTCATACAGCTGTGACAGCCCTGAGCCTATCGAATTGCAGTATGCACACCTCATGGCCTCTTTCTTTAGATGTTTTTGCTCACTTATAGAAACATTCCTATATGCAGCACTGAGACAGCTTCCTGAGTCTGAGCTGCAATCGTGGCTCCACTCTTATTAGAGTTTAACACTTTGTGCTTTGTGGGTTGCTGTACCTGTTGTCCTAGGCTTTCTTCTGAAACCTATGTGAACAACTTTTGCTTCACATTGTTCTTAAAACCAGCCTCACAGTGATGATGAAGTAGTTATGACTCTAGCTTCAGAGGCCTCTGAGTGCCTGGCTGGCTGAATGCTCTGAATTTAGTCCAACGGAACAAATTTTCTATGTTGCCTTTCTTAAGACATGCTTTCTGTGGCCCTATTTTCAAGGTTGCTTCCCTTTTCTTCCTTTAAGCCTCTGAAGGATGGTCTTTTGCAGACTCCTGAGATATCCTCAAGGCATTTTTTCAATTATCATGATACATAGTATTTGAGATATTTTTAAAGGTAAAATTTTCAATGTCCATAACCTTCTGCATTCATATTCCTTTCTGGTGAATCTTAAAGCTTTTTAAATAAGTTTGTTTGTTTGTTTTGTTTCCAAGTATCACTGTAAATTTGCCATCCTCATGTTGCAGTGTAATTACTGATTTTTTTTGAAATTTTCACTAACAGATTAAGTAGTCTGTTTCTCTTAATTGCAGTCACACAAAAAGTCTCAGGATGTGCACAAAATTTAGAGACATCTTCTGCTACTGCTTATCTATACACGGTCTCATTCTGATTGGCAACAGAGTCCTTATTCCAAACTGAAACTTCCTGAACCTGGACTTTACTGTGTGCATTTTTATCATCATTCTGGTCTTTGGGGCTAATCAAAATATACCTTTCAAGTTTGGTCTACATCATCCTATGTCTTCTCTAGTAAGCATCTCCCAACATTTCAGAACTCCCCCAAAAATCACTTAGAAAAGCTTTTTCTATACCACATGG
This sequence comes from Hydrochoerus hydrochaeris, assembly GCA_004027455.1. NCBI lineage: Eukaryota > Metazoa > Chordata > Mammalia > Rodentia > Hydrochaeridae > Hydrochoerus > Hydrochoerus hydrochaeris. The sequence continues at coordinate 37,466 of PVLA01000499.1, forward strand.
TTAGGTAGTCACATAAATGGTACCACTTCTGGAACCCAAATCTGTCTTAGTCACTTTACTCGTCACTAGACATAATACCCAACACTGTCAAGTGAAAGGAGACACGTTTATTCTGGTTGACATTTTCTGGTTATGGTCAGACAGTTCCAAGGCAGAAACAGCATGTTGGAATGGCCTCTTGGAGAAAAGCAGTTCATACTTGCGACAGAAAGAGAAAAGAGGTGACAAGGAGGGAGATGTACTTTTCCAGTTCACAACCCCAGTGACTCATCTTCAACCACTGTCCACAGCCTAAACAGCACATCTAGCTCTGAGTTCATGCATAGATTAATAAACTGATGAACACAATAATTGTGTGTGTGATTTAATCATATTTCAGAAGCCCTATCTCCAAACATGAGACCTTTGAGGACATGTCAGTTATAAACCATAATATAGAAGAAATTTAATAAGATATACTTGTTTCTGTTTTATGAAATAATTTCAAGGATTTGTTTTAATTTAGTGAATGAATAATGCATAAGCAAAATTATAGTTTCAATTATGATATGTGCTTTTGTACATAGAATTTTGATATTTATTTTTCTTATATTTAGTAATAATATTATTCTTAGACTTTGGAAAAACTGACAAGGCCACTGGAAATTTATTTAATATTTAACAAATTTTTTTAATGTTTTAGTATCAAAGATTAAAAAGAAAAAAGGCTCATGCCAAATTCTCTCTAATTTTGTCTGACTTGAACTTTTGGAAGTAACTGCTCAGCAATATTCTACTTTTAATTTTTGCCACCTGCCTGTTTAACATGGTTATACAGTGATGCTGCAGCAGCAATAATTGCTAATGCCCTTGTTCTTTCTTCTTGATTAATAGAGGATAATGGTTCATCAAACAACCAAAGCATCTTGTTTGTACTCTTTGGATCAGTAACAGTGACATTTGATCCCGACTAGGAGAGGTTGGTGACCTGCTCAGCCAGAGGCAGTCATCAGAGGACAGTCCTGCTGACACCCTTCATCCTTCAAAAACGAGGGATAGAAGTCTCAGAAAAATAAAGATTAGAAGAAATGAAGAAGGAAAGCAGGAGACAAAGAATATCATATTGCATGAATTGTGCTCTTAAGAGTGCTGTGAGTCAGGACACAAAGTCAGATAACGTTATCCACATCTGTACTGCTTAGACTGGTTTACGATGCTTTTCTTCCAGGTATCTTACAGCCAACATCCCTTACCCATATTACAAGCGTATGAATTGGTGTAGCTGATAAGCAAAAGGTAGAAGCCATTTTTCTAAAATAAATAAATAAAAGATTGAAAAGTGTCAAGGAATGTATTAGACCAAACATTTTAGATCAACTATTTTTACAAAATAATTATATATATATATATATATATATATATATATATATATAATTTTAAGTACATATATTATTATATTATATATTATTATTATAAATATTTCTACATGCATATAAATTATTTAACAAAAAAATTAAAAAGAAGAAAAAGTCTTCTATTCAAAAAACTTCAATCATTTACATATGTACTAAAATGTAAAGTGAGAAAAATTAACTTACACTCCATTTGTATAGCACAGAAGTATCCATGTAATACCTATTACTTCTCATGAATCTCAAGATCATAAAAAGCATAAGAAGTGTGAAAAATTATCCCAGTGCAGAGTAGATTGTCCCTTGTATTGTGGTGTCCTGAATTGGATCTTGAGAGAGAAAAAGAACATTTGGAAAAAGTAAAATAATTTTGAATAAATTATGGGCTTTAAATTATAAAAAAGTACTTATTATTGGATCATTGAGTTTGCAGATTTTACCACAGAAACACCAAAGGCTAATAAGGGAAACAGAATGGAAAAACAGAAGAACTTTCAATTTCTTCAAATTTTCTGTACATCTAAAACTATTATAAAATATATATAAATACATAACACACAAGTAGTTTATAGTACACAAGAAATTATTGTGGCATGTCAAAAATTTGTACTGAGAGTCTGTGAACTTGAAAAATGCATTTGTTTAAAGGTTATATTTGCATGAGTGTAATGAAAAAGTTGAAGCCAATGGAAGAAGAGACTGACATCAACAAACTACAACACGATTCTTATCATATTATTGAGTACAATTGGGAAAAGATGAAATTCATAACAGGATATTGGGAAAGTAAAAGAAAATGACTTGGCAAATGCTTGAATCACCTTTTAAAACTGATAGTGTGTTTTATCAGCATAAAAGTGTGTAATTAAACTGAGTATTATTACTAATGAAGTGCTACTAGTTCTAGATAACTTCACCACTGAAATATTAGGATTTAGTAATGATTCTATCATCTGGTATGGAAAAGCAATCTTCAATATTTTTGAAAGGATATAATGAAAGCAAAACTTTGTATGCTTTATTCAAGTTTTAAGACTAGACATACTTTAAAACACTCATTATACAAAAAGTATCATAAGTAATCAGAATGAAATATGTGAAATAAGTAGATTCATACAAAAAAGAATAGAAACAGCCTTGATTAAGCTATATAAATATAAGAAAATTTTAAGAGCTTAAATTTCAAAATATTTATTGTTTTATAAAACATGCAAAATTGTATGTATCAAATTCCTACAAGCCATATATATATTACTACTACACACATTACTAATCAACTACATTAAATATGAGGATGTAGCTTTAATAAGAAGAATTTGATCTTGAGGGAAAAAATCATGAACTTTTTCCACAGGACAAAGCAATGACGCTATTGCATAGTCTTCTCATTGTAATGTGAAATTAATGGTCTACTTCCTCATTTTGAGTATGTAGGTTGAATTATATCATTTTTGAAGACAACAACAGGCTCTAAATTCATTTTCTACAACAACTGCTTTTCCAGATACACACACAGAAAACTGTCAGTTACTCAATGGATGGAGGAAAGCACAATGGGTTTTATTTGCCATCTCAGGTAATCAGTACTTTAATGCAAAGGGATCTGACTTTGAACAACAAGACTGCTTTGCCTTTCTCTGTTTAATACTTCCTGTACTCTAGCAACAAAAGTAAAAAGAAACGTATCTGAGTTATCAATTCTAAAAGACTTGAGCTTCCTTACATTGAATTTGTTCACACTGTGTATACCTACATTGACACTTTCATAAGCCATGCATGCAGTTGGCTTCATTACTTCCTAATACTGGTCAAAGAAGCCAAAGTAGGAGCACAGGATGTGGAAGAGAACGGAGTTTTTCCATATGGATTATTTGAAAGAAGAGCTCTTTGACAATTGATGATACGAATTTTTTTAGATGGACTTAGTTCTGAAATGGCAAATGTTGGGTTTATATTAGGTCTGGACAATTCTCTTCATGTAGGTTTCTGGGTCCATCAACAAAACAGCTTATCATTCTTATAAGATTTTGCCTTTGAAATTATGGGATTTTATCTAAGAAACACACTGAGGTTTTTAAAATACCAAACCAATAGAATACTAAAAATTACCTTACGAACTCTATTGCTTATGGAAAATACTGTTGATTCTGAATTTGTAGATTCAGTTACAGAAAGAAAGGCAATGTAAAATTTAAAATCAAAAGGGTCATAATCCTGAGGATAAGTAGTTTTTGACAGGGTCCTATATTAAGGGCTACTTCACCAATTATAACCATTTTGCTATTATTTTTCTGAGACCATTGGGGAGTAACCTTCAGAAACTTTTCAAATAGACCTAGCCTCACAGTATGTAAATTAACTTGAGGGATGAAAATAGCAGTTCTTATTCCATTATTCATATTAAAATACATGCAGTCATGTTTCCTAAAATAGCCGATGAAGCTAAAGAGTATAATGTCAGTCAAAGCCCACAAATAAAATGTCAACAATATAGAAAACCTTCAAATATGAATATAAAACTTTTTTGTATTTTAAAATTTCTAGGGAAAATTAGCACAAAAAATCTTCTCTGAATTAAAGAAAATCCAAAATTCATGGGTTAAATTCCAGAAGTAAAGTCAGTAAATAAACTTCATCAATTTACAATGAAAATATTCAACAAAGTTTAAAATTGGTCATTATCTTTATTCAGTTCAGTTTTCATATTCTCCAATCTCCATCAGAGTTTGTAGGATTCTAAGAAGTTTACTTCTCTACTATGTGTGAATCAGTTTATCTGTTTCTGATTCAGTGAAGTTTCTACTACTACAGCATTTGAATTAGTTTTTGTTTTTTCTGATTCTACCTCTCACATGCTATCATGTACCTGAATCTTGCTATTTAATTGAACACCTAAGAATACTGTATGGCTCATACCAATTATTGAAAATGGTCCATTTTCAGCTTCTGGAGTAATGCATTACAATTTAAAATTGCTTTGCCAAAGATCATAACAGAGTTTCAGTCATATATATATATATATATATATATATATATATATATATATATATAAAAATATATATATATATATATATATATATATATATATATATATATATGAGAAAATGAGGAGAAAAAAAGATTACTATCAGTTTTACCACTATGCCACTTAGAATATATTAGATTGTTGTAATTCAGATGCATTTAAACTCCACTGAGAAAGTATGACTCCACCAGTAAGTATGTCTTCAGGCTAATATTATATGTGGTTTACAAATCTTCAGTGATAAATTATCTTTCTCCTCCAACTAGTACATATAGCCACATGACTTCAGTTTCAGTAACACAGCATTCCCAGATATAGGAACAAACCTTTTCTGTTCAGGATTATTTGGGAGACTACTTTTCTACTGTAAGATTACTCATAGCTATGAAATATTCCTTCCAAATTTTTTCCTTATCACAGAATAGGTATGTTTGGGAGAATAACATTCAGCTGATTCACTGCAACTAAAACTGAAGTTTGAAATTCTAGGGCACTGCTGATGTACCTTGTAGAAAAATCCAACACTGACCTTCAAATTCCCTCTACCATTTCATTTCTTCATTCAGAAAGACTGGAGTTAGGGCAGAAAAGCAGAATGTTATTATTAAATTTACACCTTTTCTTAATATAGCACTTATGATTTTTGCTGGCTTCAGAACCTTCCTTACTAATTCCCTTCATTTTTAATGCTCCAGCTATTTACTATTCTAACATAGTGTTTTAGATATCCTGTAGTTCAGCGATGGCAAATGTATTAGAGAGAAATGCACAAACTGCAACCCAAACCCACTTATTTCTTGCAACGTATAAACATTGAAATGAAGCCTATATATTGAGGTTTTAGTTCAGAAGAAGACAATTCATACATTAATTTTGTGTGTGTTAAAAGAAAAATAACATGCATGCCATTGTTCACCATCACTTCTACAGTGGGTTCTCCAGTAGTGAGAAAGTAGAAATGTGTACATTTACATAAACAAATATTGTTTAAATTAGAATGGATATACATTCCACCAGGGAGACCTCTACTTAAACCATCATTTAATCTAGGACTGGTCCCACTCTGTGATTGTCCATTGACTCAACACAGTTTCCCTTGGAAATTCCCTAAATAAGGAAGTTTTCTCAGTTCTCCTCATTGCTACCAGGCATTGTATCTACAACTGTATAGTGATGAAAGCATTCTATGTTTATTTGAAAATTTAAATTTGATTTTCTCAAAATTTATTAACTTTCATATAATTCAAATTAACTTTCATATAATTCAAATTAAAAATACACAAAATTCAAATAAGATAATTATCATTTTTTTCTATGATTCTATTGCAATTTTCAGGAAAATATGACTCCCTAGAGTTACTTTTAAGAAATTCTCAATTCCAGTGAGATTGTAATTTCTATTAAAATATTGGCTCTTTTTACTTGAATTGTTTTGTTTCATTATTAATTTCACATTAAAAAACAAACTGTAAAACATCACTTATTTTCTAAACTTTTTTTGAAGCGAATAGACCTATTGGACCTCTTGCTTTATTTCTATGTGTGTAGTTGTCTGTAGCCAGTTTATCAGTATCTTCTTTCTTGCTTCAAATCTATTCTATTTGTTAAGATTACAATAATTTTTTCTAAGAAAATGTCTTTCACTTTATCAGGCAATATCAGTGTTTGTGCATAAATGTTGTTAAAATTCTTTTGTTTAGTTTTTTCTTATTTTGATGGAAAAAGTAAAACATCTTTAACCACTTTTGTTTTTTCTTTATCTATTGAGAAACCTAAACTCATACAAGCAGAATGTTTTAGACACAGAGCTGTTTAGTTTATCCTTTAACACGGGGCTTGTCATATTTTTTTTGGAGTTATTTCAATGAAAAAATTACAAATATTTTCAGTTCAAACTCAAGGCTGTGCCATGATATTTTTATTTTCAAATTTTTGATAAGATTTTTCTTTTGCTCTGCAGATGTACCAATGGTTTAGTTTGCTGATCATGAGAACTTAAATTAATAAACCTAGAATAAATAGCACACATGAATGGAATATTTTTTAAGAAAATCTAGGCAAAGGTCATCATTTCAAAATTAAGTCCTTCTTTTTTCTTCCATTGAACTAAGGGCATCTGGGCAAAGAGTTGAAAGAGCAATAGGATTTACAATTTCAGTCAGATGGAGTGAATGGTAAGTGACTGCCTCTCCCAGCATTTACTGTGTAACTGTACTTGGGTTGTCTCATGAAGTACAAAATGTGTGATCTTAAAGCAAAGTTATTTTCTTACAGTTCTTTAAGTTGGAAGTTCATATCAAGATGGCAGCAGGTGAGTTACAGAAAGTCATCCTTCCAGGTTCTCTTGTGTGGTCTTGTGTGTGTGTGTGTGTGTCTCTGTATGACTGTGTGTGTGTGATATAACAGTGTAAGAGGTCAGCTGTCAGTGTCACTTGCTGATATCACAGTGTCTAATTACATTAGGAATTTACCCTTATGACCTCATCAAATCTTAATTTCAACCTTTAAAATTGCTATGTCCATTATAATATTGGATATAGGGCTTCAACATGTGAATTTGAGGAAGAACACAAGTCAGTCTATAACTGTAAGTAAAAAACTGGATTTTTTCATGCATTCTAGGATATATAAAACAACTACTTTTCAGATACTGACAATAGGCAGAAAAACTAAGAATTCATTGCCTTATCGATACCTTATACTACTATGGCACTGAATAGAAAATTGCTCAGGTATAAGGAAATTTATTTTAAATGACTAAAAGTGCCAGAGTGCTTGAGTTTATGAAAAAGTACCACTCATTTTTTTGTCTTTGTAAAGTTTTTTGCAAAATTATCAAATAAAGCAAAAATAATGAAGATGCACCATGGAAAATTTGACATGTACACAATTTAAAGGTATGACAAAAATTGCAATATACTCAGGATTATAGAAATCAATGCAGTCTGCTTTTACTTGCTGAAAAGTAAGTGTGAACATATATACTATTTGGAAATATATCCAAATATATATTCAAATAAATTAAAGATACACATTTTAAGCACTGGTCACCACCAAGAAAATGAAACACAGAAGTACAATACAGAAAGAGGGGAAAAAAGTAAAAGAAAAATTCTATACTGAAGACAAGTACAAGGTTATAGATTTAAGTATGTCATATCTATGTTCACATTAAATTTAAATGCATTATAATACAGAGTTTTTGTTACTGGATTTAAAAACAACACTCACATATTTTCTCCTCTATGAGAAACTCAAAGTGTAAATAATTTAAAGAGAAAAATAAAAGACAGATGATAAGAAACCAGGATACATGCTCTATGGAGAGGGGAAGAAGGCCAGGAGTAGCGGATGGTGGAGAACTGGAGAAGGAAAACGGATCATGATGCTATATGAATGTACACACGTCCCCAGGCGAGAGAACTTATTGTGTGTGCAAAACATATACTAACAGAAACCACTATTCATTTCTGTGTTGTCTGTGAGAAATACACCTAAACTGTAAATGCAAAGTGTAAAAATGAAAACATGTCATGAAAACAAGAAACACAGGGGTACTTCTGTGACTATAAGAGAAAAGAGATTTCCTAAGAACACTGTAAAAGACAAGGGAAAAAATGCTGCTCAACATGTAAATTTATCCGAAAGAAAAATAATCCAAATAATATGGCTTAATCAATTTTCTCTTTGCTAGGACAAAATACCTGACACTCAAAGTTAAAGGAAAAGTTTTGAGTAGCTCACCATTTGTGGAATTTTCAGTTCATAGTTGACTGGCTCTGAGACAGGGTGGAACAGCAGAGGGGCATCAGAGAATCCAAGGTGGGAACTAGGCAGCAAAGCAGCAAAGCCACACGCAAAATCAGCAGCCCTCTTACATGGCATCCATGCTAGGCCTCCCTGGGGTGGGTAATATTCACAGCCAGGGAGGAGCACTGTTAATTCCACACATCCTTAATCTCAGCATCGCATAGTACAGATTCAGCCACCTCCAAACACCCCCGCCTATGAGCCTATGAGGCTGTGAGGATACATCTAGATATAAGCCATAACGCAACAGAAGCTTAAAATCAAACTACATGTGGCAAAGACTAAGAAAGCTAAAGGGATTAAAAGAAAAATCAAGTTATAAATGAATGCTTTAACATCCATATTTCAGGAAAATATACCTGAATGTTGAACAAAATTACCAAACATCCTGATCTCATTAACAGTTAATGAACACCATATGTAAGAATTACAAAATAAGTATGTTCAAGTGTCAATGAGATATTAATCAAGACTGATTAATGTCTCATTAATATGCTCATTAATATGCTGATAGGCTGAAGCATAAGAACAGGTATAAATTTAAAAATGAAATAAATGAAAGATATTAGTAAAACCTTCAAAATATTTATGCAGTTTAAAAATGCACTTCTAAATGACTCAGTAGTTCAATAAAGTAATTATGGAAGAATAAGAAATTACTTTGAATTGAATAGTAATAAACATCAAAATTTGTCAAATGAAAGAAAACTAGTTTTTTGAAGGAAGTTTATAGTTAAATTAATTATGTAAAAATTTAGATGTTTAAGCTAAATTATATAAACATGGTGGTGAATTGACAACTGGTGTCAGCTTGTAACACCAGCTGAACTCAATCAAGGTGGTGCCGGGAGTGGATGGCCCACCTGGAGATTGTTGGTAATAAGAGGCAAAATTGGAGAGGAAGAAATGGTGGTGTTGGTTTTCTGGGGTGTTGCTAGTTCTCCTGTTGTTGTTGGTTCTCCTGGAGGAGATTGTGGAGCTTGTTTCCTGATATGAACTTGGCTGTTCTCAACATCAGGGGAGCTCAGAACTTTGCTGTCACTGAGAATGACTGCTATTCACTTTAGGGGAGCTCTTATCTTTATTTTACTGCTTCCTGGCTCCGGAGGAGAGTGCTGCTCAATCTCCAGCAGAAGCTTGTCACGCTGGCTTCCTAATATGAACTCTGCTGTTCTCATCATTGCAGGAGCTCAGGTCTTTGTTGTCACTGAGGATGGCTGTAGTACTGTTAGAGGGAACTCTGGTTCTTACCTTGAGCATTGCTTCCTGGTTGCAGTGAAGATCCTCAGTCTGCTGGTATAGATCCTTCACCCCGCTGACACCCCACTGGCTTCCACCGCTGACTTTTGGCCCTCTCAGTGCAGACTTGCATGAGTTACTGTTGTGGTCTCTAGGCCTCCAGCTGGACTTGTGGGTGCCTATTATAAAATAACAGTATAGCACTATAAATTATGTGTCCTGTATTAAATTTTTTCCGTGCAAATCCTGACTACACAAAGCAACTACCTTAGTGCATCACTAAAAGAGAAAAGGTATTCCAAGTGGAAAGTGAATATGTAAGAATTAATTATATATATTATTGATAATTATAATGTGATAATAAGAGGAATAAAAAACCATTGCAATACCTAAGATAAATTAAGTCAAAGTAGATTTGTTGACAAGACCACTAAGATTGATCAATTCCATACATATTGATCCTGGAAAAAAAGGACAGGAAAGAAAATACAAATTTGGCATCCTGATTTTTTCTTACCTTTCCCAGCACTAGTAAATTAAACAAAAATTTCCACTAATATTCTGTGAGTAGTGGGAATGAAATATGTTCTCTTTCCCAGACCTGATTAAATTATATCCCTCAAGGACCTATCTGGACTGTTCCTCATATTCGAGGCTTGGCACAGTCTGTTGTATAATCCTCAGATCAAAAGCCATGTGCATAATCTCCATGTATATTTTAAACTCATATTTGTGCCTTCAGATTTCTCAAGTTTCCTGAGTCATTTATCTGACACTGCACACTGAGACCTCTTTACCATGAGAGTTTAAACTACTTGAAAGATAAATAGATGACTAATGGAGATTAAAATATTAATATTTCCCTCTTTATTCACAAAAGCTTGGAGAATATGGCTTGAGTAACTGAGGTGAACTTTGTTATATCTCACTACTTATTAAAATAGATGTAAGAAGCTATAAAGAGCTGGTTCTACAAACACTTGAAGATACAAAGAAACAGAACAATATCCATGAAAGAGAAGAAAAAGGTAGGCACGAATTCTAAAATTGTTATTCATGTACCGAGATATAGGAACATTAATCCAGCATAGGAGAGCAGCTGTGTTCTAGCTGTAGAAGTTTGAAAAGGAATGTACTACATTAGGGAAATCTATGCTGTTTTAGCAGAAAAATTAAAATAAATATTATATTACACAACTACTTCTTATATCATAAATTTTGTTCTATATTTCCAGAAAAAAATAGCATGCCCAGAGAATCTATTTTCACTCAGAAAATAGTCATCTCATTAGTCATAATAAATGATAGAAGGAAATCTATATATTTGTAAAATCACGGTCTCTGTGTAGCTCCCTAGATACCTAGTTTGATGAAGGTGAAAAATATAAAAATTAAGCAAGTAAAGATGAATTTGAGAGTCTTAGTGACACTAAATTAATATTTCTTTTGATTTATTTATTAATAAGGAAACATCTAACTTATTGCCTGTAAATGATTATGTGTCATTAGATATGGTTTTAACTAGCCAGTAGCGTGCCTTTTTAAAATCTAAACTAGAAAAATGTACACATTTAAAAGATCAGATCCATCCACATTGCTGGGTCTCACTTTGGAGAAATGAGATAAACAGCTGAAAAACTTCTAGGGATAAATTCAATAAGAGCATTTAATGTTACTGCCTGTATTTCCTCTATTATTCAGATAATGAAACTCTTTATTTACATCTAGCCAATATTTTATTCCTGTCTCAAGTTCAGAAAACATCCTTAAAGTTTTTCTCATCTCAAATCCCTTAGGCCAACACTCATTGAAAAAAGAATCTCTTATCATATCTTTTTGGGGTTCTCCTGCAGGTGAACCTCATAATACGTCATGCAGGCCCTTTACATCGGATTTCAATATATTGCATCTAGAAGTTAACCCCTACATAAGCCTAACAGCCTTCCTCAATCCGCACCTATTTCCCTTTTTCAGACGCCCTAATTTTCTTCTTCCTTTCAGTATTTCTATGAACTTTTAAACATTACTTGCAGTCTTATTTGACATCCTTTGCATTCTCTTTCTCACCACATCCCCAATTCTTGTCATCTGTAAGTGGTTGCATCACAAATTTCCCATTATTATTTCATAGTCTCTGGAGCTTTTAGTAATTTCCCATCCTTACATTGACCTTTTCATATGCTTAACTGCTTTACTTTTTAAATCATTCTTTTCATTATACTCATTTGCCCTTTCCTAATCAGAACTCAGTCTGGTAAATTGTGCCCCATAACACAACGTGCAAAGTTTATTTAGCACTATAATTTCAAGTCTAATGGCAAGAAAGATAAACAATATTCACAGTGAATTAATCAGCCAAACAAAAGCTTCCTTTTGAGATTAAGTGTAATGTTTAATTATCATTTTCTAAGGTGTGAATGCTAAAGTTTAGATAAGAAAATTTTTTGGTAACTGTGCTGTATTGTTTTAAAATAGAAAACTATAATGGGAAGATAAGTATTTAGTCAGATATGTGGTAATAAAATATTGTGATATGTGTAGTCACACTCACTGAAATGTTGGTCTGCAGTATTGTGATGATTTCAATTACATTTATTTCAGTAAATATAATTGAACTTAACTTTGAATTATACGTGTGACTATTCTGAATATCTTCCTAGAGCTTTAGGTTAAGGAAGTATTTAGAATTTATGTTTTCTATTTTACAAGTGATAGAAAAATTCTGCACATATATCCATATGCTTTTGGACAGAAAATCCATGCAGATCATTTTAACAGTAACAACTATGGATCTCTCCAGTCCCAAAGAACAGAAAAAGATCTGATAATCTTATTGGAAACACTGGTTCTCAAATTGAGAGTCTGATAAATAAATTACCAGCCTGAACTCTGAGGGAGATCTTGGTATATTTCCAAGTGGTAGTATTTATTCACAAAGCTCAGACTCAGTCTCTGAGTGGATCCCAGCAACCTATGCAAGGCATCTAGTCGACACTGAAGTATGCATCTTGAAAAACATTGCTCTAAAAGCTGACAAAGATCAATAATGAGACCTTAAAATGATATAAGAAATTATAAGGCTATATTTTATATAGCTACATGTTTATTACCTATCAAAAGGAAAATACATTTTCACAATAACACAAAATTTTTACAATGTTTATATAGTTATATAAATAAAACTACATTCTGAAATGTTTTTTTGTTCACAGAAGTTTTAATCATGTTTGCTAAAATGTAGGAACAAGCAAAATATGCATCCACAGTTGAAAGGACAAAAGATTTGGAATGTACATGCAATGGAATACTACTAGTTCTTAAAAAAGAATGTAAGTCTGTTACATCCCACAATATAGATGAATTTTGAAATAAAAATAAGCCCAACTTTAAAAAACAAATACTATATTATTCCACAAAGTTACCTACCTGGATTAGGCAGAGTCCAAGACAGTTCTCCAGGTCCTTGGGCAAATACAAGAATAGAGAATTGCTGTTTAGGAGGCAGAGAATATTTTATTGAAAAAAATGTTTTGAGTCATTTGTTAACTATTTTTATTTGTAACATTTTCTGTAAATAGCACACTTTATTCCAATTTAACTTTGTCTTTTTACCTCATTCCTTTCTTACCATTTCCAATCTGTAGTTACCTTCGTTTTGCTTTTTACTTGTGACATTTTTCAAAATTGCTTTTGTTATCAGGGCCTTTTGTAGTTCTACAAAAATTTTAGAATTACTTTCTCAACTTCACGGAAATATTTTGATAGGGATTGTGTTAAATGTAGAGCTATTTTAAGTGAGATTGCTTTTTAATTTATATTTTAAATTTATTTTTCAAGTAGTTCATTATTAATGTATAGATATACTAGTATCATTTGTGACTTGGTTGGTGGTTTTACATCTTGCAATTTTATTAAATTTGTTTATTAATTCCAGTGCTTTTTGGTACAGTCTCTGTATGTATGTATATATATATATATATATATATACATACATATTTCTGATCATATTGTCCATGACTATAAAAATATTATTTATTGCTTTTCAATGTGAATGAAAATTTTTTCTCTTGTCTAGTTATTCTGACAAAAAGTTTGTATTAGTCACCTATCAATAATATAATAAAATGCCAGGGGCAACTGCCTTATAATATTTTTTAATATTCTGCATATTTGAATCCATCATTGGGTGGTCCCTTTTCTTTGAGACTCAAATGAGGGTTATACTCATGCCAGTAGTATTTGGCAGAGCCAAGTGCTTGCTTCATGAGCTAGGAATCAGATGGAACAGAGATTTGCCCAGGATGCCTCTCTGGGGCAAACCTCCAATGACCCACCTGCTTCCCGCTAGTCCCCACCTCCTATCAGCCCACCACAAGGAGTTTCTTACCCCTGCAGGATCCAAGCCTTTAACAATCAGTCCTTTGGAGGCATTCATGTAACCCACACCAAATTTCCAGGACTATGTGGAATACAAATTTAAAAATTAAGCATGTGTCTTTTTCCAGATCTTAAAGAAAAAAAGTTCTCAACTTTTTCCAATCAGTATTATTTTAGCTTTGAGTTTTTCATATACAGCTGTTCACATGTGTGCATGTGTGTGCATTATATGTTTTATGTGTTTTATTTTATGTGATGTATTATATTTGCATGTTGTATATGTTAAGCCATTTTGGCATCTCTGAAATAAATCTCACATGAACATGTGAGATTTATTGTGCTACAGACTTAATGTGCTACAGAATTTGGTAACTATTACAAGGAGGGTTTAAAGTATATGATGGATGTTTACATTTTAAGAATTCAATGCAATAGTTGATGCAGTACTATTTCTGCTCCTCAAAATATGCTCCCTGGTTTCAAAAACCCTTATTTCATCATTCTTGGCACTTTTCAAAACCCTCTGGCAGTCCTCATTGTGTATGTATTTACTATGTGTAATCCAAAGCAAGTGAATGGTCCCTTCCTGCTGAGTGATATCCAATGGAAAGGCAGACTGACAAAAGCATTAAAATGTGTCCTCATCCACTTCAATCACCATGTCTGGCATTGTGCAACTTCTGCCTCTACCCCATATTAAAATGATTGTCAAAGGTAAATGTTTTAAATCAATTCAGAACATCAGCAGGAAAATTTTCCATGTGAAGGATTCAATAAAAACTGCCTCATTTTCTCTAATTTTCTTTTGGACACTGTGTAGACAGACCTCTCTGGGATATATATATATATATATATATATATGATTTATTAAAGCACTTCTGGAAATATTTTTGTGAGTGTTTTTACTAGCTGTGGTCCAAATGAAGAAAACAATGCTGTTGAGTATCATCCAATGGAAATATATATATATATATATATATATATATATATATATATAATCTGTATGCTTGCAGGAAGGGAACTGCATCAGAGATATACCTATCTACTTCTTACTGTCTTCTCTTGGATTTTTCAGTACTGTTCAATTTCAAAGGTCATTGTAGCCTCAGTTTCAAGTTCTTAAAAAAAAATCAAGGCAATGATATTGCCTGTATAATTAGAATTATACAGGAGAAAATGCAGCCTCATTATTTGCAGTCTAACACTTTGGTGATGGACTCCATTTTTTAAAGCAAAGTAAATGTTTGGACTCTAGAAACTGTAAGAGATGTATTTGATATTTATGGATTTTTATATCTTTCTATGATCATAGGTAAAAGAAAGAAAAAAAGTAGGAAGGAATTGGGGTCCCGTACTATAGTACATTTGTACAAGGGATCGTTATTTAGCTATAGAAATAAGTGGGAAATGTCTGTATAAACTGAGTCAAGTAATTAAAAGCAAATAACTGTTCTACATCTATTTAGCTGGTTAAGAGTCTTTGGGGGTTGTAAAGTTAAGTATCAATTACTATTCAAGATAGTTACCTTAGGGTTTTTCTTTGTTAATTTTAACATCTTTGAACTAGCTAATCGTTTATCTATTAGTCTAAATATTACTGCTTTAAATAATTATTGGTCTAATAAAGCTTGAATAAAACATTGCTATGGCAGGAAATATTTTGTATGGATCTTTGTCAAATTATTTTATTAAAAAGTCTATTATTTGGAAAAATAGCACATTATTTAATCTTGGTGAAAAAAAGTATTAAGTGTCTTTTCTAACAATGAACCAAAATATTTAAAATGTATTTGGTCCAGTAAAAGCTCCTCATGGTACACAAAACTGCAAACTACATGTAATTTTCATTTATATATTAATTGCTCTGAAAATTTCATGTCTTTTATCACTGGAAGATGCAGCTTCAAGAAGTTATATTTTAAGTGCTAAGTATAACTTTTTAAAAGAATATTTTTATTCATTAGCAATCATTTTAAAATATTTTTATCCACTACATGTCTTTAGTGTACTAAAAATTAGAGATGTATAATTTCTCTTTATATACTATTGTATGTAAACCATACTTTCTGTTGTTTTGTCATTTTAAATCTCCAAACTAAAAGTGATAGATATATATTAATTCATTTAAACCTTTAACTATACCCATCATTTTGCAGAACTTTGTACATCACAATTTAAGAACATAGTTGAAGCATATACTTATGGAAAACTATGGAAATTCTTCAGTAGGCATTAGAAGTAATATATTTCATTTCACTTGTAGTATGGTGTTATTAATTGGTTGAGTATAATTTAAACTTAACAGTGTTTTACATATTATGGCAGCTTTTTGAATTATAAGTAAATAATCTGATTTAAATGTGGAGAGCTCTAGTTTTTAAGCAAGTTTATAAAAGCATTATAAAATACTATTTTGATGTAGGGGAGTATATGTAGCATTATTAATTAGACATCTCTCAAAGCAAGTGATAATATTATAGTCAAAGTAATTTAAACTAAAAATAATTTTAAAATATTTGCTACACTAATCACAAAATTCATATTTTCAAAATAATTTGTTATAAAAGCATGAAAAAACTTTCATTCAATTGAAATTTGTGATCCAGGTAAACAATGACAGGTGGTGAACACTAGTATCACTACTATGAGGAGTAAAGTGAACCTCTTGGAAAGGCCCAGAGTCAAGAAGGTAAGGCAGAGACACAGCAGCTGACACAGTTGCAACTAAGGCACACTGGATGGACAGGGGAGATTAGTAGCGTGAAGTAACAATAACAAAATGAACCAACATGTGACTGAGGCCTTTGCAGCACTGGAAACGAGTGCAGGAAGAATCCAGAACTTCAAAAAAGACATCCCTGAAGAACAGATTTTTCTGAGAATAGTTACCTAACATAAAACTTACAAGGATCATCACAGAAAACAAAATACAAATTTTGAAATACAAAATGACAATGTCAAGAAGCAAAATGCAATCTCAGACCTCCAGCCTACTCAAAACAAGTCCAGGAGACATTGACATAGAAGAAAATAGAAAATACATACCTAAAATTTCTGCAATGATAGCAACCAAAGTAAAGAAAGAAATCCATAAAACTATAGAAGAAGATCAGAATTATCTCTCAGATAAAAAAATAAAAATCAACATTGTTAAAGGAAGTACTTGACAACTCTAGAGCAAAGATAGATAAGAAAATGGACCATGAGAGGAAGAAGATGGAAATCATAAATGATCAAGACAGGAAAGAAATGAAATGGATTCAAAAGTTATCCAGGGAATCAAAATTCCATTGAAAACTGGAAAAACCAATTGTACTAAACTGAAGATGGTCTTTTAGACCTTGGAGACAGGATCATGGCTAGAAATCACTAAGGACAGATCTCTTAAAAATAACAAGGGGCTATGAAATAACAGTTCAAAAGCTCCAAAATGATGCAAAGAAAAATAATGTAAGACTGATAGGTGTCAATTAAAAAGTAGGAGCCAATACAAATGACAGAAAAACTGCCTGCAGAAATAATAACAGAAAATTTCCCAACATTGGGTAAAGAATCTGACACAGAGATAAGCGAGGCATATAGCATCAAACTTAGTCATAACAAAAGTAAATCTACACCCAGACATATAATGATCAAGATCCCAGAAATCCAGCACAAAAACAAAATATTAAAATTGTTAGAGAAAATAAACAGCCATTCAGTCATGACAGACTTCTTAATACAAACCCTCAAGGAAAGGAGAGCTTGAAGTGAGGTACTTCAAGTCCTGAAATAAAACAACCTCCAACTCAAACTAACATACTTGGCAAAAATAATATTAAAAATTAATGGGGAAATAAGATACTTCCTTGAAAACAACAACTAAATAAATTCATAACCACCAACCAAAGTTCCATAGGCTAATTAAAGATGTTCTACACAGAAATAAAAATGAACATAATTACAAGAACAACAACAGAAAGAAACCACCAATAGGGCAAGGAATTAAACAGAAGGAAAATGTAGGGAATGATCATCAGGAAAATAAAATGACAAAGTCAATGCATATTAGGCATTACAATCAATGGAAATGGCTTCATTTCACCAATCAAAAGAAACAGCCTAGAAGAACTGATCAAGAAACAAGATTCAGTGATATACCATATACAAGAAACACATTTAACTCAAAAGAAGATTGGTAGACTAAAAGTCAAAGAATGCAAAATAATATTCCATGCAAGAGGAACCCAGAAAAAAGTTGGGGTAACTATTCTGTTTGCAGACTATGTGAACTTCAAAACAAGAATGATCAAAACAGATAATGAAAGTCACTGCATACTTGTTAGGAGAAAGATTCAGGAGAAAGAAATAACAATCTTAAACATATATGCACCAAATAAAGGAGCACCCATCTATATAAAGCAATATTAATAGACACAAAAAATAAATAAAAGCACAATCATAATGGGATACTTAATACCCCATTGTCAGAAAAAGACAGGTCTACAAAACAGGAAATGAACAAAGAAATAACACAACTGAACCAAACTTGTGAGCAAATGAATTTAGTAAACATTCTTCTCATGTGCACATGACACATTCTCTAAAATAGACCATATACGTATTCTTGAGGATACCTGAGTTCTTTTTATGTTTTTTCCATCTATTATGCATGGAGTGCTAAGTACCATACGCCACCAGCACATGCATGTACTGCCCATAGAAGCTATTTACATTCATGTCCCTGGTACAGATGATTCTGCTCATGCAGTAAGAAGCAGTGATAACCTGAGAAACTGTGCTTATAGAGCAACTAAATTTATCTAAGAATTCTGAAAACTTTGTATTTCAATTGTTATAACTAACAATTGCTGAAATCTGAGAAGACAGTAATTTACACTGGTTAATTTTGTTCTCATCCTTGGATGATGTAAGCAATTGATAATTGGTTCAATAGTTATGATCTCAGATACAGATACAGAAGAAATGGAATATATGTATTGCGTCTTTTGAAGCAGAATTCAAAAGAATATTTAAAAGTTTAATTTTGAACAAGTTATTGTCATAAAGAATGAGAATCTGAATATAAACAATAGTAGACACCATATTTATTCTTTCTTGTCCAAATGTCATATAAAATCTTTTAAAAACATAATGGAGTTTTCTCCACTTCATTGTGCATCTAAGAGGCAACCCATGAGCGTATGTATGTCTGGATCTAGAAATCAAGATATATCAATAAACTGTTATTTAGTGTTACTAATTGAAAACTGTGAAAATCTAAATGAAAGGTCCATGTTGAAATCTCTTGGTTTGGGTACAGTACAAGAAACCAATAAGTAAAAACACAGTGACATACTGGCAAAATGTTAAGTGCAAAGATTTTGCATAAATAAACATGTTCAAATGAAACTACTTTATGGTTAGAACTGTTGTACTTCCAATCAAACAAGCCAGTATGTGGTAAAAAGTTCAATATTCCTGGATAAAATTTGTATCTTACTGACTTTCATAGTTTTCAGATTAAAAATTTCATATGGACTTTCCAGGTAACTGATAAAAAGAGTGAGCTCTAGGTATATTCACTAGGATTGCATGATATTAATTGCTCACAGTGCTTTAAATAACTTTGAGCTCTACACAGAAACACAGAGCTCCTCAAAAATATGCAGGCATAATTATCGTTCAAGCTGATTCATAATGTTTTCTTAGATTTCATAGACTGCTATTCAGCTACATCTTTGGAAACAAGTGATACACAGTTGTATTTAAACTGGCAAATGCACAATCAGGAATATCGCGGCTAGCGCTCAAGGCAGAAGGCACAGCAAAAGCAGAAACTCGAGGTGAAAGAGGTGGTAGCTTGTCCATGGGAACCTGGGAGATAAGCATGGAAAAAGGAGAATACACTGAAGAGACTGAAGAAGAAATGGAGAGTGAAGATGAAGTAAGATAAGTTTTTGACTTATACCTTCCAGTCAGTGGCAAAACATAAGAAACTCTAAACATAAGAACTCAAAACATAAGAAACTCTAAAATTGACCTACAATTTAACAGAATCATGTTAGTTACTTTATTGAAAATACAAACTGCAGGAGATAGATCAAGGGTAGAAATTGGGAATTCAGAAAAAATATTGATTTAAGGAATGACCGGAGCAAAGTAGTGAGAAAAATGTTTTCTAAAAAGTTCAAGATACTTGTCAAAGAAATAGCTACATCAAGAGAAAAAATAAGCAAACAATAGTTAGTTTATACCCAGAACAGTAATCAAAATGCAAATACATCTACAAGACATCCTGAAAATCACTGATAATTATAGAGATAAAAATTATCCTTTCACGAAGTCATGGGTTTTTATTACCGA
This sequence comes from Hydrochoerus hydrochaeris, assembly GCA_004027455.1. Classification (NCBI taxonomy): domain Eukaryota; kingdom Metazoa; phylum Chordata; class Mammalia; order Rodentia; family Hydrochaeridae; genus Hydrochoerus; species Hydrochoerus hydrochaeris. Next base: position 57,653 of record PVLA01000499.1, read on the forward strand.
TCAAAATATTAGAGGACTATCAAATGCTAAGGTTTGTTGTGATGTGGGTTCATTCTAATCTCCATCCATTGCCAGTGAAGGCACAGATTCCAGATAGAGAAAGAAGACTGAGGACCCTGAGCCTTTACAGATTAGGCAGATGTCAACGTGCTTCTTCTGAACCCTAACCATCACTCAGTGAGGAACTCATCAGTGGATCTGTCCATGAGCAATGCAGCACTCCTGGGAGCAGATTACTTCCCAAAGCCTCACCTATGAACAGGAGAGGCTGGGAGGGGAAATTCCAGATCTAAGCTTTCACTATTAAATGATTCCACTTTCAAGGAAAGTATGCCTCCAAAGGAAATATGCATCCAAAGGAAAGAAGATGAGTGTGATCAAAGATACATTCGTAAAGGTAAATTCGAAGTTTAAGATAATGTTTGATTCTAGGAGAGGGTTATAGCAGGAAGATAGGATATGAACTACAGGAAGAACATAAATTACAAATAAGAATATGTCATTGGTTGTATTTAATTTTTAGAGAAGTCACAATTACAGATGTTCATTTATGAATTTGTTTTATCATTTATGCAAATGTCAGTTTTTTACTGTGTACATTTGAAATGGTGAGAAAAGAAAATGAAGATATAAGAAAATACCTCTGAACTATACAAATCCATATAGAGAACAACAAATTAATTCTAATGACTAAAATATTAGCACAAAAAACTGAACTGCTAACAAGGTGATCAAAATATATAGTGAATGTTTAAATAAAAAAAAATCTGTGTTATTCCTGAAACATTTCTGGAAGTACTCATTTTTAAAAAAAAATTAGCAACTGTCTCTACTGACTGCAATCCAATGGAGATACAAGTTCATAAAAGAATTATTCTCTGTCCTCACCCACCTTACTCATGGGATCTGTGTGACATCTGGCTTTTTCCCAAATTCAAATGACCACAAAATTTTGAATCAATTCAGGACATCAAGACAGCCAGGAAAATGCAAGTGTCCAGGAAAGAAGACTTCCAGAATTGTTTCACAGAGTCAAGAAGAAAGAGATAAATGTGATGCAAAGTGAGGGGAAGCATTGTGAGGAAGGTTAAGACAATGTTTTTTGTGCAATAATTTTTTAACCAGAAAATTTAACCATATTTTCTATAACATTTCATACCTAAAATTTAAATTCAGAAACAAAATTTTATTAATTTTCTCATTTTACTTGAAGACTGTTCTCCCAACAAATTTTATTTATAGAAATATCAACCAGAGTAAAAACCTACAATGGCTTAGAATGCACCAAGGGAAAGTGAATCTCAGTGCTGTTGGCTTTATTAGCTTTGTAACAGGAAGCATCTACATGTAAAAGAGGTGAAAACACTTTGAAATTGTTTTTTAAACCAGAGTTATCAAAGATTTTTGCAGTTTTATATAAATATAAGGCATAGAAAAAAATAACCAGTTGCATTTCATATTTGAATAACAACATAAAACAGTATTTGCATGTATGTGTATTTGAGTATGCATTGTATGTGTGTGTATGCACAGAAAAGATTTTGTTGGTCATGTAAGACTAAGACTGTGAATGACATAAGACTTCAGTTCACACTAAAAGCAAACACCTCTAATCTCAGACTCTTAGGAGGATTGTAAGTTAAAAGCCAGTCTGAGCAACATGGGCAGACCCCATCCTAAAACTGTGTGTGTGCGGGTTTACTGTGTGTATTGTAAAACTTACTGACTTATCGCAGCAGCCTATTTATGGGAGTTCGTGGTAGAGCTGGCACTCAAGAGACTTCAGCTTCTGATAGGAATAGAATCTGTATTTTGCAATGTAGGGAAAAAAACACATGTATTACTGAAGTACAGTAACAGGACTATGGTTTATGTAATGCCATAGAGGTATTTCATGTCTTCTAATTTTAATTTATCAAAGAAAATTACTTATTCAAATAGAACTGTCATAAACATTTTAATTTTTTTTAAGCTTGAGACCCTAACTTGTCGGTGCTTGCAAATATATTTCCTAAAGAAGTTTCTCTTTTTACTTATCATCATGTGATATGTAATTTTAAATATATCATTTTTTTCTAATTATTAAAAATAGATCAATTATAGATATATAGTAAAGTATAAAAGTGCATATGAAATGTATATTATCCTTACTCAAACATCATTTGATTTTTATTGATTTCGGTTAATAATTTATGTTTGCAACATTACATTGAACTTTGTTCACATCTGATTACTAAAATGATATTTTACTATATGACATACATGCCTAAAGTCATTAAAAATCCATCTAGGTTATATCTCCTTTTCTTTATTAAACTGATTTCCTGTAAGGTATAAAAAATCTTTTAATAGTGCCAGTTTATTGAATATCTTAGATTTTATTTTCATCAATGCGTGATGAAAATTGGATTACATGTCTCAAAGAACATTAGATTTGAAAGAACCAAATCTTCAAAAATTGCTGCTCCTGGAAAAACAAAGTAACAGTATTTATAATTCTATGACTAAATTACAGGATAAAATTCTCAGTTTCCTGTAATTTATATTCTCTTATTTACTGCTTATCTGACTCCTCAATTATGGGAATTTATTAATCAAATGAAGGCAGTCATTTCATCATCTTCTGGCTTTTTTTTTGCTCCTGTTGCCATGTCTGGAGACAGCAAAGTCAGCAGCTCTGGGTAGGTTGACTGTCTGTAAACTGTGTCGAAACCCGTTCTAGTGTTCAGCAGGGATTCTGTGTTCCTACAAACTTTCTGAAATATTAATACAAAATTGTATTGAGGTTTCTGTTAGCAGAATACTGGCTGCTCTGTGGTTTTTCTGATTAGGGGCCTATTGGTGATTCCGAGAAGTCGGTGGCGCCTTAATGGGTTAAGTCTAATGAGTTTTCGAAAGCTGATAGCATAATTTAAGATGACTTTCAATCTCAAAGCTACAGACCTGGCTGACCCCAGTGAATTATAGTGTTTGTTAATGCTTTGCTATAGACATCTTCCAATCAACCCAAACCAAATATATTAAGTGAAAAAATTGAGTTGTGGTTCTCTAACAAATATTCCTGGCTACATTTTGACAGATCTTCTGATTGGAGTTTTTAAAGATATCTGATGTTTCCCAGTTTTTTAAGAGAGTACAATATTAAATGCACACATACACACACATACACACACAAGGACATAGGTCTGTACAGTCATTTTATTCCTAGCTGAAAAAGGAATAACCCCAAAACTTTTTGATCATAATTTTATACTTTATGTTTCCAATTAGAGATGCAAAACCAATTAAAGAATTATAATTGGAAAAAACTATAAATAACTTATATAAAAATAGGTAGAAAAACAAACTGAATACACAGACTCCTCCTAAAAAAATATGTTTAACGTCTAAAATTAAAATGAAAAGACTACGATTTTAAAATTATTGAAATGCATGCTTTCCAAAGTCAGTGCTAAACCAAAGCAATAGAAATAGGCTAGGACTGTTTTAGAAGTGAGCAGGAGTACAAACATTAAATGATAAGCATTAAAAATATATATTTTAAAAATAGAAATTAATAGACACCAGAAATAAGTATTTATTTGAAATAATTGATCATTTCTATGCAGATTAATACAGATATTTATAAAGAGAATTCTGCAATAGATTTCCAAAATGTGAGAAATTAGACAAAAATCTTAGAAACTTTGGAAACATATAAGGTTCTCATTGTTAGAAATTATGAATTTTTTAAAAATTATTAAATTATTTTACTTTATTTTCTATTGAATTTAAGATCTAGATCTGTTTAGAATTCTAGACTATACTTAACATGCAAATCCTGAGATTGAATTCCAATAAATTAGAGTTAGAAATTGTATTTAACTAATTAAGTAAAAACACTTTGAACTATCTAATGGTGCAAATATTACAAAGCAAATGCTACTTAAAATAAAATGCTTCTGCAGTACTTCAGTGAGTTCCATAAAGTGTCTTTGCCCATTAACTAAAATTCAGGCTTCTTTTAAGCTTCACTGTTTAAATAACATTTTTTCACTCATTTTATCAATTAGAATATGTTTATAAAAACTTCAGATTCCAGTGATGAATATTATTTTCAAAAGTATTAAAATTGAAAATAAGTCTTACAAAATAAGACCAATATTTTGTAACATAGTACTTTAGAATCACAGATAATTTTCATAATTCTTTAAACTTTAAAGCTAAGAATGACAACATAGTTTACTCTTAATGAATTAAATGTTTGACTAAAAGATATTTGTTTATATTTTTAATTGAGAACAAAACACGACTCACTTTTTACAAAAGATAAAATATAACGAACACCTTCATCTTTAAACACTGAGATTACCTAAACGTACATATTTAGTGTTACCTTTGAACATAGTTTAATTTTATCATCTTGAAATATGCATTAACTCTCCAGTTAACTGTTGTACTTCAGCAATATTCCAAGTGTTGTTGTTCCACTTTTTAGAATGTGCTTGCCTTCTGACTACAATGCACTTAAACTGAACATGTGAAATTACTCTGTCAGTTCTTAGTGTCACTGGAAGTTCTTTTCCTAAGCTGTATTACTTTTAGTTGATTGTTTCTAAAAACAACACAAAAGAAGTTTAAATACTTCTACGTGTTTCTAACACGGTTCTGGGGTAGGAACATTCAACTATTTTAAATAGATTTATTAGAGGAATTATCACTGTATGGAGCTAATACATGTGATTGAAGTGGTCTTCTAAATTGTGAGCCCATGGGGTTATGGTCAGTACTTGGCCTTTAAGTGGTCATTTACATTTTTATGTCATGACCACTACCATGTGTAATGCTGAATATCTACATATCACTTTTTATGTTTAAATAGCCTGTGCTTAATATAGCAGTTATGATTATATTATTGCAAAAATAATCTCAGATACTGATATATAAGTAAATTAATATTTTCTGCAACAAATATGACCTTTTATTAAAACAGAAAGTTGCAACTGCTTTTATCTGATTCAGTAAAATAGGCAGAATCTTCCCCCCACCCCCCTCTGGACAGGGCCTCTTTATGTAGCTTAGGCGGGGCTGAGCTGGAACTTGTGTCTTCATTATTTCAGCTACATGAATACTAGAAATAAAGTTTAGCCACCATGACTGGTTTTGTATTTGAAGAAATTATGTTGTAAAAGGCCATGTGTATTTTATCTTCTTATTTCCTGTATTTTTCCTAGTGTTGTCACGTGAATTTCATACAAAATTCTTTAATATTTATTCAACCAATGACTGAAAGCAATGTTACTGCAAAACAGAAAAAAGTTTAACAGGTTGGTCCTGAGAGGGCTGGAGCAGAGGGATGTGAAGTACTTTGGAGCTGTAATACTGCTTAGATCATTAACCAACATCTCAGTCGAACACTTTTCACAAAGCAAGGGAGATGGATGCTGTTGTCTTTCCTCTCCATTTATTTTTTATGGTTATTTATTCACAGATGATGTGGGCAGACTGTGTGCAGAGATAAAGCCCTGGTAATTTATAGGCAAATGTCACTCTCCATTGGTTAAGAGACTCAAAGTGCTCTAAGGAATTAAGTAGGTCATTTGAACCATAAACATTTTAAACATTATTTTACAAATAAAGATAATATATACTTATTCGAAAAGTACAGGGAAAGTGGCTTCAAAAAGATAAGGAAGAGAGTTAAACAAAACAGAATTATTAAACCATCCCTAGTTGCACACCTCTATGAATTTCAGTAGGCGGTCTATTTCTGACAGTGCCCAAGCCAGCAGGAAATTTCCTAATGAACGACAAGATACATGTGTTGACACGGCATTAAATGACTGGTTTGTCACTCCCCCAGGATGAGTTGTGGATTCCTTGTGGTAGTAACATCAACTAACTGCTTTTATCTTCTGTTTTTATTTTTAACTTTAATTTCTCACACAAATTAACAGCTTTCTGTTTCCCATTTGCATGCCTATTTCATGCCATGCTTGGTTAAAATTAAAATTGGACCACTAGTTACGCATTTAGTACTTCTTGAAAGACCTCCTAGTGGCTTAATGAGTATGAAATGAAGTTCTCTTCTTTGAATCAAATTAAATATGAACCGTCTATGTTCAATAATGCAAGGCCACATTGTGTTTGCTATAAATTGAGAATATTCAATATAAAGAGATGGTTTTATGTCATCCATGTCTAGAAATATGTAGTATGATTGGCTAGTTATAGATTTTTACCCTGGTTTTCAGTCACAAGGGGATAGTAAAGTTATAACACTATAGATCTATGGAATTCTGCCCCTAAGTATAAATAAAAACAGGGCGTAAAAAGATCAAAGGCCAAATTTTCTTTTGCAAAAATTCCTGTTGTAAGAAACAATTTTCTCCATGTTATTAGCATAGGATATATTCGTGTGCTTGAGGGGTAATGTTGGCCATTTAAAGTCAGTTTTTTAAAGTGAAATAATAATCTAAACTGGAGCACACTCCTGAGAGTGATGCAATTTAGTTACCCGTGGCAGCAACATTAGCAGCTGAATGCTGGTGGCCTGGGACATAGATCTGTGACAGGCAAAAAACCAAGTAAGAAATCTATTTGTCTTCCTGCTTTTTAGAATTCGTATCTCAAAAATGACCACACCTACTAAGCTGAGGAGCAGCTTTAATTAAGGAATATAACACAAGGCAATACAGGGTGGCAATATCCTTTTCTACTGCTATTTTTAACATTTTTTTATTGTGGACAGATTGACATAAATTCATTATTCTTCTTGTCAGTCATTGGACACTAAACAACAGCTGTATATTTAATTTACTTGATAATGTGTTTACCCATATTGATTTCAACCTATCATCTCTAAAAATGCCAATGCATTAATATATTATTGAAACATTATTAGCATGAGAAAATTGGGTCAGTTTGAAGAGTTAAAATCCCATAAACACATGGAAATTGATTATTATTTAAAACCACCAATTTTCTATTTATTGGACATGATGTTTGCAGTTTTATCGGGCAGCTACGTTAACACTAGTTATTTTTCTTTTAGCTACAGCCAGCCATATTACTTAAACCAATTTTATCGAGCACCAATAGAAAATTCAGCGACATTCTGGTAAAAGTAGTGCCCCAGCCATGACACAGTACCGATGGTATAATCCAATTTAAGGAAACATTCTGATGATTTAGAAGAAGAAAATAATGAATATCTGCTTTAAATAGAATTAAAATGAACTGACCACTGCTACTGAACTAAGCCTAATGTTATTTATATTAATTTCAAAGTCTATATTAAATATTTAGAAACTGCTGAGACTGACAATGTTTAAAGCACTGTGAGACATTCAGACATGAATCATACCTGTTTATATTTAAAATCCAATATTTACCCAAAAGAAAAACTTTATGGTATGAAACATCATTTATTTAGAATTTAAGGGCACTGACTAGAGATTTAGGAAAAATGGAGTTAAACTGAAACACTAGGTATGAAATATTGAATTCTGATTCTGTAGCATTACACAGAATATAGTTAAAAATTTATTCAAAATTCCTTTCTCATTTTTATTGTGGTCTTCAAATATTTCATGAGTTATTAAGTTTGCTTTACTTTCTGTATATTGCTACAGCACTTTTGCTGTTCTGGTATTTAACTTCCCGCAATTAGAATTTTAAACATAATGATTTAAAATATACATTTATTATTACTTTTATTCCATGCACTTAGCATTTATAAGTTATTAGAAATAGTAATTCGTTTAAAAAATATCAGGCACAGAGTAACTTGAACTTATTTTTGAAGTATATATACTTTTACTGTACTTTTTTCTGATCTTTCAGTTTTTTTTCTCATCTTTTTCTTCATTCATCATTTTCTAATGCTTTCCTTAAGTTTTTCAATACTAAATGATTCTATTTTTCTTATTGTGTATTGCAGCTATGAACTAATCACACTGAATGCCAAGATACTTAGATCCCTGAATCACTCCTGGAGATTGGCAGCCTGTTTTGATCTTTTTTGAGTGGCAAACAACGGAATCTACTCTTAGGACTTTAAACAAAAAACAAATACTTGCATTAACATTTAACAATAAGTGAATAAAATACTCCTGAGGCCTGGGAAAACAGTCTAGGTTCTGTTTGTGATAAGGACCTGTTGTAATGTCATAGCAGAAACCACTATTGATGTCACAGTGATGAAAGCTCCAAACAATAAAACTTGAGAAGCAGATTTGACTTGATTTGCTTTGCCATTTCTGTGAGCGTTATTAGTAACTCATTGTTTTGGCTTTAATTCTTTGAAGAACAAAATGTTACTGCCACTACCTGACACAATGTGATATTTTTACTCCTATGTCTTATTTCCAAATAAGAAGCTGAATGGGATGCTTATGATAGGAAAATTAGGTCACGTAACAAATCCAAGTTGCAAGGAAGATGAAGTTTAATCATTATAAATTGGCTAAATGTTCCAAGTTTATTCAAAGGATAAATATGTAGTCAATAACATGAAAAAGTATTGACCAAAGTATACGTTTGGCTTTCTAATTTCCATCTTCCAAAAAACAATTAATCAATTTCTTTGTGACATGAAAAGCGAGACAATTTGGATAACTAACACTTTTATACAGATTTATAGTTTAGATTAAGATTACCCATGTCAAATACTATATTTACATATTTGTTCATTGATTCACGAATTCATTAAAAAAATATTTTCTATTATCTTGCCACTATAGGTATGCTAAGCTATCAGAATAAAATAAAACTGGCCAAAACTGCCATTTGTATAATGATGGATCAATGTGACCTCGATTTAAAATTTTTGTGTAAATATGGTATTATATATTTTACCATACTTTTTTTCTTATGTGTGTACCTGGGATCGAACTGACAACCTCATGCTTACAACCATAATTTTTGAACTCTTCTTTTTTTTACATTTTTCCTATTACACTTGTAGTTCAGGAAATCTCTAAAATTTTTATAACACAATTTTGCCTTCACGGGTAAATGATGACTTTTTAAATATTTTATCATTTGAAGATCTTTTCTCTCAGTTTAGTGTCTTTTTGATCTGTATTATTGATGAGGTGTCTGATATAAAATACATGTTTGTATTCCTTACAAGTCATGTATGTCTAGTTCTTGAAAACAGTTAATTAGAAAAAGATGCGTCTCATTGCAGGCTGAGTGTTGCTGAGTATACCAGTGAAGCGGTTCAATTTCATAACTGGTTTTCCTCTCTGTTGGTTAGCGACACGATATGACTGGTTAATACCCATTTCCAAGTGTGCCGTCATTCGGGTGGGTGGATTTTATTACTAGACATAAGAAATACTTGAAAAATTTAAGTGTTTCCATTCAGGTTTGCTCTAGCACATTTTTAAAACACTTTTTAAAAATTCTATTTAATTAGTTTCCATTCATTAATTTTTCTCTGGGCAACGTAATCAATAACGTCAAATTTTCACATTCTATGGATCCTTCCACCACGGAACTTATGTTTTTCTTCAATATAACTTTACATTTTTTATTCAATCCTTTGTTATATAGTTTAATTTTTTTATTCTTTTGATCTTCTAGGATACTAATTTGAGTGAAGACTGGATGGGTACTTTCAATTTACCAAATAAATTTTTAAAGCAGAAAATATGGTTACTTTTGTATGTGTATGTTTATGTATATGTGTTTGCTCCAAACGTCTTAATTTCTTTATTTCCTTACTGATTATAGGACAAATTTTTATACTTCCATCTATTTTTAGGAAGCTCCATTCTTCTGATCATTTATTTCTGTTGATGCCAAACTTTGCTTTTCTCAAGCCACACAATCTATGGCATTTTATTAAACCAGTTCCACAGACAAAGACAAAGAACAAGCAGGGACCATCGAATGGGAAGATGTCACTAAGTGTATGAGGAACAAAGCAGCGTAGCGATGTGACCATGAGAGTAAACCTTTGCCGAATTTGCCATATTGTCACTCAAAGGTGAGTGGCAGAAATACTAACTAAACAATGAAACCAAGGAATGGAAAGAACATAAAATGGAAAAGCAACAGCAATTTACAAATATGACAATGGAACTGTAACGTAACACGAGTAAGATGTAGACAGAGCTGGAGACAATTGACACGCAGGTGTTATTGGGCTAGAAATAATAAGAGCGGGCTCAGGCTAGAAAGTACCAGAATTAGTTTTTGCTTCTAAAGTGTGAGAAAATGGGCACTTAGTACAAATGACTTTAGAGGGACTAATGCAAACATAGGTTACCGATATCGTGTTCAGTTTTAAATCACTTCAGCACAGGGAATATTTTAATGCACTGGATCACAAGAAGCTTTTCATGCCACAGTGAGTTTAATAGTTGCGCTTGCACCATACTGTAGTCCATGAAGTGTGCATTACTGTTATTCTTACAGAATGCATTTTACCTAAAAATATTTTTTAAAAAAATGCTAGCAATTGCCTAAGAGATCACTAAATCTTAATCTTTTTGCTAATGGGGGTTTTTGCTTTTAAGTTGACTGATGCTGACTAATGATGGTGAGGGTTGTGAAGGCTGGGATGACCATGGCAGATTCTTAAAATAAGACAGTTAAGAAATTTGAGGTATTTACTGATACTTCCTTACAGAAAGTGCTTTGGAATACATATAACTTCTTTCAAATTCATAGCTAATCTTCCTGAATTTGACACTTTTTACCAACAACATTTATATAATATTTGAAACGTTTTGTTGTCATTTGAAGAATATTCATTTATCATCACTAGAAATTGAAAAGTCACTTTCATTGCTCACTCACTCATAAAAAACAGCTCCTGATTCTTTAAAGATTTCATTGAGAGTTTGCAACAATTTTAGTCATAATTTCAGGTTTTCCCCTTAACTCTATCTAGAGACTTCTTGTGACCTTTTCAGTTATTCCCTTTGCTAAAATCTTGAACCACACAAAGACATCCATGAGGGTTGGAATCAACTTTTTCTAACCTTCTACTAATATTGGTATTTTGCCATCCTCCTATGAATCATGAATGTTCATAATGACCTCTAAAATGAATCCTTTACAGAATGTTTTCTATTTACTTTGGGGAGAACCATCAGAAAAATCACTAGCATCACAGTACAGCTTCACAAAATGTATTTCTTAAATGATAAAACTTGAAAGTAGAAATGACTCTTTGATGCATGATCCTCAGAATGGAGGTTGTGATAGCAAATATATTTAAAAAAAACATTAAAATTGTGAACATCTCCATCAGAGGCTTTGGATGATAAGAAGCATTATCGATGAGCAGTAATATTTTGAAAAGATATTTCTCTGAGCAGTTTATCTCAAAATTTGGTTTAAAATATTCAGTAAACCACATTCAAAGAAATATGCTATCATCCAGACTTTGTTCTATTTATAAAGTACAAACAAGAGGATTTAATATCATTATTAAAGGCCTTGAGATTTTCACAATGATAAGTGAGCATCCACTTCAAATTTAATTCATCATGGGTATTAATTCCTGATAAGACACTTAGACTTTCCTTTGAAACTTTGCAACCAGACATTGTCATCCCTTCTTTAGCTAGAAAATATTGGGTGGCCTTTTCTTCCAGAGTAAGGCAATTGTGTCTGCACTGAAAATTTGTTTAGTGTAGAAACATTAATCAATGCTCTTAAGTAGATACCAATAAATTGCTGTAGATTAGTACTTCTTGTTCTACCCTGTACTGTTTTTCTGTGAAGAAAACATTTTAAATTTTTTTCATTAAATATTAGCCTATCTCTGCTAAGTCCAAACTTTCCTTCTGTAGATTTCTCACTTCTCTTATGCTTCACAGAAGTGGACACAGTTAGAACTTTGTTTTGGTTTCAGGTTTGGATTAAGGGAATACTGTGGTCACGTTGTGTTTTGACCAGACCATTAAAATGTTCTCCATTTTGGCAGTTAGAGTCATGTTTTCCTGGCATTCATGGGTTCACTGGGCAGAGCTTTTAATTTCTCTTAAGAACTTCCCCCTTATGTTCACTAGCTGATGACTGACTGGTGCAAGTAGCCAAGATTTTAAACTATCTCAGCTTTCACTATGCCTTTGTCAATAAATTTCAATTAGTTAACGTGAGAATGTGTAGCTATTCTTTCAGTTTAACACTTGGAGACCTTGGCAAAGATATTCATTGGCCTAAATTCAATGTCTTGGGTCTCAAGAAACAGTAATATTCCAAGAAAAGAAGAAAAACAGTGGAAAAGCCCATCCACAAAACAGTCAGGGTCTATGTACCACTTAACAAGTAACTTTTCTGTATTTAAGTGGTAAAGTTTGCAACACCCCAAAACAATTACAATAGTGACATCAGATGTTGCTAAACACTAGTCACTATGTCTTGCACTTAGTAACTACTATGAAGATAAAGATACACAATGTATTAACAATTGTTATTTTCATATTATTTTGTATGAAATTTCACCTCATTGTTTCATAAAAGAAATACAAATAATGAAAACCATTAGTTTAAATGCTGAAATGGGGATTTTAAATGCACTAACGATAAAAACCACGCTACAGAGAGAACAGGAAAGATTCATTCGGGGGGAGGGGAATTTGGGAATATTATGTATCAATAAAGTAAAAACTTGATTAAAGCTAACACTAAAATGTCAGTATATTGATGTGATTTAAATTTGTACTCAACTAAAGAGATAAGAAAGAGTAAAGATGAATGTTAGAGAAAAAATAAAAATTTGGGTGCTAATTATGCTTTTTATTGTAATGAAGTTTTCATGGCTGTGTATGAAATCAAAACCTATCAAATGATACACTTCCATACATAAAGAATGTTGTAATTCACTGATGTCTATAAAAAATTAAAATACTTGAAATGTAAAAAGTACAGAAAATGTCTTGAGTCAAGTGGTAAAGAGGAAATATTGCAAATAGATTTGGTTACATAGAAGTGCACTGTGACTTATGGAAATAATAGAACTAGAATTTATTTTTCAGAAGGCTGGTATGTGAGGGAAAGTTGAAATAATGTTGATAGAAAGTTTTAAAAATTCAGTGCAGCTGGGCATGGTGGTGCACTTCTGTAATCTCAGTACCCGGGAGGCTGAGGCAGGAGGATCTTTGCAAGTTCAAGTCCAGCCTGGGCTACAAAGTAAGCCTAAGGCCAGCCTGAACTGCATAGTGAGACTCTATCTTTAAAAAGGCTAAATAAATAAATAAAAATAAATTTTAGGTAATAATTTGCCTCCCTGAGCTCTAGCCTGGAAACCTTTCCAGAATTTGGGACAATGATCAGTGTCACATGGCAATGAGGTTTGTATTCTCAGGGAGAATATAAGCCCTGTCTCTTGAAAACTGATGATTTTGTCCCTTGTCATATTTGCAGTTATTTGCCACAATTTTGAAGTTCAGCCTTATTTCCCTTACTCTCTTTTATCTGAAAACTGAAGTCTATTGCTATGATATTTTTGATTGACTGAATGTGATATATAAAAACATGTCAAAAGGCAAGAATCATTCAAGGACTTTACATAAAGTACAAGAAATATGAAGTTTCTGTTGAGACGGGAAAGACTTCCTAGTGACGGCTCTTTAAACATAGTCTCACTCTTTACCCACAGTTCGCAAATGGAACTGAAGTGAAGATCATCTATGCGCTTTCAGCAAAGTTTCTCCGGCGATCTCAAAGAGCACAAGAGAAGATTTGGAATTCAGTGTCAGCACATCGGTGCAAGCAAAATATTTCCAAATTATTCCAAAGTTCAGCTAGGAAAACCAGTAACGTACACCATTGTTTGTTTTACTTTCAAAAGTTTCTGAGTCACTTAGAAAATCTCACAAATTCAAATTCTTATTCAGTGTCAGGAAGGTAAACATTTAGGAAAAAGAAGTCTGAAGATTCTCAAATGCTGATGGGCTGCGTTTCACATAGGGAAGTACAACTGGATTATTTCATGGTGAAGTTTAATCCAGTACACCTTGTAAAGCATTTGTGTTAGTTCTTTGTATTAAATGCAAAGCAAAATACTCACTTATTAATTACGTTTAGTAAACAGTGGGTTAACAAAGGCTAGGGAAATTTCTTTATTGCAGGATTTTTCATTGTTAATGCTTTCCTAAAGTTATTCCTATTCAAATCACATTTTCATGGCACGTATTACAGGATTAGAAGATTGCAAAACTTACTATGTTGTATTAACACAGAAGTTGAGCTATCTACAAATAATCTTTGTTAGTTACTTAAAAGCTTAAAATTGTACTGAAACATCTATTTAACTGCTTTGTTTTCAGTTTACTAATCTGATTCATGATATGATAATCCAAATTTATTTACAAATCCTAATGGGTTTCACAAAACACAAATTAATTATGCTTTTGGATTGTCAAATGATTATGTTGCATATAGACAAGATTCCTTTGTTTGCACTTTAAAAATAGTTGAAAGATGAATATTCTTGTCTTCATTCTCTTTACAACAATTGCATGTGGTTGTAAATTATTTTTCTTTACATTATTTCCTAGCACACTGATACAATATCCCCGTTTAGTAGCATTCTGAGAAATACGTGTGCTGTGGTTTACATCTACATGTAAGTGAAGTGTAACATAATCATAGGTGGAACTTTGAGAGTTGATTGGCTCATGGTTGTGGTATAGATAGCTTGCTGTCAGGTGGTAGGGTCTGGTCCCCAAGACAAGTCACTGTGACCATGACCCACAAGGATTTATCTTGCTCCCAGTCTGCTCTCTCAGTTCTCAGCATCTTGTCTGCTATGACCCGAAGAGCTATTTCTCCACCACATTTCTACCATGCTGCTTCTTGGGAGCTGGCAGACCACGGGCCAAAACATGAGCCAAGATGAACCTCTCCTTCCTGGCTTGTGGGTGTGGGCCTATTGTGGCTCATTGCCAAGAGAGTGACTTTCACAATATAGAACACATAAAAAATATATTTTTAAAACTTACTTGTAAATTTATTAATAAAAAGGTTTATGTACATTTTCTTATATTTTAGAGAATTAAAGAACTTTAGATTTACTACTATAAAATTAATTACTTAGTAAGAAACTAGTAATAAACTTGATATTCCAGGATTTAACCATCTCATGCCTGAACACGAGCCCTTTAATGAAGCTAAAGTGTTTTGTTTTTGCTACCTCAAAATGACTTCAAAGCTTTCTCTATACCCTATTGTCTTTTGCTCTAAATGTTTCAAACTTCACCAATTGTACTTGTTATTCATTGCTATGGTTGTGCCTAGTGATCCCCCCAAATCACATGAAGTCATACATGGGAATTTTTAGAGGTGGCTGAATCTTGGGTGTGTGACACTGGAATTGATTCATGGAACAGTGCTAGGCTCAAGGGCAATAGGATCAATGGTGTGAATGCTACACATCCTGAGTTATCTGTACAAGATATAAGGGATAGAAAGACACAGTTAAAGATCCCTGTTGGTTTTACTAATTTTAGCTGCCGTGAACTATTCTCTGCAATGCCTCTCTGCCAACCTTCCCTGACTAGGAGTTGGAAAGTTATGGGCTTAAACTTCCATAGTTGTGAGCTATATGAACAATTTCCCCTTGAATTTTGGGTGTCAATTATTTTGTATGAGCAATGAGAGAGAAGTAACTAAGACAATCATAAAGAACTAAGTTGTGACTTTTTCTATTCCAGCCTCTGCACCCTAAGTCTTTTTTTTTTTCTTTTGTCTTTTTGAGACAGGGTCTCGCTATGCAGTTCAGGCTGGGCTTGAGCTCACTTTGTAGCCCAGACTGGTCTCGAACTCCCAAAGATCCTCCTGCCTCAGCCTCCCGAGTGCTGGGACTACAGGCGTGAGCCACCACGCCTGGCGTACCCTAAGTGTTAAACATTGTATATACTTTTTCTACCTGATTTAGGCAATCAAAGAGACATCAACGATCTGGGAGTGAAGTAGGTGAGGGAAGGTGAAGTATATTTGCTAAGTATATACCAAAAGTACATTGAATGGACTGAAAATTAATTCTATCAGTGCAATTTACATTTTAAATCAATGTAACTTTCATAATCTAGATTATTTATCAATGTAACTTTTCTATGATAAGAAACTCTTCTCTAGGAACATAAATACTCCAAATTCATTAAACCAAGATTCTGAAAGACACTCTAGGTCTTCAAAAGAAAACATGAAACAGTTACTGACACCCTCAGACTCAGAATTCTTTCCCTCAAATCTTCCCCTTGTTTGTACCAATTCTAAACTGTTATGATATTGATCATGCTCATCCTAAATAGTTTAACTTCTTGAAAGATGCCCTGAAATCACAGCTTCACGTTTTAATAAATATTCAAACTTCCCCATTCCCCATCAGAAACATTACTGATGCATTGCAGAGGTATATTGTCTTATTGAGAAATATTGGGAGTTTTTTTTTATTATTTCTGCACAATTGAGACTTCTTTATATAGAAAACTGAAAGGTTCCCTATTGCTATAACAATTACTTCCACATCATCTAACGTGATGTATCTGACTATGAGTTTAGATTACAAAGACTATTTGAAGCTAAAGTCATTTAATACATTGCAGAGAGGTTAAAACTGAATAATCTTTACTCATCTTTGCCCTCAAAATTTGTTCACTTTCTAGAGAAAAGGGATAAGACTTATCTTTCTCTCTGTCTCTCTGTCTCTGTCTCTCTCTATTTCAGTAGGTATTCATAGCCCAACACTTTGCAAGCTTCCAGTTTCCCAGTTTATGTTTGCTGTCCTATAACAGAGATCCCTTCATTCTCTCCTCTCTGCTGCATGATGAATTTGACTATTCCCACATCCTCCATACAAAAAAATGAAGCACAAGTAAATTATATGAAAATACTCTATAATTAAATAATTTTCCTTGGATCAAGAAATTTTGTGTTTACCATGTGGATAAAATAATAAAATGAAAATATTTCCCTTCCCTATGCTTAACTATGGTGGTAAACAGTAAACAGTATTGTGTTATCAATAGTTTATCATGGTGACATTCTGTGGACTAGTGTTCCATAATGTTGAATTTCTTAACAGTTTTGTGAAGTAAAAAACCTGCTTTTTTTACCCATTAGTTTCATGGGAGCTAAAGAATATACAAAAATAAAAGAACAAAACAAATGAAAAACACTAAAGTAAGAACTTTAAATATAAAACTAAATTAAAAGCATTAAAGTAAGACCCTTGATGAAAAAGCCAGAAAATTAGAAATTCCTGATAGGCAGTTGATAAAATTTTAACATATACTTTAATTTTGGATGTTAGTATTAATTTTTCTTCTGACCTTATATAACTAATCATTTCTCTTGGATAACATTCAAATTGAAAGCACAGTTTTATGCAGAGTTTTAAGTGTATGCATAGCGTGGAACTGGGAACAATGTGAGCCGGAGCGCTGAGTTATAGTCCCAGTTAGTATTATGGTGGGACACGTCAGTAACTGTGGAATACCTGAATGGCCTCTATCAGGCTCCTGAGTGTCATTTACTGTAGCAGAAGAGATAACAGAAATGGAACCCCAGTGTTCTGGAAGAAAATATTTGCCTCTCATGTGTGAGCATCAGAAGCTACTTTCCTCACAGTAGAATCGATTGATCATTGTGGAAATTTTGCCTTTATTTCTTTTTATTAAGGGTGTTGTATCACAAAACTGCAGTTGCTATGTTTTGCAAACTAAGCATAACATCTAAATATAAAAAGAAAGCAAACAGAAACACTAATGTGGTAACACTCAACATATTGTTAAGTCTCAAACTTAGTGCTACTCAGATTTATTTCATCTCTACTATTAGAAGAATTCATCAGAGATAGTAAGCCTATATGGGTGGAGGTCTGCTTATGGGGAAATTCAAGTTACAAAACAATTGAAATTATTTTCTCTAGATGAAGAACAAAGATATTCAGAAGAAGAAAGCAGAATGTGGAAAAAAATGTGTCTTTATTGGTTTGAAGAGAGAAAAGCAACATGCTGAAAAACATAGGTTCCCTTAAGATAAGGTGTGAGGCGGGAACCAGCAGCAGCTCACATAGGAAATGATCGACAACACCAGTGGGTCTCTGGGTAAACACTAAGCCTGGCTTATACCTTGGTTTTGACTTTAGAGATCAAAGAGGGATTTGAAGATCTTCAAACAGAGGTAACCAGCCTCACCTCTTCCACAAGAAGAAAGACAAAACAAGTTGGTAGCTTCCTTTTGAGAACCTAGAACATAGAAGAAAACATAGAAAATCAGCAAGAGAGAGAGAAAGACTAGACATTTCTGAGACTTGGAGATATGGAACCACAATACAGAAATGGAAAAAAAAGTGCTTCGGCAACTGCCATTCCAGGTTCTGCTAAGGGAAATGGGTAATTGCCCTCTCCAAAGGTAATGGTGAACAGAAAAGTCCCCAAACCTCCATCAGCATAGTCAGTGGCAGTTCTAACTCCCAGAAAGCTTCATAGTCATTGGAGACATTAAACGAGTTAAGAGAGCAGACTGAATTTATAGGGTGGCTTTTCTTTGGAGACAAATCTTAAATCATTTCCCCATAACTCCAAGACCCTAGGTTGCTATTGCTAGGTGTCATCTTGAGAAATGAAATACCATCCGAATCCCTAGCACTGTTAGTGTCAGGATCCCTGCATAGACCCATGTTTGGGACTACAAAAATATTCCCTCAGTGTCCTACACTGCAAAATGCAGGTCTTTATGGCTCACATCTCCAGCCTCATGTGCTCATAGGTAGGGCTTTTGGGAGTGGCTAAATTGTGGGTGTGTGACACTGGAGTTCTGGCAGTAAAATAACTGGGTTAGTCTGGTATTGGATTATTAGTGGAGTTCTGGGTGTGTCTGAATATAATTAGTGAAGACAGAAGACCCACCCTGAGTAGCACTAACAGATAGGCTCACAGTCTGGATGGAATAAAAAAGAGAGAAAGAAAAGGAAGGAGTGAAGCTACTTTCTGCCTCTTTCCTGCCATAACATGTACTGTTTCTCTTCTTTGATGACCTTCTCCTGTTCCAACCTATCACAGTGCAGGACAACTATGTATAAAAGCAACTGCAAACTATGAGCTAAAACAGTTCTTTCTTTCATTATTTTTTGGGTGTCAGGTATTTTGTCTCAGCCACAAGGAACATAACTAAGACACAGGAATTGCAATGAAAAACAGAAGCTGCTACCTCTAAAATCCAGGAGACCAAAGCACTGGTGTTCTGCAACCAAGGCCCTGCCTGTCTGTTTACATATGGATGCCCACCAATGTCAGGGCTGAAGCAGGAGCCCTCACTGCTTCTGAGTTTATGCTTCTCTGTGTATCATTTGCGTGCTCATTGCTGACAGGGCTGCAAACAGAGACAGCTTTTCCCACCATGCATCATACGCAGCTGCAGTTAAAGTGGCTGGGTGCAAACACAGCAGTTGCAATACATGCCTTACACATTTTCCCCCCTTCTTGCCCCAATTTCTGAGTACACGCTGATGTTAGGGCTGAAAATGAGTTTTTGTGTCTGCCGCATCTCTTCCTCAACAGCATGCTGCTCTCAGGGTTGGGTTTAAATGAAACAGGTGCTGTAATGTGGTCCCTTCCACTTCCACTCCCTGTTAAGCATCTAGGACAGTACCACTGCTGAGGCTGTGAGCAGGGACTTGAGCTCTCCCTCTGCTCTGGAGACCAAGATTAAAAGACATGAAAAGAGATCCTGAGTCTTTTGATACTCCATTAGTCAAATAGCTGCGTTTTCTGAGTGCTTGAAGAAGGAAAAGGAAAAGACACAGAAAAAATATTCAGTGGAATAATAGCTGAAAACCACAATAATCTTGAAAAATATAAGGATGTGTCCTACATTCAAAGGAACTCTGTGCATGATCCATGGAGATCTTCACCCTGATGTATATGATTCAGGTTTGAGATGTGAAAGAATAAAAAGTGAATTCTCAAAGTATCAAGAGAAAAGCACTTAGCTTCATTTAAGGGAATTCCCTTTAGTTTAAAAGCAGAATTATCAGCAGAAATCTTATAGGCCAAAAGAGAATAAATGGCAATATTCAAAATTCTGAAAAGAAATAGTTAACAACTAAAAATATTATATTCAGTATTACTTCCAGCATCATACACCAGAAAGAAAACAAAGATGATTATCATCATGAAAATCTAGTAAACACAAGACGAGAAATAGAGAAACATTAACTGTCATCATTGTTATAGTAAATCATTAAGTAACAGAGATAGAATAATGAGGAAGAAAACAAATGATATTTAAAGCAAAAGGAAAAAATTTAACAAAAGGTAGGAATGTGTTCCTTATATATCTATGGTAAACAAATATAAATAGATTGAATTTCCTGATTAAGAGAAAACAGCTGAATAAATAAAAAAATATTCAGTCGTATATTGTCATAATCTGTGTACATCAGCAGAAAGTCACACTCAGGAGAAAAGTGTTGAAAGGAAAAATATTCCACAAATTGAAAACCAAAACCAAGTATGGGTAGATATTTTTATATTAGCGAAAGTAGAATTGAAAATAAGTGCTACAGAAAGAGGCAAAATGGTGTGTGTATATATATATATATATATATATATATATATATATATCAGGATTTTATATAGGATATATCAGGATTTTACTAGAGCAAACAGATATAATGCGAGATATACAAATGTATGAGAAATGACAAGATTGGTTTATGAAGGTCAGTCAGAGTCAGATGAGGTAGTGTGCCAACCACGTCTGCACTCTGGATGCCGAAGGATTCAATCCAAGGTCTGGAGTTCACCACAGTGTCCCATGCAACTCCACACCAGCAGGCTGATGGGTCTGTAACAGAGGCTGAAACACATAAGGCAGAAGAAGCCTAAAAGTCTGCACTGGAAGCCAAGAGATGATGTCCAAGGCCAAGGTGAAATCTCTTCTCCAAAGAACAGAACCTCATCCATCCTTCCTCCTTCCCTTATACCATCCAGGTGATGAGCCACCCCAGGGTTTTTCTTCTATACCCTAGGGTGTAGAATTATTAAACCAATTTAGTTAAGATTCTAAATGTCTCAAATTGACACAATCACTCAATCAATCATTACACTATATAATGATGAAGACATCAGTTCAAAAGGATATATAACAGTTGTCAACATTTATCCATCCAATGTGAGAGCAACCCATTATATAAAATGAAGAATGAATGGATATAAAGTTAGACATATGATCCAAAAGAATGATAGATGGAAACTTCAATATTCCACCTTCATCAGTGAACAGACCATACAGAAAATAAATCACTAAAGGTATATCAAAGTAAGTCTCTAATCTAGATCAAATGCATTTAACAGACATTTGAGGGCTAATTAAGAGCTACAAGATCCATATTATTTTCTCCACTGTATGCAACATTTTATAGAATAAACTGTGTTTAGGCCACAAAACAAGGTGCAACAAAATAAAAATTGACAAAATAATACCATGTTTCTTCTTTGACAAAAATGGAACCAAAAGGGAAATTCACAAAAATAGGAATTAAAAAAAACTGTAAAGTTGTGATAATTTAGTAACATAGTTCTGAGTAAACATTGAATCATTGTAGCAATAAACCACAAAATTTCAAAAAATATTGATATATATTAAAATGTAAATACAAATTACAAAACTTGTGTAAATATCAGAAAACTTACTGAGAAGGAAGTTGTTAGCAATAAATTCCTATCTCAAAAAGAGGAAACAGTTTAAAATTAATGAGACATTTCAAAGATCTAAAAAAGCAAATACAAACGAAACCAAAATTACTAAAAGGGAAGAAGTAAACATTTGAGCACAAATAATCAAAACAAAAATACAGTCAAAAGAGTAATGAAATATGATTTATGTTTTTTAGAAGATATGGAAAGATATAGAACATATAAGCTTTTTAGAAAATATAGAAGATACAGATTTTACCTGGACAAATTAAGAAAAGAGACAATAATTCCAAATAAATAAAATTAGGCATTAATAAAAGAGGCATTGCAAGTGATTTGACAAATATAAAAGGGCACTAGAAACTACTTTAAAAATTATAACAATCAGTTGGAGAGAGGAATCCATTTATGGACATATATAACTTACCAAAATTTAGCTATGAATTTTGGTAATAATATCTAATATCTAAACATACTAAAATCAAGTAGTGAAATTAGTTTAGTAATATCTAAACATACTAAAATCAAGTAGTGAAATTAGTTTAGTAATAAAAGTCTCCCAAAAGTAGTGCCCAAAACTGAAAGACTATATTGGTAGAAACTGTCAAACTTCAAAAGCAGAACTACTGCAAATTTTCATCAAAATCTTTCAAAGTATTTAAAAACAGGAAAATCTTCCAAATTAACTCTGCAAAGCCATTTAGTGTTGATGACTATAGATGTAAAAGTTATCAATGAAATACTATTAAATTAAATTCATTAAACTTAAAAAAGTAGTTTACCATGAAGAAGTCAAGATTATTTTCAGAATGCAAGAATTATTAAAAATAAAATCAATAGACATAAAAATCAATAGAGTTTAAAGAGCATATGACCACAATATATGCAAAAATCATATAAAATATCAGCAAGCTTTCCCAATAAAAACCTTAAAAAAACTTGTTCTACAATGGTTAACACTAAATGAAATTAAGGGAACATATTGTAAACTACCGACTTTCCCCCGAAAGGCAAAAAAAAAAAAAAAAAAAAAAAAAAATCACAAAATTTCCTCTAAGGTTTGGATAATACTGGAAGATTTATCCAGAGCAATTGTACAAGAAAGATAAATAAAACACATATAGAGAACAAAACAAGTAGTCAATTTATCTTCATTTGTGGATGTTATGACAATTTTCTATTAAAAAAAACTTTCATAGAAAAAATGAACACTCAAAAGTCACTAGTATTTTATACACCAATAATACAATTGCTGACAATTGTTTACTTATTAAACACATGTAAACCCCTCTGCACCTATCAGAGAATCTCACAAAAGTATAGTGATTAGATATATGTATGTCATGATTCTAAATCAATATATTTAAGTTATAACTTGGCAAATGCAAGTGTTAACTGTAAAACAAAATTATTTCTCCTTTCTATTAAATTTTTAAAACTTTTACCTTAGGATAATGTAGATTCTTTAATTTGATAGTATACCATTTTTGTTGATGTTTAACCGTAATAATTAAATGTTGATTGTCAAATGTATTTAATGTATATTTGTGTAGAAATAATTAGCTGTTTAAAAATGCCTGACTTAAGTGGCTTTTTTGAAATCATTTTTACAGTTCTTCTAAATATTCATATCCATTTATCCATTAGAAACAATGTCTTGTAAATAAATTTTAAATAAATATTGACTTTACTGAATTTTACTCAAAAACCAATAATAACAAATAGAATTAGTAATATTAATTAAAAAAAAGTGTTTCTCTATCTTTCCCAGGAAAAATAATTAGAATAGTCTTTAATTGTGGAGGTGATTTGAATTGTTACAAATTTCATTTGTATATTCTCTTGTTTTCTAATTTTTACTATACAATTTGATTTTTTGATAAAACTAAAAAATGAACGTATATAACACTTATATACACTTATATAATTTAATTGAATGTTTATATTGCAACCAATAAATAACTTTGATTTTGTGTTTTAAATAAATAAACCGATTTAATGCTGATAACACTGCCATAAACTTAATCACAATTGTTAGCATATTTTTTCTGACCAATAAATGCAATAACAAATGTGAAATCCAAATTAATCTGTGATATGTTTACCTCTTATTGTCTAGAATTTTTGCTAATTATTCTGTATTATAAGAAACACTATTGGGGGCTTCATATTAAAAATATTTGATACTGTTAGAAATTTTGATATGCATTATTCTGCATCTCAGAGATTTTGATAAATTATTTAAGGTTTAGCCACTAGCATTTAACTTCTGTAACATGAATCAGAATGTCAGCTTAGTTTTCTTGTATTGTATTTATAGACATTCTGCTTCTACACTATTTCTTTCTACACCATTTCTTTAATAGGGGCACTTACCTAACACAGTGTTTAAATATGAGTTGAGAAAGCTTAGAAGTGTATGAAAATGAGCCTCTGATATGGCTAAGGTGACATGCAGTTTAATACTCTATCTTACATATCTGAATTTAATCTAGATCTTTTGGACATTCATTGACAATTTGGGTGTTATTTCTTTGAAAATCATACAGTTGAAGGAACAAAAGTCTATGAATTTTGACAGAAGAAAAATTAATTCAGTATATTAATAGTTCATTAAATTCCATTCAAAAATATTTGATAAATGACAATGCAGTGAAACTGTAGGTTAAAGATGCAAGATTTAATTCTTCAGTAAGTTCTGAATAGTCATCATTTAATTAGAAAGATTTTTGATTAGTGACTATATGCAATCAATATGCCACATAAATTATGTACATACATATTTTAATTAATATAAATATCCAAAATAACTTAATAGAAAGAAGTACTAATGTCACATGGTATAATTAATTATAAATGTTAAAATTTTTGGTCATTTTCAAATTCCTGGCATTTTGTTTTGGATGGATGGTAAGAATGTGATTGCTGATATATACTTACCTTTCCAGTAGATGGTAGTACAGATGTTCTTAAGAAAACATTTGCTAGTATGTGTTTCAATAGATCAGAATCATTTTTTATAAGAAAATAACATTAAATATTATATGAATTATGAGAAAAGGAATAATAATAGCAGCTGATGTACATTTAAAGAGCAAACTTTAAAAGCAGTGCTCATGTATTTGTGTTGCTTTAAACTAAAATATTATAAAATCAAAACACTATCCTCAGGAAACTAGTCAAATGTTTATATGTGTTTATCACTCTAAATCCAAATACTACTTTGTATAAAAAATCATTTTAATTTTATGAGTCATAGTAAATATAATTTTAAATGCATTATACATCTCCAATTTTTAGTTTCTGTTATTAAACCACATTGCTTTTCTTTAACTTTGGATACATTTCACAGTGAATATTTCCTATTTAGGCTTTTGATGTTTATAGGTGTCTTATTAAGATCATTCTAGATTTACATAAAATATAAGCTTTAAGTTAGTGATAAAGGAATTATAAAAATTTTTAGAAATTGTCATGTATAACTTGTAACAGGTGAAAAACATAAGCACTGTGGACAAACTTGTAGGGAAAAGTTTTAATGGCCAGTACAAGTTTGATCAGAGATAATATAATGAAGAAAATATTTTATGTTTTAAGTAGTACAGAATAAAACCTCTGAGTCATTGATATGAACACTTTAGAGAGGCTCACAATTAAAAAAAAATTCTGACATATTTCGAACAGCATAGAAAATACCTGAGTGGTTAATAAGAAAATAGCTGTCCTGCAGTTTATGTGTGTTTCTAAAGCAGTTTGCAACACTTTTATCAAAGTACTGGTCTTATATTTTTGATTGTGTTGTATACTTTGTGGAATCCTTGGTGTTTAATGAAGCCCCAGGAGAATTAAGTGTAAGGTAAGGACAAGTAATTGTAAGGTAAGTAGAAGTAAGGAGTGAGTCTCTTTGCAAAACTACTTTGATTCAGTTCTGCCCTGTCACATAGATCTGTATGGGCCTGCAGTGATTAGGCACTCCTGGCCCATTTGAAGAGATGTGCACACAAAACAGGCGGATTAAGTGTCCTGTGGTGGGGATGATACAACAGTTCCTTTGAGGCAGGTCAGTCATAAGTACACAGCAGGAGGAATCTCTGTAGCTATCCAGGGGCAGGGGGGCTCTGAACGCCGTCATCCTGATGTTAACCTTGGGCAGAAAGTCACCGCAGTGTTCAGGATGAGAAGGAAAGAAAGGTTTGAGAAAATCCTGCCAGGTGTTTTCAACAATATAGTTACTTTTAATTATCCTTCTAATTTTAGTTTAATCTTTTGTATTTGACTGAGCATTTGTGTGTATGTGTAGATAACATTGGTTTAATACCATTAATTTCTATGTAACATTGATAATCATTGTCTAATCTTGTTAAGTAATTTTTCCTAGATATTGAGGGGGCTATTGAATTTACGTGAAAGAAATTCATTGGTATTTTTTAAGCTTTAGTTTGGTTACTCATTTATATAGATAAGTCAAACATTCTTTTCTTAAAACAAAAGTTTAGAGATCCTGATCATATGGTTATATAAGGCAGCATTCTGATTGACTGGAAGGAAGGTCAGTGGTACAGAGAAGTCTTTCTTTTGTGTGCATTTCTTCTCATCTTGCTGTTCTTAGGTAGCTTGGTGCAAACTGTGAAGACATAAACTAAAAAAGCAAAGAGAGCACAGTATCATGATACCTATTTTTAATGCTTTGAAATTGTAAAAAACAACTGACTTAAACACATTATAATAAGTAACACAAAAGCACTATTTAGGAATTAACATTTAATATGTCTTCTTATGGGTATTTATTTACATCCAACAAAATTTCATTAAAACATATCACTTTTCATTGACCAGTTATTCCTTGGAAACTTTAAATGAACACTACAATTTATTTTCAGCCCACATCAATACAAAGCTAAGTAAAAACACAAAGACAAAATGCATGGATTATGTACATATCTATATACCTGTTTACAAAGAATATATTGCAAGAGGAAGCAATCTTAACAAAATATCTTTAAGCATATTTATTTATATTTTAAGTAATTTATTACTATTACCTTGCTATTATTACTATTTCTTGTTCATTAATAATTCTCCTTGTTTTTTCGTATAAGGAATCTTCTTCCTCCTCCAGTGTGATTTTTTTCCTCCACCTACCTCACAGGTGTTTAATAAGAAAGTATTCTTTTAGACTGAAAATGGGTATCAATTCTTCTTGTGAGAATTCTCAATTCTCTCTTTAAAAAAACTTTATTTTAAAAAAGCAAAACAGAAAAAAAGGAGAGAAATTATACAGTTTCAAAATACAGTAGGAAATTAATATTAATTAATATACTGCTTATTGTTATCTTAGAAGTAGTTGTTCAGGTTATATGATTTAGGCATGAAAAAAATGATCAATCAAATAATGAAAGCATGAACTTCACTATTACATATAATATTTTCCATTCTTCCTTCTCTCCTTTACTCTATTCCAGTTGTTCTTTCCTTTTGAGCACTTTCTTTCCCTTTCATTATCACTATATCTACTGTAGACTTTGGATACTATTACTCTTTAAGGTTTTTTTTTACACTAAGGAGACAATATGATATTTATAAATGTGAGTTTGATTTATTTCACTTATGAGTATGGTCTTAAGCACTTCTCAAATGAAGAAATACAAATGACAAATAAATATATGAAGAAATATTCAACATCACTGGTCATTCAATAAATGCAAACTAAAACAACATTGAGATTTCATTTCACTCCAGAAAGAATGGCTGCCATCAAGAAATCAACTGACAACAAATGTTGGCAAGGCTGTAGAGAAAGAGGAAGGCTTCTCCAATAAGGGTGGGAGTGTAGACTGTTACAGCCATTGTGAAAATCACTGTGAGATTTCTCAAAAACTAAAATTGGAAGTCCCATTCAATCCAGCTATTCCTCTTCTGGGTATTTTCCCAGAAAAGTTGAGAACAAAATGCTACAGCCATATATGTGCACCCATGTTTATAGCAGCACATTTTGCTATAGCTAAATCTTGGAAACAACCCAAATACCCATCAACTGCAGAATGAATGAAAAAGATGTGGGATTTTTATAAAATGTAATATTACTCAGCTCCCCATGTCTTTTATTATTCTCCCATTTCCTTTTATGTGCACAGACTGTGTATGTGTGTGTACACACACACACAGACACACACATATATATTTATATGTTTACAGACATTTATTTATGTATTTATCTTCTCATTTTGGCTGACTCATAATTGCCACAAAATGTTGAACAATTGTTTGACTCGTACTTCCCTATTCTATGAAATTTATTCTAAAGATAATAGAGGTTGGGTTTCTTCATCTTCTTGATATTCCCTAGAGAGCCTAAACCCATTTCAGGCTGATAAATCCTTACCTTTCCATCCTTTCTTCCTGGAATGCCCATTCTCCACTGTGTAACATTTAGTCCATTTGTTTTGGTCTCCCTCAAAGACCATTGTTAAGCACAAAATTTCACTGAACAACCACAATGTAAACAGTTTCTTTATTTTCTGAATGCTATAGTGATATGGTTTTTGTAGTTCTTTGCACCTCTTTTTATTTTACGATTTGATATCATTTAAAGTTCATGTTTATGGCAATGGATCATTCATCCTGCTGTTCTGGATGTTCTGGCATAGAATAAATGATAAAAATATTTATTAGTGAAATGTATATACATTTGATTAGAAATTAAAGAAAATAATTTGGGGACTGCAAAAGAGGTAGCACAGATAATTGTGAGGCAGCTGAAAAGACATGTAAATGTTTTGACAAACAGTTTTAAAAATAAAGTTTAAATTATAAACATGTTCATCTCAATACTAAATACAGAAAAAAGCATATATCTATGTTTTATAAGAGATATCATTGCTCCTTTTATGTATATTCTAATAAAATATCACTATAATCTTTAACATTTTAGTATTTACAATTTTAGGATGATTTTCTATTATTTCTCTATCACATATAACAAATATATATATTTTTATTGACATTTATAATATGATGTGGGTGGCAACAGAGAAGATGGAATTTGATACACAAAAGTTTTATAGGTTACAGTTGCAATTAAATATTTACTTTTTCCTTTTACTATTTTATTGTTAATATTTTTTAAATCTTTTGCATGTGTCTCCCTGCTCTTCAAGGGCAGACATTGGTGATGTAAAAGTTTTATTTATGACACTGAATTAATTACTAGAAACATGTTTTCATTTCACTACATGAGAAAAGTATGTTCAGGGATATTAATCATATTCATCTTTTTCAATCTGAAAATAAAACAACTTCATCTCCATGAGTAATTTCCTGTTGTGATGCTGGTTAACTCTAAAATCACAATATTTTCTTTCTTGAGCTGCATTTCTTGAAGGAATAAATGTCTTATTCAAATTATTTATAAAACATCTTCTTGGGTAATGAGTTGTAGCATGATTATTGCTGTGTTTATGGTTACACAGAATATTGGCCCTCAGAAGATTTACATCGGTCAGCCTCTGCTTGATGATCAGCTATGTCACTCTTTATGAGTTGTCATGCCTTAGATACTTATGTCATTATTTTGTGCAAAAAACTATTAGAAAAAATGAGAATAATTCAAAAATAGTATAATAATGTTTTATTTTTTAGATGATAAGATGCACTTAAAAACACTTGAATGAGAGAATATTTGAAAATAAAGCAATATATCAAAATATTAAAAGATACACAATGAAGAAATTTTAATATGTATTATTTATTATTCAAGTTACCGTTGGATAAGTAGCATGTTTTTCCAGTGTCATTTGGATACTGATTGAGCAATAGTATTTGTTAAAAAGAAAAACAAATTTATATATCTCTTTATTTTTAAGGAAATCATTTACTGAAGAATATACACAGTCTTTTACTGAAGAATATACACAGTGAGTTGGGAAAATTACACCTCTTCCTTAGACCTAAAAATCACAAGTACAGATGAAGACAGGCAGTGGTGGTTACCAAACATAAGACCAAGTGGTCTCACCACCCTTAACCTGAAAGACATAGGATGCAAAGAAATATCTTCATGAAGGCAAAGCTGAAGAAATGGCTTAGAGATGACACTTTGTAAAGATGAGAAACTATCCTTCAGGATGTGACTACAATCCTACGAGACCTTAAAGGCCAAAGCCAACTAAATTGTACCCAGACTTCTGATTTACAGATAAGAAATGCTCCTTGACTGTGTCGGATTTCATTTGCTGATTCTGTGGGAGTCTGTTATACAGCATAGAAAACAAGTCCTGTCCCTCCTTTACCAAATGCACTCAAATCACAAATCACTTTAGGAAGAAACTTCATTTTACATTTTGCTTGTTAGGAATCAAAATGAGAGAACTGTATCACTGAGAAACTCTTATTATTACTGCTGTTATGGTTCATCTGGTTCCCACAAGTCCTGTATGTTTAACCTGTTGCATACATCAATACAGGTATTTTCCAGCTACCTGTTGATGCAGGTCACTTATACTCTCTGAGACATAAATCAAATACTCACCTCCAGATCCACTGAAATACACACACACACACACACACACACAGAGAGAGAGAGAGAGAGAGAGAGAAGAGAGAAAGGGTGGAGAGAGAGGTGTGCATTGAGTTCGAAGAGTGATCCATTCGAAATGTGTTGCACTATATCTCTAATCATGGGTGTAGGAAGTATTAATTAGTACTCCAATCATTTGCTTGTGGATGGGAAAGAAGATTCCAAACATAATTTTCTTGAAAGAAAATTTCCTTCTCTAATTTACTTAATTAATTATATCACAAACCATGGATCCTCTTGATGTAAAACATTGAAATCTACAGTGACTGTGTTGTGTGTAAGTCAAACTGTAATTAGAATTGTTAGAATTTTCTTTGCCTTTGTGGCTTTGTGTAAAGGAGAAATTTTCCTGTTGTTTTATCCAGCATTTCACTGATCCCAGTTAAGAGCTCTGTGACTGAGCTATACCTCCCAGACAAAGATTTTTCAAGCAATAAATGAATCAGTAGCCATTATATTGTGATATGTACTATCATATTCCAGGTGTCACTGTGAGTCAATCAAATGTTTGTGCTGCTATTCACTCGGGGTTATTAACATGGGTAAACCCTCCACAGCCAAGGCAAGAGTGGCTGCCACCAGCTACTTTAGATGTGACGGAGGATTTCTGTCCATCGCCATCTTTCCTCTCACCCGTGCTCAGATTCCTTTGAGGGGTGGAAGAGACTAACAGGACACATGCGTCCTCCCTCCTTAAAGTGGCACTGGGTGTGGAAGGGGTCAGAGATCACAGGGTGGAGGCAGGCTGAGAAGAGAAGGCCAAAAGGTCCCGGGACATCAAGGGGAGGAAGAAAGTGGTCCAGAACAGCTCCTGGGAAGACGCGGTGATGTGTTACACTGCGGAACCGTTGTAACTAAGCCTCGTGCCCACGTGCTGTTGCCCCTTCACACTTCATTTATAAAATGAAGATTCAAAGCTGAAAATATTAAACATGTTCAGACAGTGAGCACAGAGCATTTGATGCCAGCTGTAGGAGCCTTCTGCGTGTGCAGCCCTGCATCACTACCCTGTAGCATTCCAGGGAGACCAGCCCCGATTCCTGCACGTGTGCGGTTAAAAGCAAAAACCTCAGTGTATTTTGCTTATCAATAAAATGAATGCCCATAATGTAAGTTATGCAATACATGTCTAGAAAGATATATAACTCTCGTCTGGTGTCCTAGATGTAGGTAAAGAACATTTGGAAGTAAATGTTCAAAATTTCTTATGGAGCAAAATTATCAAAAAGTTTAATGAGATTCAACGTAAAATGGAATTTTATAAACTTTTCCTGTGAAATCAACCTTGAGGTAGCAATGATAGAATGTCAGTAGCTGAAGTTCAGGAATGGCAAATTGTATTACTAAACATCATTACATTAATATCTAGTGTAGCAATCCCAATGCAAATGCAATCACTTTCATAATAGTTGATCCTCAGCAAGCTACATGCTATGACTAACCCCTAAGGTGATTTGGCACTGCTGTTACAAAACTCATGTTCATAGTCACTAATATTTCCAAACCATATGCCATCATCACATAGATATGATATTGAGCTTGAATTCTACAAAGTTTTCAGTTCTTGGTTTCCATTTGGTTTCAGATTGATCTATTTAACAGAAAGCTGAAGTCACCTTGAGGGGCTATATCTTTATATAAGCAAGTTTGACCAAAGATTTAGGGAGGGTACCACGTCCATTAGACAAAGCAGTGAAAAGTTCATTTAAAAAGATCATCAGTGAATAATTAGCCTCAGAGTATTTGAAAGTGAAATAGTTAAAAATTCAAGGTGAGAGAGAGAAAAAGAGGGTCAAAGTTCCTCACAGTGTTCTCTAACAATTTTGATTAAGTTTCCAAGGAATAAGGCCTGTCTATCATGGCACATTTGAAAAGCCTCTCATGTGCAGAACTGTACTTTTCTTAATCTTTGTTAGAACCACACAAATGAGCTCCTTTTTATGTCCTGATTTATGTCAATAAATTGGTATAACATATCTCCTCAATTATAAAGTCTATCGTTTTACAGAAGGAAAGAAGCTAGTAAATCAAGATAAAAGAATATTAGTTTAAATTTTTTATGACATTTGAAAATGGGAAGTGAAGCCATTTTAAAAAATATGGTTTTGATCTAAATTAATATTACCTAAAAGACACTCTGGCTAAGGCAAAATTTATATGAAGTTATACATAGCATGTTTGTTTACCTGTTATAGAACGTTTTAGGATTTTAATTAAAAGAACCTATACAAACACCAGTTAGTATTTTTACAAGTTATGAAATGTTAGAAACATCTCAAATTGTCCTTGTTTTCTTTATTGATATTTTATTATTTTTCTTTATGCCTTGTATTCTTTTGAGATTCTTCATGTATTTTTCCAATTATATGTACTTTTATTATTTCATTTTTTGAACATTTCTTTCTTTCTTTCTCTTTCTTTTTTCATTCTTTTATTCCTTTTCCTTTTTTTTTTATAACCAACTGTAGAACTAACTGCCATTAAGATTTGGAAGGGGGTACACTTTCACACAGGCCCAGAATTTCTTTTTATCAATTGATTTGAATGACTCTCTTTTAAATTTTGTTGTTCCTTGAATTTTGGTGGACAATTATGTTAGACGAAGTAGGATAAAAATAGACATTGATAATATATTTTGTTATGGTTTCTCTTAATGCATTCTTACACATCCAAAGAAATGTATGTATCCTCACTTATATTCAACATATTTTATAGACATGCTATTAATTCTTACCCTTCTCCCATCTCATAGTAAAAAAAAATCTAATTTCAACTCAGGCTGCTGCCTTTTTTGTCTTGACTCTGAGAAAATTTAAGAATAAATTTAGGAACAAGTAAGTGGAGAAGCATAAACAATGTTTTTATATTGAACTTGGTGTTCTGGTTCCAAGTCAAATAAATACACCTTTAAAATAGTCTATTTTCTAGAGTCAGGAAATCACTGAAATAAATCATAAGGAAGCAAAACATACAAAAATGAGCAGTATATAAAGTGTTGCTTCCACTGGAACAATCCAATTAAGTAGCGCATGGCCTGCTGAGAGAGATCTTTAAGAAACCTGTCACATTCTTCAGTAGAGGTAAGCAGATGTAGCTCCATAATGCTAAGAGGGACATCTACTACTTAGAGCCAAGAACAGTGACATCTTGGCTCAGTTCTGAAGGATATATTGGAGAAAATCACAGGAAGTAAAGGAAAATAATGCCAGGCAGAACAAGCAACCTTTGTGCATTCTCCAATTGGAGAAAGAATGACAACTCTGGGCTTGACGTGTGCAAAAAAATAGAAGTCGGTTGTGCAGGAAGAACAAAAAGATAGAGGCAAGCAGTGGTGATGGAGTGATAAACATGAATTAGGAATAAAACCTTCAATACTTACCAGAACCCAGTCTTAAACAAAAAAGAAAAGAAAAAGAAACACAAGCAAACAAAAAAATCTTTTATTCCTATTTTGATTACAAAAAAACACTGCAAGAATCTAATGTAATAGATGCATGAAAATAAAAGAAAAAAACTATTGTCTCTAAAGACAAGTCGATCTTTCTTTGAACTTGTTTGATATGTTGGAGCTGAGAGTCTGCAAAGTGCTTTTCTACCTTGAAAACTAATTGCTTGAGTTTACAAATATTGAATGTTGTGAGGATTTGGAAGGTGAAACAGGACAATAAAGTTCATTCTTCCTGTTTGCGGGGCAACAGATTTCACCAGAAGTTACCTGAACGTAGTTTCGGATTTTAGGAAATTTCATTGGTTTATTTCTGTTCTGCATTCCCAGAGCCATCCTCAGTTACCTCCCGCAAAGGACAGCAGTAGCTTGACCTCCAGTTCAACATAATGTTTTCTTCTTTCTTCCAGAACTGATTAGCTCAAACTTGCCCCTCGGTGTCCCAGCCTCAGGGATCTGTGCAGTTACTTCCTGTTTAGCTCAGTGTTTTGGTTCTGGTCTTCAGCACTGTACTAGCCATACATGTAATATCCAGTTTAATGTCCTTTGTTGAAATGCTTTATAACAATTGTGTCTCCTGGCTCAAACCGTAATGTAATTCAAATTTAAATTTTAAAGCATGTAAATTTACAACATAGAAATAAGCTATTCTCAAATGTCATAAAAGTAGCTTTGGAACCAGAAATCTGATTTTTTTTAATGTATAATGATGTCAATGTCATTTCTTGTAATTAGCTTCCAGATTTATGCTTCAGAATTTATGCTGGGATTGTTCCAGTGGAAGCAGCACTTTGCATACTGCTTATTTTTGTGTGTTTTATTTTCTCAAGATTTATTTCAGATTTATAAAGGAAAAAGTTCCTTCACAAGTATCTTTTGAAACACATCCTGCCATTTGCTCCACATCCAGGATACTTTGGGCATGTCAGCAAAGAGGTGACTGCAGCTAGTCTGGGCAATTGGGACATGATTATAGAATGTTTTAAAACTTTTTAAATAACAGTGCTATGGCCATAATTTATGAAGAGCTGTTATTGTTTGAATATTGTTCATAATGAAATTCTATTAAATAAAGATCTAAAAAGTATTAATTATTTACCTAGCATTCCCAGCTAAAATTACAAATACTACCACATTAAGCTTCATAATAAATCATCGGAGTCTCAAAATATAAATTAAAAGCAAAATAAAAGGCATAACAAGAAAGGAGGAGACAGATCTTTCTCTAAAGGGAAGAGGCTCAAGAGGTGGAGGGGGAGAGGGGGAAAGAGAAGGAATCAGAGTAATGAAGATGTGCAAAATACAAATACCAACTCCATACGAGGGACACAAACAGTGTGTACTATAAACACATATATTGAAAAACATTTCCTCCAAAGTGAAATATATGTATAATCCAAAAGATTTCAGAAAATAGACTTTTTATAGATGAACATAGATAACAAATGTGTATCAGTATAAAACATAATTTTCACTCTCAGATATGTAGCATAATTTTGATTAGTAGTTTCTTCCGTATTTCAAATTAAAATTGTAGTTAAGTGAATAGATCAAATTTATAATGTCAGTAAATTATATAAAATACAATCAGTAAATTATATTAAATATATAATATATTATATATAAATTATATAATGGTCAAAAGTTTTCTAACATACCATAGTCAAATCATCTCTTATATTCTCATGTATAACTTGACTTTGTTGCTGTTTAAACAACATAGTGGAACCCTATGTAGTTCAGGCTGGCTCTGAGCTCACCTTGTAGCCCAGGCTAGCCTCAAACTCACAGCAATTTGCCTGCCTCTGCTTCCTGCATGCTGGATTACAGGCATGCACTAGCAAGTCTGGCCCAAAATCCTACATATGCTTAATGTATACATTCAGGTATATTCAATAAGAAATATGTTTGAGAATGTTCATAGCAACATTGCTTAAAATAATAAAAACCCAGTGACAAAGAGAACTGGGCTAGTCTCCCTAATGAACATAGATGCAAAAATCTTCAATAAAATACTAGCAAATAGAATGCAGAAAATCATTCAGCAGATTTCACACTATAAGCAAGTGGGATCCATCTTAGAAATGGAGGGATGGCTCAACATACACAAATGAATAAAAGCAATATACCACATTAACAGAGCTAAAGACAAAAATCACATGATCATCTCAATAGACGTAGAAAAAGCTTTTGATAAAATCCAACACTCATTTGTGGTAAAAACTGGAGAGAAAATTGGATTAGATATTCTTTACCTCAGTCTGATAGTGAACCATTTATGATAAACCAACAGCTAACGTCATACTAAATGAACAAAAATTGAAAGCTTTCACTCTAAAATCAGGAACAAGACAAGAATGTCCATTGTCAACCACTCCTGTTCAATATAATTCTGGAAACATTAACCAGAGCATTTAGACGAAAGAAAGAAACAAAAGGAATAAGAGTAGAAAATAAAGACGTTAAATTATCATCATTTGCAGATGACATGATACTCTACATAGAAGACCCCAAAAACTCTACCGACAGACTTCTAGACTTAATAAGCAAAGTCAACAGTGTAGCTGGGTACAAAATCAACACTTTAAAATCAATAGCATTGCTGTACACAAATAACAAACTCACTGAGAAAGAAATTAGGGAAAACACATTCTTTACAGTAACATCTCAAAAAATCAAATACTTAGGAATCAACCTAATAAAGGAAGCAAAAGATTTATATATTGAAAATTTACAGTACTCTGAAAAAAGAAATCGAAGAATTCAGAAAATGGAAAGATATCTCTTGATCATGGATAGGAAGTACCAAGATATTGAACATGGCCATGCTCCCCAAACTGTTATACAGATTTAATGTAATCCTGATCAAAATACCATTAGCGTACCTCACGGATGTAGATAAAAACATTCCTAAAATTCATATGGAACCAGAAGAGACCTAGAATAGCAAAGGCAATTCGGACAACAAAGACAAGGCAGAAGGCATCACCATCTTTGATCTGAAATTATACTACATTATAATAAAATCAGGTCTGGCAAATAAACAGACCTGAGAATCAGTGGAACAGAATAGAAGATACAGACACAAACAAAGGCATGCTCAACCACCTTATCCTTGACATAGGGGCAAAACAAATTCACTGGAAGGTAGATACCCTGTTTATTAAGTGGTGCTGGAAAAACTGGCTTTCTCTATGCTGAGGACTTAAACTAGATCCATGCCTATCACTATGCACTAAACTAAAATTAAAATGGATCAAAGATTTTAATATTGAGACAGAAACACTGTCTATTGGAAGGTAAATTAGGCAGAAATCTCAAGGACACAGGGATAAGCAGAGAGTTCATAAAGAAAAACCAACCTTCACAGGAAATATTTCAAAGAATCAACAAATGTGATCTCATCTTATTAAAAAGTTTTTGCATATCCCCAAAAATCATTGTCAGAGTGAAAAAAAGAACACAGTTTGGGAAAAAAATCTTTGTCAACTGTCACTCTGACTAAGCACTTCTATACAGAATGTATAAAGAACTCAAAAAGATCAGGACCCCCTAATTCAAAGACCCAAATCCCCAAATGGGCATGTGAAATGAATCTTAACAATATGATACCATTCCAACTTCATTTCTCTAAAAATGAGAGTGAGAATAATCTTGGTAAAGTCATGCCATGGAATATTTAAATAAAACTTTTACTAAGTGCAAAATATAAACAGATGTTATTAATACAACAATGAGCAAAAATCATCTAGGAAACACATACTCTTATCAGATTTTTAAAAATCTATACATGTCTATATGTACACATATTATATATAATTATATCTATGCCATGTATATATTTATATGAATATTATAAAACATTGTTAGGTGACCGAAATGAAACAGATTTTCTTCAAGAGAGACTCTTAATTCAGGGCAATTAAGAATTGCTTGAGATACTTCTGCATGGCACTTTTCAGATCTACATTAGTAGGCACAGCCAATTTATTGAATGAAACATAGTCGGAACAGGATTAATAGAAGATTAGACTCTTCAGGAAAAAGAAAAATGCAACTCATTTTAAAGTGCATAAGATCAAAGCACGGCTGAGATAATTATTGGATTAATTTACCAAAGGCTGTATTCATGATTGACTTGGAATATGTATAATGAAGTCAAGGTGGATGGAAATAAATTAAACATCTTTACTGAAGCATATTCAGAAATGCACCAAATTTACAAAATCATGACATTTCACTAACTTAATTTCACAAACATCTGTTTAGAACTTTCCTATCTATATATCTATCCATCTATCTATTTACTTACTAATTTTTATGATTATGCATTTTATGTTGGCCAAAAATTTTATTTTACATTTCATTGGAGCAGAAGAGTATTTTGACCTGACCTTTCAAATAATGACCTGAGAAGTCAAAAATGTGTGCTTTGCAAAGCACACTGTGGATACAAGTGCAGTAAATTTTAACCTATACTGACCTATATACTCATAGTTTCTCATTTTCTGCTATACATGATGACAAAGATGTGTAACATAATTTGTTCCTAGTATACCTTTTTCATAGATTGATATCTTTTGCTGGGAAATCATTTAAACAAGTCTGTTGTCTGTTTTGTCTAATTTAATTCATTAAAATAATAAAAGTATAAAAATGGCTATATCATATACAGAGAATTTGGGAATTTACAAACAACAACAATAGCAGATCAAATAAAATTCTAACACTATACTCTAGATACATTTGCAGAAACACTGAAACTTGAGGAACGTAAATTTCCAAGGACTAATCAAATCTACTAACAAAACTGGAGTGCATCACTTTCCTTTAATGATTTCATAAATATTCACTGAATGCTCATCATTAAGTGGGTATTATCTCACATCCCTAAATATGTCAATAAATAAAATAGTTTATATTCTTGTAGGGCACACATATACACAAAATAAACACCAAACATGGTGCTATTTTGAACATTTAATGGAAACAAAAACAAATTTTAAGAATAACGCAAGTGTGAGGAGGAGAGTTGTCTGCAATACTTAATAGGATTGGCCAGGACTGGTTGGTGCAAAGATAAAAGATGTCAGAGTAGGGCTGTGGGAGTAGTGGGAGAGTTCGGTTATAACTGGTGGAAACATACCAGGCAGCGGAAATCCACAGACTGAAATGCAAAGGCTCTAATAGCATGCCCGATACTTGAACCATAAGGAGCTAAGTTGGAATGAAGTTCAGGACAAAAGGAGGACTGTAGCTGCTGAGAAAAAATTGAGGGTTGAATTGTAACTGCGCCGATGGGATCGGCAGCCACTGCTACAGTGACAGCGCGAAGCTGATGGACGATGCCGGCTTTAACCATGCACGTTGTGAAGGGGAGAGCACAGCTGTCAGACTCTGGGTGCCATCTCAGCTCATCCACTAACGCTGTGTTACTGCCAAGGCAGAGCTGTTTCTCTCCATTCAGGGACGGAGGTGATGTCTCAACACCGAGAGCTCAGTGTGTGCATACACAGAAAGCATTCCAGTGACTCCAAAATGAAACATCACTGCGAAGGTAAATGAAAGAACAAATCCGAAAGGACATGTGGCATCTTGATTTCATCACTGTCTATCTGAAAATTACGTATATTCTTTTTCATATGTGCATAACTATCTTCTGTACATTTCAGAGTTTGTGGACATGTAATAGTCATATATGATCCTTATCCTTTGGAAAGTTATTTTTGATATAATAAAAATTGCATTCTAAGTTTTTGAAATTGATACTGAATAAACAAGACTATTAACATATGTTATATCCTAAAGAGATTTGATGAGAATATTATTTTAGGTATGAAAATGTGGTATATAAATGATTTTATTTGTTCAAAATCATGGTTTAAATGTATCAAAATATACTCTAGTGACCCCTGAAATATTTAACTTTTTAAAATGCTAACTAGTCTCTTTAATTGTTACAGATTTTTTTTGTAAAAAATATGGTAACATTTTAATAGCTGTAAATTTTTAAAATTTAATAGTCTGATACTTGTATAAGCTGGAAACCTGCATGTCTCTTATTTATAACACGATCTGAGTACTTTGCTCATTGGAGTATTTTATTCTTTCCTCATTCTGTGTCTCTTTCTTACCTCCCTTTTTATCATCTCTCTCTGTATGTGTCATTTTTTTCTTCCTGATATTTAAATAAACATCTTTTTAATTTAAAAGATTTTAGTCTTATACTGTTGTGGAAATCCAAAAAAAACACAGTGTAGAAAACACACTAAAATTTAAACCATGTACCATAACCTGAATTATTTAATTGGAATTTTGAATACATATTTTTCTCATATACTGATAGAATTTTGGGATGAATCAATTCCTGTGAAATTCAGAAAGAACATTCTGAGTAAACTTACTTTGTATGTTGGAAGGAAACACTGTATAAACTCAGATGGTAGAATTCTCTAAATAGTTGCCTATGTTTTGACTAATATCTTTAAAAGTTTACAAAACATGTACTAGACAATAGAATATATGAATAATATTAGCAATAACAAAGGTAAAATGTGATTGAATATAAAGAAAGATCAAAAAATATTTTAACTGAAAAAACTTGAATTTACAAAATTTTCTCTAATATCCAATGATACTTTTATTCCTAATATATACATGACTCCATGTCAAATTTTCATGGTCAGTATTACTTCCTAGACAGTCTTGGCAAGAGATAATTAGTCAAAATACATTAATGAGTTCCAAAAATTTCCAGACCTTGTGACTGCAAGTAGAATATAAGCTATTTCTACTATTTTAGCAGTGTTAAAATTCACCTACTTTGGGAGCTCAACAAGCCAATATAAAGAGTGCATCGTATTTGAGGTGTTTTTATTTGTCATTCTTTTCATAACTACTGAAGTATAATTGTTTTCCTCCAGGAAATAAAAAAATTGAAAGATATTTTCTCAAACTGCAGTAGAACCACAGGCTGTAAACGAAGGCTTGTGGGACCATACAAGCAGAAACTCTGGATTTGACAAGGAATGTGCCTTGGGGAATGAGTCATTTGAAAAACTAGGACCCAAGAAATACTGAAATAACATTTAACCTTCTGAAAGTAATGTGTATCAGGGCATGAGCTTA
The DNA here is from genome assembly GCA_004027455.1 of Hydrochoerus hydrochaeris. Taxonomy (NCBI): domain Eukaryota; kingdom Metazoa; phylum Chordata; class Mammalia; order Rodentia; family Hydrochaeridae; genus Hydrochoerus; species Hydrochoerus hydrochaeris. The sequence goes on from PVLA01000499.1 coordinate 98,451, forward strand.
CCCCTCGGTGCCATCTTCAGGTACCGTAAAGAACTCTAAAATCCTGAGGAACTAGAATGTAATCATATAAATACGTTGGAGAGTTCTTCCTGTGATTTCTTTTTATTTACTAAACTAGTAATACGATAATATTAAAAAATGAATGCATTCTTCTTTCTCTGTCAATTATGGGAAATTCTGGTACTATAATTATTATTTAGACACTGATACATTTCTAACCTTCTTCTTTGTCTAAAGTTATTTCATTTTGTGTTCCCAAATATCCGGGGGCCTAAATATTATTTTAATATGTTCTTGAGATGCTGAATTTCTGACTAAATTATAATAAGAAACTTTGAAGACTACACAATCCTAAAAACTTCCTTAAATTATGCCATTTTTTAAACTCTTAAATTAATCTCAGGATGGCTAAATGATTAAAGATATAATGTGCTAATGCATGAATTTAAATGCAGAGAACTTTTCTAAACAGTGAAATTTTTTAAATAAAATTAAAGATTTGTATTTGAAGTATTCAACTGGTTAACAAGAAAGATCCATTTTTACCCCTATCATTTATGCATTTATGAGGACAGTTAAATTAGATATAATTCTTAATTATCTCAAAAAATATTCAGTATCACCATCCACCGATCATTTCTAAGTGGGGAGATTTTTAGTTTGTGGTATTACAATAGACAGTGCTAAAACTGAGTGGTATTTTTCAGTGTAGGAACTACATACTCAGAAAGGAGAAATTTATTCCTAGAAGTCGTTCGAAATCCTAGGATATAAATTATGAAGGGTTTTAGTTTTCCAGTGTTATAGCCAAAGCTACAGAATATAATCCCTAGTCTTATCTTTACTTGCCTCTACTCTTTCCTGAAAAAAATGTGAAAATTTTTCTAAATCACATACTTTACACCAGTACAATTCTTTTGTAATTGACACGGGCATCATGTGTCACTGTGAATGAACATGACATCAGACTTACACATTAAATAGCTCTGGTTTCATTCCCAAGAATGTGTAGTTTAATTCCGTGTGGTTTTGGGTGTATTTTCTACTCCTTATTCCACTGTTTAAGATGAAAAATTACTGTTGTTATTCTATTTGTTTCAATGAATATTTATTTGTTTATCTAGTCATAAGAGTGGTGGAATAATATATATTGAAAAATTAAAATATTTTCTTTTTTATTGTAGTTTTTTTTTTGAAATTTGGGAAATTTTCAGATATTTTACTAACAAACCAGTACCTGAATTAACAAGTCATAAAAATGAAAAATAAAATTGTTAGTATAATAAAATGTTTCTAGTAACATAAAATCTAATGGCATAGATGTATCAATATTCTAAAACTTGACAGTTACATCTACTAGTGAGGAATAAAACAAAAGATGCTCATTTTATTAAATAAATTATAGTGTCATTCTGGAGAAAACTGACTTAAATGTAACTGCTTTGAGTTTTTTTTCTCCTAGTATGTTTCCTATGGGTAAATGTTTTATTCACTGGACCTTTACCAGAGTTTTTATTATAAGTAATAAAATCATACAATTACTGTACACTAATAATTTGAATTGGACTTGATATTCCTTTTTGAGTTTGATAATTTTCTCCCTACTTTTTTGATAATTGTAAAATAAAGAAACCAGTGGGAAACATACCAATAAAAAGGACTGTTTCCTCTCCTCAAAATAACAAAATGCAACACTTTTCAATAGTGATTCAATTTAAACCACAGTACTAAAGAACAAAAGTTACTAAATATTAATATTTCATATTTTAACATATGGAAACTATGAATTGTTATATATAAGTTAAAATGTAGAACAAGAAAACTTTAAGCAAACAAAAATAAATCATTTAATCATGCAGTGCATGCTGAAATATTCAAAATACACAAAAAAATGGAATAACACAAATGTGGAAATACTAATCCTACATATGTGGGTATTTAAACAGTTGATGGGGATATATGATCCCTGGAGGTTGAGAAATGTGGTGAGAAAGATGGAAACGGGAATTGAATGACAGGTAAATACAAGTAACAGCTCTATATTATGGAAAACAGTGAGTAAACTGTGACTCAGATAACTTCTACATAGTTTATGAACAACTAGAAGAGAGAAACTCAAAATCTCCAAATATAAAGTGATGATAAGGAAATGGAAATGCTAGTAACACTGATTTTATTAGTGTGTGTATATTGTATACATGTAGTGAAATATTTTACTAGGTATCAAATGGCTGTGTTTTTATTCAAAACTAAAAAAAGTGGAGATAGAAGTTTTAAATTCCATTTCCAGTCTTTATCATGATACACACTACACATATACTAGATTATCATATTGCACCTCATATATTTACATGATTTAAATATGATAGCAAAAATAATAAAAATATTTTAAAAACTTACTGTAAAATATAAAATATTTCTGCTCTGGATTTGGAAATAAAACCAAAAGATAAGAAGGTATGAGTGTACCACAGTGGATATTTGTGATGATAGCTCTGTTTCATAGCTTTATTATAACATGTTAATATGCTAATAGTGATATTTTTTGTATGTTCCCAAAGTGTTACTATGGAAGGATATTGGATAAAGAGGATATAGGATCAATAAATATTTTATTGAGTTTCATGTAAATCTGTAATAATTCCAAAGTGCAATTGTTCACTAAAAATGAGACATGAAACTATTTACAAAATTTTGATATTTTTGTAGCAACTTTGTTCTTTCTAAATCCTCTCACAGTTTTAGGATCAAAATGATTTTTACATTTCTAAGTAAAATTGGATGGAAAATCAGAGGAAAGAATTTCTTAAAGTTGCAGAAAAGTTTTCAATTTTGTTGTCAAATAAAATATTTGATAACTCATTTTGTTGAATAACTTCTTTTAATTTCACCTTAACCAAAATGTTAAGAAAAAATAATTATTCTTCATCCTATTATTATAATGTACTTGTCCATTTCTTTTTATTCTAAAGTAAACCACCCAATTAAACAAAGATATCAGAATAATTTGACTGTAGAATATAGTAGAATCCATATCATGGAGAGATATAATGAATCATTCAGTATGACATTTTATTAGTATATGATATGATGTTTGGTTATAAGCATTGTCTCTCTTTTCACACTGATATGTCATGTATTCATTCGCACACACCAATTATAGCAGCATTTCAATGCTATTCTTTTAGAACCAGAGAGATGTTGATCTACAATTTCTTAGAATTTGTATTAATTCTTTACTTGTTGGGATGGACTATGACAAACATCCCTTTGAGTGAAGAGTTGAACCCAAATGTAAGGAAAATCTGAAGAAGGCTGCTTTTATGGAACTATATTTGCAAACCATGGTTGGACCATTATAATGTTTTGCTATGCTGCATGCGTGCAATAGTTTCTTTTATTTTTGTTTAATAATTAAAAGTCTTAGATCCTTTATATCAGTAGATGAGAGATGAAATACTAATCTTGGCCTGAAACTGTCTTTTGTTGTATTTTAAAAGTAGAAGTTTTGATGTTGTACCCAGACAATAATGGATTTTGTACACTGGATGCCTAAGCACCTTTCTTTATTTTAATCATCCGTGAAATCAGGAAAATGGAATGCAGGACACTAATTTTGAATATGATATATAAACCCTAACTACCCTAGTAAAAATAGATCTGTGCTACAAATAAAAGTTTCACACACTTTGTTTGACTTAGTTTTGATTAAATAAATATTTGCTTTTTTAAATATGGTAACCTATATCATGAATTCTATCCTGTTTTGGTTCTTTCAGTTTTGATGTTTTAAATTTTCCATCACCAGCATGACTCTTCAATTAGCACTTTTCGTCTGAAGGAGACTTCCAAGCACTTGCTTTCTGGTCTGTCTCATTGTTTGTTAAGAGCAGGTTTAATTAATGGCCCATGTGAATTTTTAATGGACAATTCTTTTCATCTTAAATCAAATTTCCCTGGAACATGAGCATGTCAGAGTACAAAGTTTAAGCGAATATTAGACTGAAAGGTAAATATTACCTGTCAAAAATCAAGCAACTATACATGAAAGAAAAATGACATGACACTTCAGAATCTTCATTATAAGTAAATCTTCTTAAGTAAACATTTAGTGTATCAACTGAGAAAGTATAAAACTGTGAAAGTTTGTAATTTGTGATCAAAATTATAAATCAAATCAGCAAATGTACTTGCATGCTATTAAAAGGAAGATATATCATCTGATTTTCGAAAAAATTAACTATACATAACTGTTGTCAAGATGTTATAAACATTACCTTCAATTTTTTTCATATTAGTTCACAAATTTAATAGAATATTTAGACATGGATATGTCAATTATATTTCACAATAATTCTAGTTATATTGCAACTAAGAAATATCTATACAAATGAAATTTTGATAAGCCATATTTTGATAAATACAGTTAAATGTTAAAAAAAAAACTTTCATTGACGCCAAATGTATTTTGCTGTCAACAAAATCTACTGTGTGGTATTGTAAAATAGAGTGTTAAATTCTTTTGAGAAAAATGTAAGTACAGATTTCAGTATGGGCTCATTCTGTCTCACTGTGCTTGAAGGGTACCGTTATCTTCTTTCACTTTGTAAAAACAGTGAATGAGTTTTCATGGAAGCACAATGCTGACCAGGTTAGGAAAGTCAGATTAAAATTTTTTTTTAAAAAAACTTTATTGAAATTAACATAGCATACCTCAAGAAGTTGCAGAATTATTTATAGAAGGAAAAAGTTACCCTTTACTGTAAACAAATAAATAAATATATAAATAGGAAAATAAAATTATTTTTGAATGTCTTCTTTCATGATGAAAGACAAGGGAGTATTTCTAATACCTTTGCAGGAATTACTTAGATAATTAAGAATTAAATTGCTCTGTATTACAATGTAAGAGGAATTTTGTGCTTGGAAGGCAATTTTTTAAAGATAGCATAGATATTTAAAAGAGTAAGTAGAAGGAGAAGGTGAGGACAGGATGAGTAGTCAGGGTATTTAGGGGAGACTGTCACCAGTCCTTCCAGTTCTTGAGGCTCTTTCCACCTGGAATGGCTGCTACTGAAACTTTAGACACAGTGACACATAGTTCTCAATTTGAAGTTACTTTTTGCCTGTGTAGTAACTGCCCACTTTTAGCATCAAATATTCGATCATGTCCTGACACATAAAATAATATTTTTTTAGAGATGTTCTGAGCTATATAGCAATTCTGATAGGGTTCTGCTAGGATTCAGTAAGGGTTTGTACAGAGGCCTAAATGAGTGACTGAGAGTCATTTAAGGAACAAATAGAAGCAGCAAACTTCTCAGAGTCAATAAACCTTTTCCTCCAAAATATTCAAAAGAATCATACATAGAACACAGAAATTATAGTCTGGCAACATTAAAACAGTATGTACAAATATCAATGCATTTCAAAATTCATCACAATTTAATGTTACTTCACTAAAGAACCATGTATTTCTGTTGTCTTATAAAATATTTAGTGAGGTCTGAGTAGTTATAGGGAGAGATATGAAAGAAATTACCAGTGTGGGGAAGTTTATGTCTCATGAAAGAGTTGAATATTATATTTTTAGTGAAATTATAGATTTTCTGATGGTTCTTAATAATTTAAAAGAAGAACGTATGCAAAATGTGCTCCATTTTAAGAGACATTTCAAATAAGTACAATGAAATATTTTTTGTAAACCAAGTTCAGTTATGTCCTTACTTATTCTTATGCACTTTTAATTTAACTTCTAAGAAAATTAATCACATTACACCATGTTCTGTGCTAAAATAACATGGCTTTTTTATTGCATAATTATTGGGGCTGGCAGGGTAAAGTTGTTTCATCTCTTTCATGACTCTCAGGTGTACAATGCATTGTAACTCTGTACAGCAGCTCTAACTAGACACACCCGATGCATTTCTCTATCTTGTCAGTGCATGTTGTCTTTGCAAACTCTTTAGAGGATGTAAGAGAACTTGGGTGACACAAGCATTTTCAATAATAAGGCTCATTGACCTTTGCATATAATAATTATAATTCAAAATAGCAGAATGATTTGATAGTATCCACTTTCAAATTTGAGAACGATTCTGTAGAATATAAACCAGCAGATGATATTAGATAAGCTGATACTGTTTTAATAAGAATACAAAATACACATCTAGCAATTTTCAAAATTCAATGAATTCATGGTTGTAATGGAAGAAATAAAATAAAATTTGATTCAGGGCTCCAATCATTGTTACTTTTAACAGCATAGTAATTCAGTTTGATGTTTCTGTACAGTAATTTATTGTTATATATGAGTTTCATAATGAGTATAAAATAATTAATCATGATCTTTAAATGTTTTGTTTTCTTAATTGAAACATACTTAATTTTTACTTTTATTAGTACCTGCTTGTGGTACATAGTGTTTGTTTCCCTGTGGGAATTGGTCCCTCTTGGCACACTCACGTCACATCTTACTTTTTTTCAACTTTTCCCCTTCGCCTTCCTTCATCCCTGCATCTCAGGATCCACTGCACTTTTGCAAAAGATCTACCTCCCTATGTTCTATTTCCTAACTATTATTTTAGTACGTATTTATATCTTGGGTTTCTAATCCAGGAGAAGCTAGTGCATCTGATTTATTTCACTTAACATTAAAGTCTCAAAGTGCATCCAGTTTCCGACAAATAATGCAAATTTACCCTTCTTTATGGAAGAGATATGTACTGTTTCATCTTCCTTTTAATTTATGAGTAATAAAAAGTAGCTGTTACATGAAGTCCAGATTAAGCAGAATGGATGCTTTTAATGTTATATATCAACAAGAATAAAATCTGGCATAGAAATTGATGTCCAGCACAATGAATAGCTAAGAAGGAAGGAAAACACTTTAAAATTCTGTAAAGTTTTTTCTCTGTGTTCTAAAAGGCATTGACGACAGTGATAAACTTTGGAAGTAATAATTCTATTGAAGCAAATGATCAATCTAATAGGAATTATACTATACAGCTGGGGGAAAATGTGATATGTTTAATATTTATACATCAAAAATTTTTCAATAGACATCTCATCCTAAAAAATACTTGAGTGTGTTTCTGCCATACCCCATTATCACTAGTAAAGGTGACAGTTATCCTAGTGTGGGCAACAAAAGTCTCAAGTGAGCAAAGTCCGGGAGGACAGTGAGGCGGTGGGATGGAGCAGAGAAAAGCGATAAAGCGCTAAGCAGGCAGAAGCATGTGCTGCAGGGAGCACAGGGAAGGAAAAGGAGAAATGGCAGAGATAAAAGGCAAAATGTCAGCGTGAACTAACAAGCAGCGTTAATGATTAATGGGTAATAAAATTTTAAAGTGGGTGTGGACCAATCTTAAAGGTATTGATGATGATGATGATGATGATGATGATGATGATGATGATGATTGTCATTGTTGTTTTTTGGTGCCAGGAATCAAACTCAGGACCTTGTGTTTGCCTGGCAGACACTTGTGCTGCTGAGCTACATCTGCAAATGATTTTTTGCATTTTTACTACAGGATAGAAGGCACCAAAACCATATTACCAGCACTTATGTCATTTAAATATCGTTAGGCTTGAAGGAAATATTTCACTCAAATATTATACTTTTAAGAATGTTCAGTTCTTTAAGATCATATGTTTTGGTAATGATCTTGATCAGTGAATGCATTTTTCTCTATGCATTCATATTCTTCTATTTCCAAAATATTTTTGTATAAACTACAGAGTTTTTTTATATGGACTAAATACGAAGATATGTGCTTTATGACTTTTTTTGGTAAGTTGGCATAAATTTTAACTTGTAAATACATGACCCCATGTAAAGCTATCAGCATCACCACCAACAACATACACACAATGAAGTGAACTACACTCCACCGGCTGCTTATTGCATTGGATAGCACAAGTATATTATTTTGTGTCATTATATTAATAATTTTTATGTATAATTTAGAATTTGGCTTTTGTCTCCTTCTTTGCATATATTTTAAGTTTTTAACATGAGTTAATAATAAGAAGCTGAATCAGGGTGTAGTAATGCTTTGTTCTGTTTTAAACATCACTTTACATGTGCCCTACAATCAATGTGTTCACTCTATAAATAACTTTTTTTCCATAACATTATCAGAGCACTTATTGACTATCCAGTTAATAGCATGTCCTCTAGGCCTGGTTACACAAGACACATAGTTTTATAATCGAGTATAATTTTTGTAAGGCATAGAATTATTTAATTAATATAGATTCACAAAGAGCCAAACATGTTAGGTCATTTTTCTTTAAGATGTTTAGACTATTTAATTTTCGGGGTCAAAAATTGCAAATGAGTTGTTAAAATAACTGCTATTATTTTCAGTATGTACTTGAGACAATGTTATCTCAGTCTAAAAAAATACTAAATACTTCTCTATGAAGCAAACCAGATATTAATGTTAACAGAAAGCTCAAAATTTAAAACCATCCAGAGGGTTCTATTTAATAGATTTATTCTTAAAATGTAATTTCTGTTGTACACTAAAATTATGCAAAAACTCGTATGAATTGAAAGATACAAACCAACTTGCTTTGTGTAGAAATTGAAATCTTTTGTTTACACTTAAAAAGACTGTCCTTCTTAGCTTCTTTACAGTCACAAAACAGTTTAATTTAACCTAGTGCACGATAGAAATGCTTACTTTTCTGTGCCTGTCATACCTCATTTAGTACACTTATTATTCCATGAAATTTTCCATCTGCAAAAACCACTCCACTTTCAAGGACAGCAGTAGACTGGAGGTAGAGAACTATCCTTGCGCCCCATTTGACCTGACAGACTCACAGATCAAGTACAGAAATAACTTCCTAGTGTTTCTCACAGGATTTTGGTAAGGACCAAATGGGATAATAAATACAGATGTTCACTGGACAGCTGAGGTACATTTATAAGGATACCTCCAAGAGAAAGCTAACTTCCTGGGGATTTGAACAAAGTACAAGGCTTAGTTAAAATGCATTTTTCTGCTTCAGTTTTTCTTTGCTGCTTATTAATATAAATTACTAATTTTTAAAATATATAGTGATATTTTACATTAGAAAAATGCATTTCATATAGTAGCTATTTCTGAGTATTTGGCATCAAAATAAACCCTGTTGATACTATTTTTCCTAAAAACATTTTCCGGGCACATAATTTTAAATATATATGAAAATATATATTGAACACCTAATGTATCTATGTTCATTGTTATATACATATATTCATATAAGTGTAATATATATATATATATATAGAAATAGAGATGAGAAAGAAATTATTTGAATTATTTTTCATAAAAATACAAGATTAATAAATATGTACCCTAACTTACTCATAGTAGACATGCTATAAAGGTTTGCACAATTCCACAGAGTGCAGTACAGGTTAAACAAGTGATTATTGGGTTTCTGTCATTAAAACTGCTTCCATGATAATACACATTGACTTAATCCACAATTGCAAAATGGCTGTTCTTTATAACACTTAGTGCATCATGAAACCTGCTCTTTCTCTTTGGAAATATTCGCTTTTCTGCCACTATGGCAATACATAAATGTCAAGAGTTTCTGGAAATGTAAAATTGAATAACTGAAACTGGCCTTTCAGTGAACTGTGACTTGGAGTTTTTCCTGAAAGGTTCTGAGCATTTTTTTTTGCATTTTTAATGTGCTTGAAGTTATTATACTCCTAAGAATTGAATGCATCTCATGTCTCTTAAACAGTTTTCTCTACCTGGCTATGTTCTTTAATAATTTGAAAAACACTATCTTCGTATGTGATGCTTACATCTCAGCACCTTTAGGTGTTGCTTTGTATCTTTTAAAATAGATTTCTGTAGATTGAAATTTAGAATGGAAACAGCAGTAAAATACACAAATGAAGAAATTCTCTTTAAACTTGCCCAACTTAGCTTTTCCTGAGTGATTGCCAGCTGGTTAACGCATTGAGGATTACTCCTCATGAGTAGTTCCTTAAATATTTTTCTTTTAATTTGGTTTCATTCCTGAAAAAGATTATTTCCACATGAGATGTGCACATTTCATTCCCACTCTGCATGAAATTAGGGTTACCATTAGGGATGGATGAGCTTTACTGTTAAGAAAAACTAGCATGAAACTAAATGAGCTTCCAATATTTCAATACTATTTTAAATATTTTGTGAAGAAACAATTATATAAATTCTGATAGCAAGGTTTATTTTTGTAACACATTACACAGGTTGGGTCAGAGACAAGGATTAGATTCATCTACCAAGTGAAGATTTGCAACATTCTTTTACTATACATTTATAAAACAACAACAGCAAAATTTTTGCAGAGTCCCTTTGTTGGATAGGAGAATGAAAGACATTTGAACTCATTTCACATGTCAGAGTAAGACACACAGAGATTTACTAGAGGAAGAAAGGGAGGAAGGATTAGAAGACAATGTTGATTTGCAAAATGAATTCTATTTTCATTTATGTAATGGTGCATGTTCTAGTTAAAGCTTCTATGAATCATTAAAAGAAACCATTACAACTTTTTACCTTTTTATTGACTACAACAACAAAGAAGGGAGATATATTCTCCTTAATTTGAAGGAGGGTTGCTTTTGACGGAAACAGGAAGCTGGAACTCAAGTGTTTGCAGCCTGAAATCCAAGTCAGTTTGCAGATGTGTGGTGCCATCAAGACTGCTAACGCAAAGCCACCATGAAGCTGGCAGGAGGACTACCTATCTCACTCATGATGCAGGACAGGGGAATACAAAGGGAAGCAGGAGTGGGAAACAGAAATCCATCAAAGCAATTTGCACAAAACGAAACTACTCCCTGTGGAGCCTCAGTACTAGGTAAGAATGGAAAATTTGGCAAACATGATATCAAAGAGCGATATATAGACCCACTAGAGAGTCAGATTTAATATGTCCAATTTTATATTCATTATCCCCTAAAATATATTCAGAAATACATTTCTAAGATATACTCACTCAATATTTCTTTATGCTTTGAATCATCTGTATTTCAACGGTTATAAAATTAAAATGCATTTAAAAATCACCTATATTGTTAACTGTGTGATATATTGCAAATTTGGCATCTGAATCAAAAGTATTCTCAATAATATATTTTCCAATACAGATGATTTTGTTAATATATAGATAATTGAATAATAATTTAAAATTCTTTCATGAAAATATTTAATTCTAAAAAATGCTTATATAATAAATATCTTTTTAAATATATTTCCTGTACATAGAGTTATTTGTGGACAGAACATATCTTACTACTAAGTGACATGTTCAACCAAACTCCCTCAGAAATTTCAAGGTCTGAGACTATTATACCACTTTTATTGAGAATTAGGCCCTTCATATATAAAGGGAAAACTTCTATGTCATAGAAGTGAGAAAATGAATGCTAATGGAGATTTAACCAAATTTAGTACAATGATTTAATGTCTATACTTAATATTTTCACATATTTTCTTTAAACCTTAAAATAAAAATGAAGCAGATTTAAGTTACAAATTTTAGCTTTACTTAGGGAAAAATGAGGTTGGTCTAACACTCATTAATTCAATCAAACAATCCACTGTTTTCTTTCCATGACTGGTATCTATGTAAATGCAATAACATTCTTCTACAATATCTTTATTATGGTTTTCATATTATATTTATCCTACAGATAACTATATTTTTTATTATGTTTGACTTATCATTTCCCAGGTGTGGCTTAAAGTGCATTTTTGCATCTTTGCTTTCTGTTCAAAAATCAGGGAGTAGAGTAAAGCTAATTAACACCCAAATAATTATAAAGAATGATAATTAAAATAATGTCATTTAAAAGCATGTTTCATGATAATGCTTAAAAATAAGGATAGTATTATTGAGTGGTTTCATTTAAAGCTATCATATGTGCCACTAATAGTTTTATACTTTATAAAGTTGAGATAACTATACTAATGAATCAATTACTGATTCAGCTTAGAAATATTCTAAGGACAAAACATCTAGTTGTCTGAAGTTTACTGAAGAACATCATGAAGTCTGTGAGAAAACAAGAAGACTGAGTCAAATATGAAAGCTACAGAATACTTCACTATATGGAGGAGATCACTGAAGTCAGATTTGAAGCTTCATACCTATGAAAGCATTTACTTTCCCATCAGTACCTGTTTCTCCCCCAGCTGCCTGTCCAAATCCCTTTTTCTGTTATTATAAACACTTCACAATGACACTGTCGCTTATTCTTAATCTGTCATCTATTATTAGTCTCTGTAAGAGTCAGAATCCCAGCAGATTTCTTCCTCATCTATCATAATGCCATATACCAGAAGTCTCTGCTAATATGTAGAACAATTCACATCTACAAATTCAGAATGAGGACAAGGAAAACACTAAAACAGACAACATTTAGTGCTCACATGTTTATAAATTTAAGAAAGCAATCTTCAGAATACTTAGCTGTGAATAGATTATGCTAGACTAAGTATTCAGCAAATCACTAAATCATTATTAGATATTTTCAGATTGTAGAGCCTTGGATAGCTACATAGTTATTCAATGCAATGGAGGAAATATGAGGATATAATTGATACCTTTTGTTTGTTTGTTTGTTTGTTTGTTTGATACTGGGAATCAAAGTCACAACCTCATGCATGCCAAGCAAGTGCTTTACCGCTGAGCTAAATCTCCTGCATTAATCAATATCCTTAAAGAGATTATAATTCAACAAGGAAAGAGGAGACAGTGAGACTTAAACGTTCAGTCTTCTCGTTTATGAAATATGGTTCCCAGTGGGTCTCAGCATGTGATGTATTTGGGCCTGAGTTTAGTGATTTTCTAAAGGGAGACTATTCTATGACACATCCTATATCAAATCTAGTATGTCCCTTGAAAGTATGTTGTCTAGATACTCAAAGTTATTCTCCATTCATTTGAAAGACTCTTAAGAGGATTTCATACTTCTTTCCCCCACTTCAGTTACATAATTTACCCCACAACAATTTGTCCTGGCAAGACCGGAAAACTAGATTTCTTTAAGCCATCCTCAGAAATAATAGGGTGGTTTGACCTACAGGGTCCTTGCAGTGCACCCTGAGTCAGGCATTCTTGTGGATGGGGCAGGTAACAGCAAGCTTCATATTCCTAATGTTGACCTTTGAAATTTAGGAAATGTTCGGAGATTATGTATAAATTGATGTCTAGACTCATATTTTTATTTAGCATATTTATTATATTTGAGATGTCCTACTTTTCTAGTCCAATGGCTCATGGTTTGACCAGGTTGGAGTGCTATTAGTCACAAAAGGCTCACATAATGTGCATAAGAAATAGATGATCTTTTTGGTATCACCTAAGCAGTCACAACTGAGCTATATTAACATGATTAATATGTTACTACAAATTTAGTGGCTTAAAAAATTTTGCTTATAATTCTTTACTTAATGAATTCAAATGAATTTGACTGGCTAAGATCAAGGTGTTAACAAGATCGTGTTTCTTTCAGGAGTCTTTGGTAAAAAATACATTTTTAACTATTTGCTGTTACTTAAGGTTGGCCACTTTCCCTGTTTCTTCAGCCTTCCCATCTTTAAGAACAAAAAAGGCTTGAGACAGTATATTTTTTCATATTGTACCATATCACTGTGATTCATCTACTTTCCTCTTTCACTTTAATGGGAGCTATGTTTATATCAGACCGACCCTAATACACTAAAATAATCCTTAACAATCTAATATAATCTCTTAAATTTATCTGATAAACTTTTAATTCCATTTGCAGTATTTCTTTTCTTTGAAATATAGCCCAGTATACTCACAGATTCCAATGATTAGAATGTGGGTATCTGTGGAGGGGAGGGCATTACAATGCCTACTACATTAGAGAAACCAAAATACTTTATGCAATCTAATCTGCTTTTATATTATATTTAATGACTTGTATCAGGATTTGAAGCCATTGTCTTGGAAATTTGCACAGTTCTTTAAAGAGAACATGGCCACCTTGAGGCAGTTACCTTACCGAGTTCTAATCTGTGAGGCCTTAGAACTCCCAGTGCCCCATTTCTCCTGGCAAGCTTCCAAACAGAGATACAAAATTGCTACCATTTCTCAGCACTTGCACTTTTCAAGAGACACTTAGGATAAGTAGTTCGACATTTATCAATATAAATCTTCTCTAAAGATTTTTATGTATAAGCCAAGTCTTGTGTAGTCCTTTCTTCACCTTGGAAAAAGAGTTCTTCACCTTGGAAAATGGCCTGAGGTCTCATAAATGACTCCTAGAAAATAGGAGGTGAAATACGATACTAGATTTGTGTGTGTGTGTGTGTGTGTGAGTGTGTTACTGGGAATCAAACTCACAACCTCAAGCCTGTTGGTCAGAAGCTTATGCCACTAAATTAAATTCCCAGCCCGAGACTATACTTCTTACCAATCCTGCTAACTCTCCCACGCGAGCCGTGCCACACCTCAGAGAGGAATCTCGATTTATGCATCGGTGTTATTGATGATTATTAACCATTTCAAGGTTCCTTTTATTAGATTTTCTTTCAAACATGTAAATTAATAACTGAAAGGATAAGAATGAGAACCATATGAATAAAGACATTTCCCACAGTCTTCCAATGGGAAATTCACCATCAGGCCTGAGGATCGGGGGAGCACGGTGGTTTTTAGGTGTCGTCACCAGATTATCAATGTTACAGCATCACATCTGAGACTTCCTGGCCAAGTCCTATCACGTTTAAATATGCTACTTCTTGCCCTAGGGTTTAGTTCCCTATTTTCTCAGAGAAGCGCTTCCCTTCTTCATGGGAACCGTCACATTCCCTTGCTCCTCTTTCCTTTGTATCACTTTATCAAAAAAAAAATGGCAAATGAATTTGTGTCCTATTTTTTTAAGTATAGAATTTTTAAACTTAACAACCTAAGGAAAAAATTAACCAAATGGTAATACGTTTAAATCTTATTATGATTGAATATTGTTATTAAATACAGGAAGCAAAATGTTTTATAATTAGAATTATTAATATGTATGCAGAAGCATTTTAATCTGATATAATTGCATTTATTAATTTTTGATATCATTTTCTGTATAATTGGGGTACCGTTCAGAGTTTATAGTTGACAAGTATTTATATCTTTTTTATCCTCAATAATTTATGTTATGCAGAATTGGGTTGTTTAAGGTCATTTTATTAGTAAAGTTTGCTTCTTAATGCATACATAGAAAGGATTTTATTATTACTATCTTGAATACTTTAACGAGCATTCCAAACATACTAAGAACATTATGTGTAGAAAATTCTATGTGTAACAAAGGGCTTAATTTCGCTAATGGTCCTATGTGATATTTGTCAAAGGAAAAATAAATTTATCATCCTATGCCTCTGAGAAGAAAATCTTACTGACTCAATGTAATTAATGGTACAGTAGGGACATTTAGGTAAATATGTATTTGATGATCAGTTGGAATAACGTGTATATGCTATTCTATTTTTTAAGTGCTGACGGGAAAACCTTTCATAGGCTCTAAGGACAAGCCCAGAGTTCTTCTCAGGCCCTGGGTTATTATTTGTGCTCCTCTTTTCTCTGCATAAGTACTCATGCTTTGCACTACACAAACCATTTCATTTTATGTTATTTTGTGTCTTTTTTTCTCTCTCTCTCTTTCAGTACCCACAGAGCAAATGGTAACCCATGTGCTTAGCTTTCATTTTCTCTGGTGGACTCAAAGAAAAGAACAAGAGCCACAGAGGGGCAAGAACAGTGATTCCTTTACATTTTTATTCTGAAATGATAATTTAAGTAAGTTAAAAGTTAGAAATTTAAAAGGGATTTTTAAAGTTAGCTTTTGATAATTCTAGTGACAGCATATGTGTTCCATCTTTGGAAAAGGAGAAATTCAAATAAGATTAATTCTTCCAGAGATTTATTAAGACAATGACTATATAAGACAATGAAAGAGATGGCGAAAGAGAGATGAACAACAATAGTTTGATTCTGATTAAAGGACTAAGTAAAAGGAAAAAAAAGATTAGGTAGAAGCATATGTAGTTCTAAGAAATGAGCACAATGTAGTTCTAAGAGGTTAGCATCAACTGGAACTCAAGTCACCCAGCACAGGGGCATTCCGGAGTCTCTGAGGAGTGTGGATGCTGAGTATTTCTGCCATGCTCATTCACTGGCTAGGAATATCTATTGAGAAAAGTGTTCTTAATGTTAATGACTGATGGTGTTTCATAACTCAGTAGCTGGTGCTTTTATGCAATTAAGTTTTCCACAATTACTTATATGGAGCACCATATACCTATCAACATTTAATAAATATTTTTACAGCCTAAGGAAGTTGATTTTTTCCTGCCTATATGTACATTATTTCCATATATATATATATATATATATATATATATATATATATAATTTCCATATATTCCGTGTAGTTTAATAGTCCTGGAATGTCAACTAGTGGAACAATTTTGTGCTTTTAGTAGAACCAATTGGCACAAACAAAATAAGCACAGCCTGGAAGCAGTTTGCCAACTTTTGTCTTACTTTCTTTGTTCCTTTTCAAATAAACATATCAGAACTCTATTCTGCAGTGAAAATTGCTAATTACTAGTTTTCACCTCTTCATATGCATAAAAATGTGCACATTATTGTCAAACATATGAAATTTTAGACCTTAATTATAAACCATCTCTAATGGTCAGGTTTTCCACTGCTAAAAAAAGTTTGACTTGCACAATTTAAAAGATGAGAAGGTTCAATTTGGCTCATTGTTTCAGAAGATTAAGTCCACGGTTAGCTGTGCTCCAAGGCACAGTTATCATTTTGGGAATGAAATGAACAAGGTACTAACTTCACAGAAGTGAAGCCGAGCAAGAGAACAGTGCTAACCAGCACACACATCCTCCACAGCCACCTGCGCCATCCACCGTCTTCAAACAGGCCACACAATACATTGAGCTAGGACTTTATCAGTGGTTAAATCCAGGGATAAGTTGGAGGTCAACATGATCCAGTCGCTTTCCAAGAGGCACACCCCTGAACACATGCAACTTTGAGGGGACATTTTAGATCTAAACCCTAATGAATTTTTTAATGTATCATTTATGTACTATTTTTCTATTTTCTAGGTATTTTTATAACTTGCATATTTTGTGTCTTCTTAGAAATACATTTAGTAAATATACAATTTTAAATTACTTAAAACTTTTAAAAATATTTTGCAAAGCTGAAACATGTAGTAAATTTTTTCTCAGAGTAGCCAGTTCCCTGGATGATAAGACTAACATTAATCAAAAAAATGACATTTTTGTTCAGATCTTCAACTTTCCAAACATTGCTTCAAATAACTATTTCAGAATAAAACACTTTGTGTCATACAGTGATATAACTGATTCAACTACCACAAATTGCTAGTGTTAAGACATTTCTAGATGTAAAACTGGTGGGAGAACTTGGTTCCTTTTTTTGTTTTTCTGTTTTTGAGGATCAAATCCAGTACCTTATGCTTCCTACAGAAGTGCTTTACCACTGAGCAATACCACAGGACTGCACTTGCATTTTTTTTATCCTTATGCTATGTTTTGGGTCTTTATGGATTATTAAGAAATAAGCCCTTGTTCAATCATTGAACACATGATTAATGTAAGAGAAAGAAAATATATGTGGACAGTTTATGATGAATGTAGATGCATTAAAAAGTTAGAGAAATAGCTACTGAGAGAACACATATGAAGTTGAGATGATGCCAAAGAGAAGAAAAATCTGAGGTATCAAAATTATTAGATGAATGTATATGAAAAGTAAATATTCTTTTTCTTCAAAAAATGAATAAAATGAAAAACAAGAGAATACTAGATCCAGACTTAGGTAAATTTCAAAGCAATATTGGAAGATGGAAAAAAAGACATAGAATTAGTTATGTGTTTTGTCCTTTAACTTCAATAAAGGAATTGCCTTTACTTGGTTCTTTTAAAAATCACCTTAGGAAAGACAAACTGTGAATCAGTGGATCAGAGACTGCGAGAATAAAGATAGTCCTAAGGTGACAAGAGTCTAACCTTTTGAAAAACCTTGCATAAAATACAAGTGATCTAAATTGGATTCAAAATTTTGTTGTGTTATTTGGTATACAAATGGAAACTATAATCTCAAAATTTTTTTTTCCACTTTTCATCTTTTCTGTTCTTCTCACCTTCAACATCCTCTGGGAGTAGTCACAGCAATATCGAAATACCTGGAATCTGGCTTCATGCTTTCCCAGTTACCACATAAAGACAGAAAGCAATAAAGATGTTTCCCTCCCCTTTTATCTATTCTTTACACGCTTTCAATGTGTTTGGTTCTTTTGCACTCACTGGTGCTCATCTCACTCTTGGAAAACTGATGCTCTAAGGACTTGCCTTTTGGTCACAATTGCTTGTCAATTAACTTTAAAGAACAAAATGTAAAAGTTGCATTTATAAGTAACTTTAGGTATGAAAGTTTTTCATAATCTTATGTGTAGTCCTTACTGGACTACCTAAAAATTGTGCTTTTCTTAAAAAAATGAATGTTGAGATTGTAACAAATATATATGGTACAAGAGAAATGATTTATTTTATACATTTAATCTATAATTTGCAAGGTTTAATGCTTTCAAAAAGTTTAATGTAACTTTTCTCACCAATATTCTCACAGTCTGAGATCCTAAGAGTATGTACTGTAAGTTCTAGTCTAAAAGGCAGCAGGTTTAACATTTCAATTTGATCTGAGGGCTTACAGAATTCACATCAGATCAATTCAGTGATGCCGATGAATCCCTTCTTAAGGAAGGGTCAAAGTTTTGTTTCATTTAGGTCTTCAGTTCACAGATTAGGCCCACAAAAATTAGTCTTTAGCTTAATGATTCCCCTCTTCCAAACTGATAAATCTATCCAAAACACCCTCACAAGCACACTGAGTAATATTTGACCAAATACGAGTAGTTTTAGTCTATTTACATTTATACATAAGACTAACCACCATTAACCATTGTCAGTTAGACACCATGACACCTCTACTTAAATCACATATAACCTCAATATTTAATAATAAGATCATTTCCCTTCTAAAATGTTATGAATATTCTGTATGAAACACAAAAAGGGCTTATTCCTTTCCTTAAACAGGAATCAAGCCCATGAATGATCTTTATTCTTCTCCTTAATATCCCCTAATGTAACATTATGTGGTAAAACTACAGTATTAAACACTAGGATATAAAGTCAACACATTTTAGTTTAAATGACAATGAAATAAAGGGAGATAATACATACATGTATAAAGAAACATAACAAAATAAGAAAGAAACATATAAACTATAGGCCTCATCTTTTGTAACTTCTCACTTTATTTCCTTCTAGCAATACGGTTTCTTTTTTTTTTTTTTTAAAGAGTGAGAATAATTTATTTAAAGACAGCATCTATCTAAGAGATACAGAAGGAGGCCTGGAAAATTGGTTGCCCCAAGAATCAATTTCTTTTCATTCTTGAAGCATTTAAGCAATTCTTAGTCTTTCTGGATTGGAGCATTTTAGAGTTCTGGTAACTTTAATCACAGGGCATTGTAATATGAAGGGACACACTAATGGACCTACATAAACATCTACTCATTATATCCCTGTAGAAGAATCAACTTTCCCCTGGTAGTCATGATCCTTCATGCAAACCAGCACAGTAACGCTTTGGTTTATCTCTGAGTTTGAGGCATGAGAAACTTAAAATGATCTGGAACTAGCTTTTACATTCATCTTCAAAAAATCAGTGTTTTGTCAAAGAGGGCAAGTATACCTCTCTTTGGATCTAAGATAGCAAAGTCAGCAGAATAAGGTGACAAAATAGGGAAAACATATATTCATAAAATATATATCCATACATTTCCACTGTATCATCAGTTGTAATAATGAATGATGCTTTTCTCAATTTCATCCTTTAATTTCTAGGTTCCTGACATGTGAATGTTGGCTATGGGAGAAACAATAACATATATTGTAGATTTATTCAGAGTACATAGCCTTCTTCAGACTCTTGATCCAATTCAACAAGTTGCTGCCACCTAAGAAACATTATAACTAAATCATCCAAAGACCATTTCAAGGCCATAAGTGTAGTGGTAGAGCACTCACCTAGCCTTTCTGGGGCCCATCGTTGGACCTTATTTGCCATTACAAAATATCCTGTATCTATATATATGCTGTATGGGAAATCTTAATAGTATGCAAGGAATTTGTGGATTACATAAGTCCATCAATAATAGTTTTGTTATAAGCTTTCCGTGCAGGACAGACAAGTTTGTATACTTTTGTACTGTCTAAACCAAGAAGAACGAAGTTTAATTCTTTCCATGATGGCCTGATATAATTAACCTGATACCAGATAACTGGATGATCACCTCAATAAATGGTGACATACAGGAGACTCAGTATTGGTTTCTGGCACTGAAAGACTGAACATCATGAGAGGTCAGAACCTCGTCAGGCTTGATGTTTTAGAGACATATTACTGAGTACATGTGTAAACTTAACGCTGCCACCATGACCACTCTGATCCTTTTTATCAAAGTTTTCTGACGAAAGGCATTGAGTGATATCCATGGAATATCTATTGTCTTATGTATTTGAATAAATATTAGCATCCAACTAATCTATAATATTTTCTAAATATAAAATTTGATTCATATAAAAAATGTCCAGAGACATTCAATAGTCATAAATACAACTATTTTCACTAATACTGAAAAATGTGCATTCTAAAATTTATGTACAAATGCCATTAAAGCACATGAATTGTCCCTTGGTCTAAACTAAAGACTATGTTTCCTGATATAAAAGTAGCACAGAATATATTTACTTATTTCTGTCAAATGCATTAAACTGATTCAGATTTGCCCATGAGAACTTGGGCTAATATTTAGATATAACAAGAGATAATCTTTCAGGTCTGCATCAATTCGATAATCATTGTAAAGCACGTGTCCCGGATATCTGTTAGCCCCGCTGGATAAATTCAACACTTCCTATCCTAAAGTGGGTTCCAGGAAACTGAGTTACATTAATTTCATTTAGTTTCTCTTTATCTTTTGGTAAAATCTAAATTGAATTAATAAGGATGACTAAGAGGAAATCAGAGAAAAGGATATGAATATATCTGACTATGTATTTTTCCACTTTCCTCTCTTGGGGTTTGCTATGGATTTGACTTAGTCTTCTGTTAAGGAACATTGCATCCTCTGTCAAGCAGCCAAACCATGAAGCTCTGTCTCCCTAAGTTCCAGAAATTTCTTTTCCCTTCAGCATTTTAGGTGTAAATATGGAAACCATGTCCTGTTGTGTGTAGCTCTTCCTGACACATAAAAGTGTCTCAGTTTGCTCTTCTCAAACTACCCAGTTTAAGCATCCTACTTCTCCTGTAATGTCTCTTCTAAGTTTTAAAATTTACCTCTCTTCATTGTTATCTTTGAATTCTGAATGTATTATCAGTGTGGAACTAGGAATAGTGTCATAATGTAGAAGCAATGCTTATAATAATATAGAAATAACAATAATTGTGATAGTCACTTGTTATCAACTTACATTAACTTATGTGTTACTGAGACTAAATAAACATCAGACACATACAACTTAAGAAAAACTTTCTTTTGTTGCTGGGTTTCAAAAGCTTCAATACATAGTTGCCTTGCTCCCAGGCAGAAACTGCACAGTGGAAGGCATGGAGGAGGACAAGTAATCATTTCCTCGTAACCAAAAAGCAGTGAGAAAGGGACTGAGCCCAAGAGGAGATAAAGCACTGATGACTGAACTCCTCTCAGTAGCTTCCTCTGCCTAACAGCCCAGTTAGCTATGAATACTTCAAGGTGATGACCCTTCAATCAAGTTAGCCCTCACCTACATAAATCAGCTTCCAGAGCCCACACTCAGAGCACATGAGAATTTAGGGGGACATTTTAGATCAGAATCGTTACAGTATATTAATACTATTCAAAATAAGAAAACCATAATATGTGCTACACATTCGTTTAAAAGCTTTACAACTATTAACACTCTATTTTATGGATGAGGCCTCTAAATTTGGGAAAGGTTTTCCACCTGCCCAAAATCTGACTGACAGTAACTGTTGTAATAAAAATGTATGTTGCATAGAAAAAAAAAATCTGAGGAAAGAAATCAGGATAAATAATATCTACCATAAAAAAACAACTTTATATTTACATTCTAATAAAGTCAGATATTTATGTAAAAATATGTAGCTCTTTTAAACTTTCATTATCACAAGATATTTAAAATTCAAATTTTCTCTGTATGCCAATTTCATTATGAATAATTTATCTTTCATTCAACTTAAAAGAGGGTATACATTTATTTATAATACAATAAAACTTAGCCTCTGAAAGGTCTCATTATCTTAAAACAAATATCCATTTCAGAATTGCTTCAGTTGTGGAAATGCATCCCCAAAGAGAAATTGTCATTAAGTCTATTGCAATTTTATGAAATACAGATGGATTTTTATCCATGCTTACTTTTTGTTTATTCAAATCATCAATGGAAATATTTTAAGGTACATATTTATAGTCCTTATCCAAAACTCTCATCAGTGTCTCTTTTGCATCTCTTAGTTATATTTCCTTCCCCCTACTTCCAAGAGAAAGACTGTAGACCCAATGCATCCCAGAGATGTGCTGAACATTATGTGCTCAGCTTAACACAAACACAAGTCCATCCCAGTGCCTTCCAGTGTGATTAGAGCTGTGAGCCTCCAGGTTAGAACTTCCTTGTTAGACCACAGGGTATGCAGTTTGGAAAGCGAAAGGAAGCTGAAGGAGGCTGTGGCAGATAATATACCTAATAAGTTCTCAGTCTTTTCCTGATGTTTGGTCCTACTGGCCAGTTATTTCTGCTCCACTAAATACTGCTTGATCTCTGCTTCCTTCACTCTACTAATTCAGGATGATGTCATTAATACATGTCCAAATGTCCTTCTCCTAATTCCAAATCTTTATTTTCTTAACCCATTCCGTATTTCTTTAAATCTCGCTCTATATGGCTGTGAATGCTAAAGTGTTGCAGTGTCTATATATTCCTGACTACATTCAAACATTGTCATTATCAGCAGTGGTTTGAAGACTGAGAGTAAGAAAAAAGAAATTCAGACATAGGTCTGAGATTGCTTATCTGATTAGGCCACCTTTAAAATTACTGATACCTCAACTACAATTTTGTACAAAATCAAATGTAGTATTTCAAACACCATGATTGCTTTCAGAAGGATAATTTTGTGTGATTTACTGTGCTTTATGCAATTCAACCAACTTTTCATACTGTTCATATAGGTAGAGGACAGAGTCATTGTGTGACCATAAAAATAGCCATGTGTTTGCTGGACAGGAGTCATGAATAGAACAGAAGATGTCTTTCTAATACGTGCATTATAAATTGAGTAGCAGCTATACAGATGAATCATTAAAATGGTTATCTTGGGAAGTTACAGTTGGAAATTTAAAGAGAGTGTTAAATTCCTTTAAAAGCGGAAGTTAGATTAAGAAAAGTTCAAGATAGAAAAAAGAAATAATAGTTAGTGGTTAAATTTTTGAAGATGAGAGGCACAAAAATTGCAACTAGTACTACTGTTCATATATTAAGGTTACAGATTTCCTGATTCTCTATGAAGCATGAGAAGATAATTGATTCTCTTTTTTGTTTTTTTCCAGTATCACAAAAGTAGCTATACTTACTCTTAGATAATGTGTAAAAGGTACACTTCCATTCAAAATAAATAAGTAAAAGTTAAGTCACTTTTTAATTAAATTCATATACGTGTATCAGCAAATGTTAGAAAATTAAAGAAGGGATAAAATGACTCAACATTTTATTTTTATATAATTCAAATTTGTCCTATATGGTTTCCTTAAATTTAGACTTATAGCAAGTTAAACAACATGAGTAAATCACAGCTATTATTTCTATTTTAATTCTACACACTTTTCTGACTCACTTTGCAGCCATAAATAATGAGAAAAGAGAATCAAACTCTACTCTTTGTAATCAAAACTTGTCCAGAGTAAGCAGTTCCAGCTGTGATTTAAACAACATGAAATGTACTGCTTTATTTGATTTAAAGTTGAAAAAGTTCTTGGGAAAAAAGTTCTGATTTATGCATTTATGACTTGCCAGTCATATAAAATATGGAAGGATCCTAGAAGAAACATTGTGATACTGAGATATATTAGCTAACAAAACATTAGAATATTTCAGTTTTAGTTTATTCCTGCTTTAAAAAGAAAGAAAAGATTTTATCCAGATTTACAGTTTTAGCCACTAGAGGTAGACAATAATATAATTTTAAATTCCAACAGCAAGCTTCATAAAATATTCATTACAGATATTTATTTTATTATACTTTTTTTATTCATTCATTGCATAAATGTCATGTGTTGATAGCTAAACTAGAGCTAAAGATATGATGCCCCATAAAATAAACTACCTACCTTAATAAATTATGCTTTCAAGTGGAAGAGACAGACAATATGCAACTTTCCAAAAATGTGACATATAACATCATGACTGTCATTAGTTGCAGAAGGCAAATAAAGTGCTAAAAGCAGGCTTTTATGTAGATACGGCATTTACGGTGACACCTGAAGTGAAATGAGGGAGCTAAGTATGAAGATAGTTAGGAAAAGTGCTATTTAGGAAAATTTTTCATATATTACTATTAATTTTAATAAAATTTGCATCCAAAAGGTTACATCTAGATATGAGGATGACTACCAAGTCAGAGAGGAAGAAGAATCCATTGGTTAATCTATTTTATATAATCTACTCATTTCTAAAGGTGATAATTTAAAAAGTTGAAATAGACCAAATGTTAATCTGATCATGGAATTTTACCTGACAGTATTGATTATAGATGTTGCCTGTTTATTGTAAAATCCAGAAACCATTTGTCTTTTATGATGCCTTCAAAAAATAAACTCTAAAAATAAACCATAAAGCTTTTATTGCCTCAGAGACATCAGAGTCATATATTTTGAGTACAGTTATTATGCAGACTTTAAAAGAACAAAACTTTCCTTGAAAACAAATTATTGATTTGAAAAATGGTCATATGTATAAGTTCCAGAATATACTATCAGCAGTGTTATTGCAATAGTTCATTATTATTTATTTTATAATTGCTAGACATTTAAATTTAGTATTGAGATGTTTTTCACTAAGGAATTGATTCCTTTTTACATGCTATACTAATTGAAGAAATTCTGTAATCCCAGAAATCTCTGTGGTTTAACAAATACAAGACTTCTCTTTTTGTGAGAACTCTTCAGTTTCCCGGTCTACCATGCACAATGTAGAAATTCAGCACCAAGTTGAAGGAGGTTGCTCCATTCCTTAGCAGTAACACCTGGAATTTAGGATGACTTCCTAGGTCTTTAGCAGGAGAGCCAGATCCTAACAGATCCTATTCATTCCTCCTTTCACAGCATGGAACACAGATGGTGATACAGCTGTGCTTAACTATGGGAGGGAAGTCAACCTGAAAGAAGAGAGGACCAGATATAAGTGAAAAAGTGTTTATATGAGTGAGAAAATATTTTTGATATTTTTGTGTTAAAGTAAGGGAAAATACACATGATTCATTTTATAGATTAAAAAGATAGTCATAAGTATAAATTATGTCAAAAAGTTTAAAATGGATACTTTTAATTCATTTCTGGTGCCTTGAGCCATATCATTTTATTTTTATGAACTGTAGGTAATATAACACAGGTCACAGACAGAGTGAAATAGTCTCCGCTATGCAGTTATAGAGTAATATCACTTAGTTATATAATTTTCATTATGCAATTTCAGAATAGTAATATAATTTAAAACCCAGAGATCTGTGCATTAGATATTTGATGAACTGGCATTTGATATAAAGCCTCATTGTTTTACCAGTCTTTAATTTCTAGCAGAATTTATTATATAGGAAAATTAATTTGTAATTTGTGGAATCTAAAATTTACTTATCTAAATCTTCCATATTCTTTCACATTCCTTTTCTTTTTTTCTCTTAGAATAATACTATAGTAATACTTTATTCCTCTTTTAAAACTTAGTCATCCACAAGACCTTTCTAACCTCACAGGCATGTATTTCTGATTGTTGTTCCTCACACATAGGGGATTAGTATGCATTTCTTTGTACTATAGTCTTCAAACTTTGACTTTATACATACTGTCATTGACCTCAACAGAAACTGGAGTGCTTAAGAATGAAGACTATTCATTGCTGACTTTTTAATTGAGGTATTTGTAACTACAAAGTAATGTGATGAATGAAGAGTGAATACTATGATCACCTGATAAGTCAAATGGTCATATCAACCTATTTATTTCTGAAGTGAAGTTTTGTGAACAGGCACACAAACACACACTGTGAAAAAATTTATTATTTCCCTGGTCAAGGTCGTTAACAAACCTGAGCAAGCCTCTCAGCAGATAAATATGGCTTGCCAGAGCTATGAGAGAAACAGGCTCGAGATTTTATTGAGGTTAGCCAGAGGTTTGGGGATGCAGATTCACAGAGGAAGAAGCTTGTATGGTAGCAACTGATCTTCCTTTTCAGTTAAACTAGATGTTGGCACAAGAAGAAGGGGAAATAAGATTTACAACTTTTCAGCCAAATATCAGGAAACAGAGACACCTCAGAAAACAAAAAAAAATACAAACATTACTAGATTAAAAATATTTTTTTGCTACTTGCTATGCAATATGGATAGCATCTAAAGAATAGAGTTTTTCATGAGTTTGATAACTGATGCTAACATACAATGCTATAGGATAATATTATGAGGCATTTTGCTTTGGTGTAATTAAAAAATAAGTATGAATACATAATGATTATATAATTTGCATCAGTATATTCTAATGTGCCAGCCACTTTTCCTTGTTTATAGAGAAATTTAACTTTTATAAGGAACAATTAGGATGATTTAGACTTATACTCAATTGCATGTTAATATTTTTTTATAAACAACTAAATTCTTTTCTTTAACTAATAACATTCTCATTTATCCTTACTTAAATAACACTTATAAAAATCTTTTCTGTAAATCATAAACTATCAATTTGTTTTCACTTTGCTTAAAAGCAAAGCCCATTTTCATTTTAAGAAACGTCCTGACTTTAACTTTATTTGGTAAGTGACTGAAGATTTAACTCAACTTTACAAAACATAGTTCTAGTCTGATGTGACTCTAAATAATTATAGATACTATTATAATATTTTATGAAATACATATTTAAAAGTTGTATGGCTATATCACAGTAAAAAATTGTTTAAGAGGGGGAGCCAGGACTGTGCCACCATGAGGTGACCTCCAGCTTGCTGGCGCTGGCCCAGGGGGAGTTTGGAATCATAGTTCCCGGTGGCTGGGTGCCTGCCCAACCCCCTAGGACAGTGGACTAGGCTCCAGAGTTTCCATGGGCTGGAGTGGACCAAGCCCAGTGACACTCATTCAACCAAGGGAGCTAGGCCCGTGCTATGAGAGCCAATGCTGCGTGATTCTCAGGAGCCAAGGGCACAGGAGATGATTTCCAACATGCCCAGGGAAAGCTTTGGAACATCACTGGAAACACAGAAATATAGGAAAATGACAAAATGAAAGAACAAAATGTAATCTCAAACCTCCAGCCCATCCCAAGAAAGCCTAGGAGCCATGTACATAGAAGAAAATAATAGTCATACACCTGAAATGCCTGAAATGATATCAACTGAAACAAAGAAGCAAGCATGGGAAGCTATGAAGGAACTCAAATCAGAAATAATCTCCCAGGTAAAAGAAGAAATGATAAAAGTAGTGAAAGAAATACTGAATGCATCTAAGGAAGACAAAGCTAAAAATATAGATGAACAAAGCAAAAAGATAAAATCTTTGAATGGATAGCATAAGACACAAACAGAATACATGAAGCAGATTCAAAGAGATATACAGGAAATCAAAAATTCTACTGAAAGTTGCCAAAATCACCTCAACAAAAGTGAAGATAGAATTTCAGACCTCAAAGATAAAATTGCATCTAGTGAGCAGGAAAGAAATGATCTTCTAAAAATAACAAGGAATCAGGAAATAATTCAATAGTTGCAAGATGATGCAAAGAAAAACAGCATAAATTTAATAGGGATAAATAAAAAGAAGGGGACAACACAAATTATATCAAGAGGCTATTTACAGAAGTAATAGCTAAAAACTTCCCAAACATGAGAATGGAAAATGACATACAGATTAGCAAATCATATAGAACTCCAAATAGCCATAATCAAAATAAAACTACACCCAGACATACAATAATAACCATCACAGAAATTCAATGTAAGAACAGAATATTAAAAGCTGTTAGAGAGAAAAGATAGATCACCTATAAAGGAAAACCTATGAGAATCACAGCAGACTTCTCAACACAAACAATGAAGTCAAGAAGAGCATGGAGTGAAGTATTCCAGATCCTAATGGAAAAGAACTTCTAACCCAGACTGATGTACCCTGCAAAACTGTCCTTCAAAATGGATGGAGAAATAAAAAATACTTCTGTGACAAAGAACAGCTAAAGAACTTCATGATCATCAAACCAACCTTACAAAGAATACTGAAAGACATTCTAGATACTTATAGGAAAAAAACAATAAGCAAGACTGACAATTTAACAGAATGGAAAGGTAAAGATACAACAGTGAAAGATAACATGTCAACAATAAACCAATATATAACAGTTATAACCATTAATATAAATGGCCTCAACTCACCAATTAAAAGAAACTGGCACAATGGATCAAGAAACAACGTCCAACCATATGCTGTCTACAAGAAACCCATCTAATCCAAAAGGAAACTCATAGACTGAAAATAAATGGATCAAAAACAATACTCCATGCAACAGGAACTCAAAAAAAAATGAGGGTAGCTATTCTGTTTGCAGAAAATGTGAACTTAAACAATGATCCAAAGAGATAAAGAAGATCACTACATACTAGTTAGGGGAAAACTTCAAGAGGAAGAGATAACTATCTTAAATATATATGCACCAAATTCCAGCTACACAAAGCAAGTATTAACAGAAATGAAAAATCAACTAAGCAATAACACAATTATAACAGGGGACCTTAACATGCCATTGACACAAAGGGATCAATGAACTAGACAGAAAAATCAGCAAAGAAATAACAGAACTGAATCACACCTGTGAACAAATGGACTTGATAGACCGACACCAAGTGTTCCATTCAACATCAGAATACATATTCTTCTCAGCAGTACATGGGACATTCTCTAAAATAGGCCATATGCTAGTCCACAGAACACATTTAAGTAAATGCAAAAGAATTGAAATTATCCCATGAATGTTATCAGATCATACCACCATGAAACTAGAAATTAATGATAAAAGAAAATGCAAAAACCCTACAAACACATGGAAATTGAATAATACACTTGTGAGCAATCAATGGAGCACAGAGGAAATTAAAGAAGAAATTAAACAATATCTAATGCAAATGAAAATACAAATACAACTTACCAGAACTTGTGGGATGCAATGAAAGTGGTTCTTAGAGGAAAATTTAATGCAGTGAGTTCCCACATTAGGAAAACAGAAGGCACACACATAAACAACCTGATACTACACCTCAAACAGCTAGAAAAAGAAGAGCAAGCCATGCCTAAAGCCAAAAGAAAGGAGGAAATTATAAAGATTAGAGTAGAAATCAATGCAGTAGAGACTAAGAAAAAATATAAAGAATCAATGAATCAAAGAGTTGGTTCTTGAAAGAATAAATAAAATTGATAAGCCCAAGCCAACCTTATTAAAAAAAAAGGAAAGAAAAGACTCAAATTCATGCAATATGAAATTAAAAGGGAAAAATCACTACAGACTCTTTGGAAATACAGAAGATCATCAACATCTATTTCAAAAATCTCTACTCTCATAGGTTCCATAACACAGAAGAAATGGACAGATCCCACTGGGGATTTAGCTCAGTGGCTTAAGCGCCTGCCTGGTAAGTGCAAGGTCATGTGTTTGATCCCCAGTACCAAAAAAAAAAAAAAAAAGCTATAAGAAATGGACAGATCCCTAGAAACATATGAATTACCAAAGCTGGATCAAGAAGATGTAAAACTATTGAATAACCAAATTTCAGCTAAGTAAATTGAAAATGTAATTAAGTCCTTACCAACATAAGAAGAGCCCAGGCTGAGATGGATTCACTGTGGAATTCTACAAGCAATACAAAGAAGACTTAATGCCAACACTCCTCAAATTGGTCAATGAAATTGAAAGGGAAGCAATTCTCCCTAAGTCATTCCTGGAAGTGAATATTACTCTAGTACCAAAACCTGATAAAGATCCTAAGGAGAACTATAGGCCAATCTCCCTAATGAACACAGATGCAAAAATTCTCAATAAGATATTGGCAAACAGGGTGCAGCAAATCATCAAGAAGATTATAAACCATCACCAAGTGGGATTCATCCCAGGCATGCAGGAATGGTTCAACATACGTAAACCCATAAGTGTAATCCACCATATCAATAGAGCCAAAAGCAAGAATCACATGATCATTTCTATAGATGCAGAAAAAGCTTTCGATAAGATCCAACACTCATTCATGATAAGAACCTTACAGAAAATTGGAATAGATGGTCTTTACCTCAATATGATAAGGGCCATCTATGACAAACCAGCCAGCATCATATCAAATGGCCAAACACTGAAAGCCTTTACCTTGAAATCAGGCACAAGACAAGGATGTCCCTTGTCACTGCTCCTATTCAACATAGTACTGGAAATACTAGCCAGAGCAATTAGACAAGAGAGAGAAATAAAAGGAGTAAAGATAGGAAAAAAGAAGTTAAATTATTGTTATTTGCAGATGACATGATACTCTACATAGAGGACCCCCAAAACTCCCTGAAAGACTCCTAGATATAATAAATAAATTCAGCAGTGTAGCTGGATACAAAGTGAATACTCAAAAATCAATAGCATTCCTATACACTAACAACAAAATCACTAAGAGAGAAGAGAAGCCACACCCTTCACACTAGCATCCCCCCAAAAATGAAATACTTAGGAATTAATCTAATGAAAGAAGTAAAAGAGTTACACAGGGAAAATTATAATACCCTAAAAAAAGAAATTGAAGAAAATCTCAGAAAATGGAAAGATATCCCTTGTTCATGGATAGGAAGAATAAATATTGTGAAAATGGCCATTCTCCCAAAATTGTTATATATATTCAATGTAATCCCAATGAAAATACCACTAACATACCTCATAGATCTAGAGGAATCACTCCTAAAATTCATCAGAAGAGACCTATAGCGAAAGCAATTCTAAGCAGCAAAGGCAAGGTAGGAGACATCACATATGTACACCCATGTTTATAGCAGCACAATTTGTAATAGCCAGATTTTGGAAACAGCCTAAGTGCCCAACAACTGAGGAATGGATAAAAAAATTGTGGTACTTTTATACAATGGAGCACTACTCAGCTACAAAGAATGATCACATTGAGATATTTATAAATAATTGGATGCAACTTGAGCCCATACTCACAAGTGAAATAAATCAAATTCACATGTATAAATACTGTATTGTCTCCCTGGTGTAAGAAATGGTAAGAGTACATAAGATTCTATGGTAATCATGGTTTCCCATTGCTTTGAAGTCTTATAATGTTTTCATTCATTGGTTGGAATGGTTTTATTCTGTTTTGTTTGATCTTATCATGTGTGATGGTATGAACAGCTGCTTTGAAGAAAATAAAACAATATGGCAGCCATTGCTGTTTCAATATCATATTGCTTTGAAGTCCTAACATGCTTTTGTTCTATTACCATTGACTGTATCATGTTGTGTCTTAGTGAATTTTAATATATCTGATAGTATAAACAATTTTTTATGGAAAATAAGTTATTATAGTAGCCATTGTTCATTTTTTGTTATTTGGTTCAGAATGCCTTGTAACACTTTCATTATCTTGAATGGTTTTATTCTATTTTGTTATGTTGATATTATTGTGTGTGAAGCTATGCTCAACTATTTCAAAGAAAAAGACATTATGCTAGCTACTGTTAATATCCAATTTTGTTGTGAAATGCTGTGTTGCTTACATTGTTCTGTTCTGATCTGCTTTGTTCTGTCCTCTTGTTTCATTCTCTGTAAAATAAAAAATATAAAAAAGAATTGTTTAATAAACCAAAAGTTTACTTAGAGCAAGAATATTTTCACAAAACTAATATGTTTATAAACATGACCAAATTTTTAGTAATCCCTATTATAATTACAGTAAGGTAGAATTATACTGCTCTTGAAATCTTGAATTAAAGTATCAAGATCTTTAACAAAATGAATCAACAAGTAATGACTTAGCAATTTTTAAAATAAGTAAAAGGGGGCAGGAGGATTTAACTCAGCACCATAAGTGCCTGCCTTGCAAGCACACAGTAGTGAGTTCGATCCCTGGTACCAATTTAAAAAAATAAAATAAAATAAGTGAGAAATTTTATATAGAATAGATTAAAACAGATTTTACCTTGGTGTATAACCTCTTCTCAATTATATGGTTAATTTCTCTTAATATATATGTAATAAATTATTTATCTTTGGAATCATGTGAAAAAGTAACATATTACCACAAAAAAGAAAAAATTACAAAATAGGAAGGTAGAAAGAAAAGAATAAATAAACTTGTTAGAATTGCCACAGTGCACATGATAATCTGAATTACAGACTGTCCTAATCACTTCATATTGAATGTTTTATATTAAGTCTCACAGAATCCTTCTATTTCCCTAGCAATGATTTTTACTTTCTAGGTAAATATTCTCATGTCTATTAAATCTAGAAACCCTTTTCTGTAAAATCTCATGATACATTGTGATTTTGTCTGAAGTTTGCTCATAGAAACATGTACTGTTAGGCTTTCCCTGAGACTGTAATTATGCTTCTTTTGTTCCCCACTAACAAAAGACTTTCCAGGAGATACATTGTTGCTATGCTGGCCTCAAAGTCATGAAATACCTTGACTTTTTGTGGAGATTACAATAAGAACACAGTTATGATGACCACTCTTTTGTAATGTGTAATAGCATTTTATAAGACAACATCAATTAAATTTAATAAATTTAACATTAGCACAGACGTATATTCTAAAAACATTTCAAAGTTACAGAACAACTATATTTAGATAATGTACATGAATGTGTGGCTTCCTATATTTTGATCTACCTCTATTTAGATCATGTATATAAATGTGTGGCTTAGTCTGCATACCTGTATAAAATATGCAAACTTCAGATGTTAATGGTGCTACTTAGATTTTAAAAGGCTAAAAGGAATTACTACATAAACACACTGTCTCCTTGCTTTACCATTTATCTTAGATTTAAATAAAATCAAATAATGTAATTTTTAACTCTCAGAAAGCATTCAGTTGGTAGTACTTCATGTTACTCTTCCCTATAAAAAATAGTCTGTCAGTCTTCTGAATATTTCATTTTAGCAACTACATTTATGGTGATCATCATGATCATTATTATTACTTTCTTAGTCTTTAAAGCATTCTGCAATTCGGCTAATGCTATTTAATAAATCTTCCAAATAAATGTTCTGTATCAACATTGAATACTAATATATACACATTAATCGTACAGTATTAGCTAACTGAGTAAGTTTCATAAAAGAGTATATGCCAATTACAGGTGACTTAAATTAGGAGTAACTCAGTGAAAAGTATTCTTTGAAATTGTTTACGTTTTGAAATTCTTCACATATAACATGGAAAACAGTGACAACATGGGAAATTTTGGTCAAGTTCATACATTTTCAGTCTACTTTCATCGCAGAATAAAATACATTAAATAAGATTGGGGAACAGAAATGAACCCGTGTATAGCTTAGAGTTTCTTGGCTTCTCTCATCCATTTCTATCGCAATGCTACCTAAACCAAATATTTTAAAAATGCAGAGGATCATTCACAAATTGTAGAAGGTATTCAGCCTGCAAATTTTAGAGCTGTCAAGGTTGAGTGTTTCAATCAATTCTGACATCTCCTGGCATTTCCTTTCATATTCTAGCTTCTATAAATAATACCATTTCTGAGGTACCATTTTAGGTTCACGAGATTATTTCTCCCTCTAACACTCAAAAAGGCCTTATTTTATCTCTTAGCTGGTCTTTTCTTTTTGACTTTCATTTTGAAAAATGTGG
The DNA here is from genome assembly GCA_004027455.1 of Hydrochoerus hydrochaeris. Lineage (NCBI taxonomy): Eukaryota > Metazoa > Chordata > Mammalia > Rodentia > Hydrochaeridae > Hydrochoerus > Hydrochoerus hydrochaeris. Next base: position 132,743 of record PVLA01000499.1, read on the forward strand.
AATACTAAATGAGTTATCTGACCCTGAAATGCAATAGTTTACAACTATTTATTGTTTGGTGATATACTAATAATAACAACATAAACCACACTTTAAAAAATATAACTCATGTATGTTTTTAAAAGCAGGAACTGTTCGATAAAATTTGCAATAAATATCTTGCTTAGTATTTGAAAGAAAGACTAAAGACTTAAGAGAATCCAGCCGAGGGTCTGAATCCCATGGCACTACCCTGCAGCAGTTCAGCAGGAGATCCTAGGGTTCATCACAGAGCGTCCCATGAGTAAAAACTGAAGGCCTGGAGCCCAAGACAATGACTCATGCAGGCATGTTCCACGGATCTGCGCGGGGAAGGCTCATAGTTACCAGTGCACATGAGTAACTATGGAATTACCCACATTATCACATTTAAAAAAGCACTCTTTTGTACAATGTAGTTCTGTCTTTGATATAAGAATGGTTTAACTTAATTTTCATATAAAGATTTCTTATAAATTGTTTTCAGTAAAATGTCACATAAAAACTATTCTAAAAGAAATTTGAACATTAATGTTAGTATTTTTCAAATTTAGTGTATTATTGTAGTTATCACTTTTATTTGTCATGCTTTCCCAAGTTGAAATTAAATATGACAATTTATAACATTTCATGCCCTATAAAGCTGGTGCTTCTTCAAGTACAAAACTTTGGTCACCCTTTACTGAAAAATAAAACTGATCTTGAAAACTGTAAAAGCAAAATTAATCTTGAAAGGTTTGTTTTTGCTCACCGAATCTCAAAGAAACTGAGTGACGGAACCAGAAAAACAAAAGCAGAGCCACTCATTCACAGGGCAACGCATTTTCCAGTATGCACCTAGCTTTATGTGCGGATCCATGAAGCCCCTACTGCCACTTACAAGGCTCGCATCCTTCATACCCCGGCTGGTAACTGAAGAACTCCCCTGCTGTGTAACTATCATCTGGATAATCTGGTTGAGGTATGTTGAGATGACTGTGGACATTTCTTCCAACAATTTGTTACAAAATTTTTCTTTCTTTTTTTTTAACATTGAAATCAAGAATATTTCAATCTCTCATAGATTTGATATCAGCTGTTATTTTCTATGTTTAATTTTCAAATCAGATAGAATGAATGTTTCCTAGTCGTCAACATTATCGCTGACCACCAATGTATTATTCTCCTCCCTTTTCTGCACAATAATTTGTAGCAACCTTGATATTACTAGGCAGTCATGTTGCTATTTGCCAATGCTATGCAATTTCACAAGGAAGGGGACTTTTGAGGATCAGGACAATGAAAAGCTCATCTAGGCCCAGCTCACCATGGACCACTGTATCCTGTAATGCATCTGTTAAAATGTGGAAACCATATGTCGGATGCCACATGGATCACTGAATTGTCTTGATGGTCCATGAGAGCCAGAATAGAATTGAATGAGTAGAAGACAAAAATCTTAATTGTGTTAAACATGAAAGAGGAGGCAACAAATCCTATTCAATATAATTAATATAGAAATATAATCTTAATGAATTATGTATAGATATTTAATTATTTTAATGAGCATTTCTGCTGGGCTTGATAAATAAGGTTTACACTGTTATATGTGAATACCCAGGTTACTAATTACTGTTTGTTGAAGGTATTCATTTACTTACAGAGTGTTCTTGAAAACTTTGATGAAACTCATTTGTAATCACATGGATTCTGTGCTCTATAGTCCATTTAATTGGTCTGTTTCATGCCATTATCATGCTACTTTTGGTAGCATGGCTTTGTAGTATTTTTTAAAGTCAGGTAGTTTGATACTTCCAGCTTTCTTCTTTTTTGTTTATGATTATTTTGGTTATTGGAGGTATTTCATGATGCATGAAAATATGAGGATTTTTTTCCATTTGTGTAAAGAATTTAATTAGTGCTTTAATAGGTGCATACTCAGGGATTGCAAGGAAGACAAGACACATAATTTATAGTCCTAATTATAATGGTCATCCGTGGAGTCAAATACAAAGAAAGTGCAGGAAATCTGTCCACTCGCTAAAGACTTAAGAGAATCCTGCATCCCGTGGCACTATCCTGCATCAGTTCAGCATGAGATCCTAGAGGCCATGATAAAGCTGCCCATGAGTGCAACTGGAGGCCTAGAACCCAGGACAATGACTCATGCCAGCGGGTTTCACAGATCTGTGCTGGGAATGTCCAATGGAGCGGTGGAAGCTACAAAGTCTATGCGAATGGGATGAAGGAGCTGTGTCAACAGGCTGCTGGTTCTGCATTGGCGCCAGAAAGCAATACTCAAAGGAAGAATCAGAGCTTCTCTGAAAAGCACCACAGTCGTCCTCAGCGATAAGGAGGTCCTGGGCTCCTCTAAGATAAGAACAGCCAAGGTCGTATAAAGAAGCCAGAATGACAAGCTTCTCCTGGAGATTGAGCAGCACACATCTTCCGCTCCAGAACCAGACGTTCAACGTAAGGACCAGAGCTGCCCCAGAGTGAACTGCAGCCATTCTCAGCAACAAATCCGGAGCACCCCTGACAATGAGAAAAGATAAATTCAGATCAGGAAAGAAATTCGGCAAGCTCCTTCAGGAGAACCCATGGCAACAGGCGAACCAAGAGCACCAGGCAACACTAACTTCTCCTCCAGGTCTCCTTTTACATCAGCAGTGGTCCTCAGGTGGGCCCCTCGCTCAGCACCGCGCTGCTTCAATTCAGCTGGTGTTAAGCTGACATCTAGTTTTTAATCCACCACAACAGGGATTTCATAAAATATGTGTATTCCATTGCATAGAATGGACCTGTTAACAATAGTAAGTCTCCCAAACCATAAACATGAGATATTTACTTAGAATTCCATTCTTACTCTTTCTTCAATATTTCATTTTTTCCAGTACTACTTTCTTTTCAGTGTTACTTTCTTAGCTGATTTTATTCCTAAGTAACACTGTAGCTACGGTAAATGGGCTTATTTATTTCAGGTTGGTTTTTTTTTAATGGTTCGCTATCTGTGTATTGAAGCGGTACAAATCTTGCATGTTTATTTTGATTCTTCCTGCAATGTTAAAGAAATTCTTTTACTAATTCTATGAATTCTTCATTGAAGTTTTTAGAGTTTTTGAAATGAAAGCTGTAATCTGCGAATAGGTTTGATTCATACCCTCCCTTTCCAATTTGTTTGCCTTTCACTTCTTTCCCTTGCCAGACGGTGTTGGATGGAACTTCCTGGACTATGGCTGAACAGAATTTATCAACATGGATATCCTTGTGTTGTTTTGAATCTTGAAAGAAAAGCTTTCTACATTTCCACAGTTAATATATTGTTTGCTGTGAGTTTGTCAAGTAAGAAATTTATTCAGTTGGAGTAATTCCTTATATACCCATTTTAATTGTGATATAATGTGTGCATATCTTGATGAAATTTATTATGGTAATTTGGCACAAGTATACATTGTATTATAATAAAATTGGGGAAATAAGCTTTTCTAACTCTTCAAACATTATTCATTTTTATTGTTTAGGAATTTCATATTCTTCTTTTACTATTTACTTGGAAATGTATCATATATTTTAACCAATTATTGCCTTACTTTGTTAATTCCTCTTGTCCATGTTTGATCCCTCAGTGAATTTCTTTCCTCCTGTTTTCCCTCTGCCCTTCTCAAGTCCTAATGAACACTCTTTCATTCTAATTCTTTTACAAGATTGTCTTATCTGCTTCCACAATGAGTGACAACATATGGTACTTGTTTTTCTACATAAAGATTATTTCACTTAAAACAAATATTCTCCTTTTAGACCCAATAATATTTGCTTTATATAGGTTGTTTCATGATCTGTACATACACATTTATAGTTATATATGCACTACATTTATATATTATATTCAAAATTATTATTTTCTTGCTTAACTGATCTTTTTTTGGTATATGACTATTTTCTCTTTTTTTCACTAAATTCTGCTTTAAATGATATGAGCATAATTAGTCCTGCTAGCATTTATTTTCCATTTACATGATATATAACTTCCAACACTTCATTTTTAGTATATGTATATCTTTACAATTAAAATGAGTTTCTTGTAGCCAACATATTCAGCCTGTGTATGTATTTTGACAGTTGAATTTAATTCATTTACATTCAAGGATACTGGTAATATGTATGAACTTCCTCCTGGAATTTTGGTAATGATATTCTGCTTTTTTGTATACATCCTTTATAGCTCTTTGCTATTCATTCATTTATTTATCTATTTATGTATTTATTTACTTACTTATTTTCCTTACACTAAACTTTGGCTCATTTTCATTCTTTTTCATGCCTCACTCCTTTTAGTAAATTTTATACTTTGTAGGTTTTCATGGTAATTCTCAGACTTTTTTTTTTTGTAGTATAGGATTTCTGTATATATTTCTTGGATGCTAAAGCAATGGTGATAAATTTCCCCTCTTTTTTCTTAACTGAGAAATACTTCTTTTTTCTCCTTTAATTTTGAAGGACAGTTTTTTCTGAAGATTATTTTCTTATTTTTTTTCTTATTACACTTTGACTGTATTACCCATTTTTTCCTACAAACACTGTAAAGCTATTGGGCATCCCTTGTATATCTTTGCTTTTGCTGTTTATATGATGATTCCATCTTGCTTTTTTTTTTTTGGTTTGCCTCTTTGCTTTACACCTATGGCATTTTGACTATAATGTGCTTCAGAGAAAATCTGTTTTGATTGAAACAAGTTGTGATCTTTTGAACTTCTAGTATTTGGAGTTCCATATCTCCATGACTAGTTAGAAAATTTTCTGCTATTATTATGTGAAATAGATTGTCAGTGTCTTTTTTTCTTTTCATCTCTTTCTGAAGTTCCAAATTGCTGATATTTACCCTGACTGGCTGCATTCCTTTCTTTTCCTTTCCTTTCCTTTCCTTTCCTTTCCTTTCCTTTCCTTTCCTTTCCTTTCCTTTCCTTTCCTCTTTCCTTTCCTTTCCCTTCCTTTTCTTTCTTTCTTTCTTTCTTTCTTTCTTTCTTTCTTTCTTTCTTTCTTTCTTTCCTTTCTCTCTTTCTCTTCATTTATTTTTCTCTAACCAGATTAATAGAAATGACCTAATTTTAAGTGAAGTTCTTTCCTCTGTGCTATGCATGTATTTTTTTATTTCAATGATAGAAAATTTTAGCTCTGAGATTTCTTTTAAAGTATAAACTTGAGACATTTATAGGTAAATGGATGCACTTCAAGATCATACTCTTAAGTGAAATAATTGGACCCTCATGAATAAATATTGCATTGTCTCTCTGTTGTGAGAAACAAAAAGTGTAAATAAGGACCAAAATGTGTAATAGATATTGTGAAATAAGAAGAAAATGTATAAATGGAAAAGGGAACTAGAGAGGGGAAGCAAAAAAGAATAGAGGGAAAAGAAAAAAGTGAGAAAATAAGTATAAAGTCGAAACAAAGTTTTGTAAATGAGGAGAGGAAGAGGGGTTAAAGGGAAGATGGGGAAATGGGAAAAAATATAAGAATATACCAGATACAACTTCCCTATGAGAGGTGTGATCATTATACACATCTAAAATGTACCAATAAAGTTAATTAATTGAAAATGGTTTTAATATGTCTATCTCTTTGGGCTTTTCATAGCCCAAACTCTTCCTCATTTCTTTGTATTGCATATCTTCATTCATTTGCATCTCACTTAGATTTTCAGGATCCTTATTTTCAAAATCCTTTTCAGAAGCTTTATACATTACTTTGAAATTAAGGTCTACTTTTGGAGAATTACCTTTTCTTTTCTGGAGGAGAAGACGTAGTGCTTACTTTCATGTTCTTTTGCCCTTGTGTTGCTATGTGTGTATCTGGTATAACATTTGCCTCTTCAAACTTTATGAATTAGTTGTTTAAGGAAAATATATTTTCATTTAAATGGGGAATACAATATCATTTGCATCATTGTTTGGGGTTTGGTGACCTCGAATGTATTGAATCTTCATAATGAAGCATGTTGTATTTTATTAAACTTTCTGTGCTCATCAAAACAAGCATACAACTTTTGTACTTAATTCTCTTTATGTATCATATTTATTGATTCATATACATTCAGCCGTTATTTGTTTATGTTGAATGATTTTTAATATGCTATAAATTTGGCATACTAATATTTTGTCAAGGTTTTTTTAGCTATGTTCTATAGGAATATTTGTAGTTTCTATTTTTGTTGTTTTTTAGTTTTGATATCAAGTAATAGAATAAATTCAATAAATGTAGCTAACTTTGAATTTTAAGAAGATTTTTAAAGAAATTGGCATTAATTCTTAAAATGTTCTGTAGAGTAAAAAACAAAGTCATCATGTTTGAGGTTTTATTGGGAAATGTTTTACTAATGATTCAACCTCTATTTTTTTTTTACTTGGTCAACAAAATTTTTAATTCTATCTTGGTAGGTTACATGTGTTAAAGAATTTATTAATTTATTCCTATTTGATTTCAAGTAATAACCCATATGCCTTTGAATGTTTTCTATTTCCATGATGCCAGTTGTAATTTTTACTTTGTTTTTCATGATTTTATTCATTTATGGTTTGTCTCTCTTTTTAGCATAAATTTTTATTGATTCACTACATATGAAAAGCTAAATAACACCTGTAACCCTTCCTAGAATCCAATTTTTTTTAGTATAGTGGTGAGGGAGAAAGCACACACCAAATTCAATCCCCAGAATTTTGTTACTTTCATAGGAATTTCATAAGAATGGTAAAATTCCAACAAATGCTGGCAGAAAAGAAGGTTATATGAAGAAAATAAGTTATCTGAAGTTTTTAAGCCTGGATTTATATGGTTTGTGCCACAAGTCTGTTATAAATGTTTAGTGTATTATATTTTATTTATATGTTAAGAAACTAATTAATTCTAAATTATGGTTCAGTATAGTTTTTCCCATTTTTGTTTAGTTTTTGAAAGAGTATCTCACTAGTGTCTGCCAAAAATGTACACACACTTTAGAAAAAGAAAAACTTTACGCATATTTTAATGCTAATTTTATTAAGACATCACAAGATGGATACGAGTTACCTTTGGTCTCTACAATTGTAAGAGGTGCTCAAAGTGGAGGCCAGAAGCTTTCAGACATTTGTGAGTAATGTGAACTGCTGCTTGGGTAACCGTGGTCATTGAGACTGCTGCACATGCATTTTCAATTTCTTCTGCAATGGCTGGAAGCATAGTGGATTTTCTTCCATATACAACATCTTCTAGAGCTACCCACATAAGGGCAACACTGTTTAAAAAAATGCAATTTTTCTTTCCTGAAATGTGTGTACATTTTTTGATGAGTGTACATTTTCTTTCCTGAAATGTGTGTACATTTTATGTAATGTAACAATTTAGCCAAGACTGGCCTCAATCTCATGATCCCACTACCTCAGTCTCCCAAATTCTGAGATTATAGGCTTCAAGAACATACCCACCAGCTCTCATATTCCCATCTTAAAAAATAGATAAGTAGCTGCTATTATTTAAATAATAGAAAAGTGACTCTTGGATTTGTGGTATTCAATGATTGAACATTGATATTAAGTGGGAAAAAAACACTTGAAATGAGAAGTAATTGGGTTTACACAACCTATAGAAAGAATTGGGATAAATGATAATCAATAAGGAACTCAAATTCTGCTAAAACAGTATTTGACCTAAATTTATGGAAGTTCTTGAAATCGAACTTAAGCTAAACATTATTTTGCCTTAGTTGTAGTAATATGGGTAGTGATAATGACAAACCAAAATACCTAACATGTACAAATCATATAACCTTGAGCAATTCACTCACCTTCTCAAGTCCATTTTATAAATCTTTCTTTCACGCAGAAGCCACTTGCTTTGGTCTCTCCTCTTGCTTCTTCTGCTCTTGTAGAAATATCTTATGTTTAATTGCTCCAGTTGATGTCTGCAGAGGAGCAATTACTGGAGTCTTACTCAACTATTTTGTTCTGCTTTCCTCTACAGAATGAATTACTTTTGATGAATCATTTCACCTTTTATAGCAATCCTCTGAGTCCGTTATAAATATTATTTTTTCATAAAAGAGACTCAAAATTGTGTTTGTTGTAACGTCTTACAGAATTTCAGAATTTACAGAGCAAAAATTAGTTTTTTCCATAAATTTGACTAGTATTAATTTGTGAACAATGTAAAAAGCTAATAAAATTTTTTCAGTCATTAGTGGGAGAATATGTATTTTTTTGAAGTATTAATACTATTTCTCACATTTAAGAAATAATTTTTGGTTTCTGTGGTGTGTGCAATAATAATCTCTCTCAAGATATCTACATAAAGTTTTATATTTAATTTAACTCTGGCTATTCAGAAGAACCGGACCACTCCTTTAAAACGTTGCTTACTTATTTCGGAAGCCAGTTTCAAAGCTCACTTGGTCTACATGTCACAGAACACTACGAGATAAACACAACGTTAGCAAATATTTTTAAATCTTTATCAAGTGAAACATTTTCACGGTTGCACAATAACATGTGAGACCACATAAAAATGGCTTTTGTTGTTCACAATTCTACCAACCTTTTGTTCTTAAACTGATATTCTTTAAAAAGATCTAGACTTTTCCTGTTTTCTCTTTCTCATTATGCACCTTTTCCAGAATGTCTAAGTGCACTCATGGCTACACAGCTGATTCTAGCATACATGTCTGTTTTCCCAGCCGTTACTAATTTCCAAAGGAGCTTCTATACTTGTGGGTATTTCTGGAAACACTCTCACTTCTCAGTGCACTTTTTCTTTCTTAGCATGTAGTACTATATCAAAGTATCACTAACTAGCACTTATATTGATAGAAATTTGTTTTCTATAGGTTTGGAGGCTGGGAAGCTCACAATCATGGTGCTGTTGGACTCCACACCTGGAGAAGGCCCTTTGCTCCTGGACAGCTGTCTTCTGAGTGTGATCCCATATGATGGAAAGGATGAGGGTCACCTCTGAGATTGCCTTTAGACATGTCTGAGAGATGCACTCCATGACCTAATCACCTCCTCAAAGCTTCATTTCTTCATACCATCTCCTTTGGGATTGGTATTTCAATGCACACATTTAGAAAGGACACAAGCACTCATACTACAGCAATGCACAAACCCTAATTCTCCAAACCTGTGGATATATTATGATATGTGACAAGGGGAAATTAAGTTTTCTAGTGAACTATCCTTCAAATAGGACCATTACCTTTGATGATTTGGGTGGGAATATTGCAGCCACAAGAGTCTTTATAAATGGAATCAGCAAGTAGAGAAGAGGTCTAGGAAAATACATGACTTTGGGATACAGAAATAAAATATGCTACAACTAAAGATGGATGAACAAGGTCACCCATCAAGGAATGCAAACATTCTGAAACAACCGTATAAAACAAGAAAACAAATTATCCCTCCACAAACACATGAGAGGACTTCAAATGCTGCTGAATCTTTGACATTAGCCTAGTGTGAACTATTTTAGACTAATGACCTATTGAATTATAAAATAAAATTTCATTCTTTAATTCAAAACATGCATTGTAATTTGTTACAGTAGCAGCAGGAAACTAATAAAGTATTATATTAATTTGCTTGATGTTTTAGTATGATATAGGGAACAATTTTATTATAGTTATTATTTTAAAAGATAACTATTAAGAGTGACTTGAACTCAATACTTGAGCTGATTCAGTTATTTACAGGCTCCCACATGCAAGCATTTTTCTAAGGTATAATAACATATTATATGAGTTGTTCTTACAATACAAGATGTATCTGCAGAAGGTGACAGAAGCAGGTGCTGAGGAATAGGGTAACATTGATACTGCTTCAGCCTTTCTTTGACTATTAAAAAAGGGCACAGATTTCAGGGAGGGCTGTGATGATACATGTACATTTAAGGAAAACTTCAGCACCTACGAGTGAAACTAATCAGAAGAATCATTTTTTCATTTGTTTCTTGAATATTTCTTCCACATACAAATATATGAATCTTAAAGTAGGTCAATGTAAACGTTAACTTGCAACATATTGGATTTGTGCAAAATAAAACAAAATAGTCCAACTCTAAAGAAAAAAAATTAAAGCATTTACTGGATTTCCTATCTATCATGCAATTTCAAAATAGAAGACACAGTTTGATTAACACAAATTTTTACCAGATTTCTAGATATTTGTGTTGCTATTGTATCTCATAGAATTGTTCAAATTACCAGAATTTTCTATGAAGGAAATTTAAAATCTTGGTTACTCTCTCTATTCAGAAAACCGTGTTTTACGAGCCTGGTTCATTCTGGAAATGTGCTTGTAATACAAAGCACCTGTATATCAGAGGAAATTTCCCCATAAGAAATAATACTCATATAAATACAATAATGTTATATGATACAAAATAATAAGAAATTGCTAAATATAAAAAAATTAAAAACTTGCACTTATCTTTGAAAATTTTTGTGACTGGCATGAGGGAAACAAGGGAGAGGACTGTTACTGTGTATGACAACTTTCACTATCGCTAAGGGAATCACTGGGTATCATTGGCTCAATAGAATCCTTTTCTTTTTTATGCAAATTTAACAAGTGCCTACCACTTACACTTGCTTTTGCCTCCTTTTGAAGATTTTGCAGAAATATGACATTGAAGTACCCTTAAAAATTTTATTACTCACACTGCTATTGCCTTACTTAGTTCACGCTTATCTACAAACTTTTGCAGTGTTTCCCATTTTACACATCTTCCTTATCTTGTTTTAAGCAATGGATTTCTCAACTTTTTCACCTGCTTTGCAGATGAAATCTCCTCTATAACTTTCTGTTGGAAGATGCCAAAGCAAGAGAACGAACCATTAACTCAGTTGTGATCAGGTAACATTTGGTATCACATATGAAAGATATTGTTCTTCTGTCATGTTAAAATTGATCAGAAATGTTTGCTTGTCTTTGGGAACAATCTCAAAACAAATTACTCCTAAGCCAAAGTTCTATCCTGTTATTATGTAGTCATTAGTTAAAATAATTTCACTAACATTTTAAGATTGTCCTAAACACTAAATCATGAATATTATTAGGTAAAACCTAATAGTTTTATTTATTTTTATATCTATGTCCTTTAACATTTTTTGTTATATGTATATTTGCTGACATTTGCCTGATTTCATTATTTACATTGTTAATGGAATGTATTTCCTGCAAAATTAATCTTACTACATAAAAGTAATTTTGCTTTATTTTAAAATATTCAACTAATAAATAAATAATGCTTCCATAAAAAATTTTCAAGAGAAAATTGCACACACATAATGGCAAAGAATTCTGCCATACCTTAAATAGGAACAATCTTTCCAAGCTGGAAATTTGTCTTGATACCTGCCACCACCTTTATACACTACATGTGTGAGGCTGCATAAACTACATCAAAAGACCAAGTCTAACCCAGCCCTAGGGACTAAGTAAATCATTTGGTTTATTTTTCTGCTTTTTACTACTATTTAAACTTGTTCCCTGATTCTCATAAAAAAGAATTATCTTTCTTTCCTATAACCAACTTGGTGAGTTACAGCCATGTTTTAGTAACCTGTCATTGATTTGTCCCTAAATTTTAGTTTGTTAATCTTGTTTCCACTTTGATCATTTTCTTTACACTAGGACACAGTTGTTGCATTTTTAAAACATGTTTTTAATTAATAAAGTCATACTTTTTTTATCCATTCATATAAGTTCAAGTAACCTACAGGTACAAAATTTTAATACATTTTATGATCCCGGAATGTTCTTGAAAAGTATAGAGGGAAGACGCTGATATGAAAAGTATACAACTGTAGACTCTTGTAGTTTTTAGTGCTGAAAATTTCTCTGCCAAAAAGAACAGATCTGTGAAAAGACATATTCAAAGTTTGGACTGGCTTCTCTTTAAACTAAATCCCAAGGCTCCTACTACTAGAAATTGACACATCTCTTGGTTGCGTTTACTTAAACAGCATTGCATACACAAATGCCATATGGAAACATTGCAAATGAATCATTCAGAGACTGAGTAAGTGGGATATACACAGTTGAAGCAGCAGTTTGCAAAGAAATATATTAGCTCCTTCAAAACCATCAAGACATTGATTAATAGATAAGTAAAATAGCAGAGAATGCTTGATCAAATATAGTTTTGTGTCAGGCCCTGGGAACTTGTCTTTAATGAGTTAATAATTCTTTGACTATCTCCCATGTACATACTAATTGACTGCATTTTTTTATTCGTTCTGCTTATCACAAGTGTGGATAACTTCATATTTGCTTCAGTGATGGAATTCTATCTGAGTGTTCTGACCTTTTAGTCAATTTGTAATGCTTTTTACTGTTTTGCCACCTTCAGAGGGGGATTGATCAGTTACTATATAAGGATCTTATATAGAAGGGTACTTTATATATCTGGGTCAAGACAATTCATAAACAGCTGAACACATTTTATTGGCTTACTATTGCAGGTGGTTATATCACTTTCATAAAAAGGCTTTTACTTTCTTTAATTTCAATGCAGAATCTGGCAAGTGAGCTGATAATCAATCACATTTGTTCTGTTGCTTTTTAAAATCTTAAATGTTGCACTGTGAAAAACTGCTCCTGAGTAGACACAGTGGGATTTCACAGGGTTTTTATTAGACAGACCCTACACTAGCTTAAAAATGATTTAATTTTCAGCGTGCATAGAACACAGATATTACCACTGCAGAAGCAGTGATGGGGTATGAAATATCAATGTACATTTTTCAGGATCCAATCTTTTTAAATAGGTGTTGTGTCTCTGAGCTAATTCACAAGGGAGACAGGAAATGGACTGATAAAACAACAAGCAGGTGCAGCAACTGAATTCATCTCTCCTAGATATTTGATATCATGAAATTCAAGTAGCATTTACCATTCTCTTTTATTCCTGCAGCTGCAAGTTGTAATGGAAAGTGCTCTTCTCTGGGACTCAGGAATCTTGGATTCTATACATGGTTCTACGTCTAAATAGAAACAAAGTAAGGCTTTCAGGTACTTGTTGTAAATGAGGTGATCCTAATGGAAATGACTCCTCGCCAAAAGTCATTCAGCAGAAGTTTTTTATTACCCTCAGAAGGTCCTGAGTGGAACCTATTATATCTGATAAGCCCTTGCAATGGCCTCTGTTCCTAAAAGCATTCATTACGTTTTGGCTGATTTTCAGTACATGTCATATAGTAAGAATCCAATAAATATTCACTCACTTGTTTCATCTTCACAAATTGTGTGCTTGTGTTAAGTGGTGAACTATTAATATAAACTGCCACCCATGAATCTATTCACAAATGTCACTTGCCACTTTTAATTCCTTGCTGAGTGGAGGAGAAGTGGTAAGAGGTAAAGGAGGTATGCCTTAGCTCTATTTCAGCAAGCTCAGTATTGTGAGTCTGTGACATAATTAAGATTGATATTTGCTTAGTGCTCATTTGCTTTTAAGTATTGTAATAGAAATTTCTTCTCTTAAGCTTCATGGAGCTTTGAAATACAGGCACTGTTATTTATACAAGTCAGGATTTGAGCTTAAAGATGAAGATGATTTCATTTACATTTGTATAAGATTGATTGGTGGCATCTGGATTAAATGATTCTTTGTCTGTTTCCAATGGGCTTGGAAGTCAGCTTTTCAGTAAGGGTCATAGTCTGGGTATGGTTAACCCCCCAAAATTTTGGGTACCAGTCTCCGGTGTAACATTGTTGGAAGGGGGTAAGAACTTACAGGGCTGGAGCCCAATGCAAGGTGGTTAGATTTTGCCCACACTGATGAAGTGGTGATGGTCTTGGGAGTAGATTGTCTCCCAGGGTGACTTTTGTTCTCATGGGAGCAAGTTGTTATAAATAGCAAGCCTGGGCACACCATGTTCTCTTGATTCCTTTCTCCATGTAAATTCTCTTAAGTAAACTTCCACCCCACACTGCCTCCATGTGAAGGCATCTCCCGTGTCGCAATGAGGCCAAGTATCATTATAAAATGCCAGCACCATGTTGTTCTGACATTCCAGACACCAGAATTGTAAACCTGGTAAACCTCTTTTCTTTAAGCATTGCCCAGGGTCAAATGTTCTGCTATAGTAATACAAAAAGCTTTAAAATACTTAGAAATCCTAAATTACAACTGGAAACATTCATTTCACTCTCAGTACTTTTTAAGAATTAGTTCTAAAAATGTGCTTAAGCTTGAAGCATCTATTTTGATTAAGAAGTTGAAATACTGAACTCAATGTGTAGTAGACTATTTAGTGCATATTTGTTAAACATTAAACTATTTGACACATTTGCTAATGTAATTTGAGTTCATGTTTATAACTGTGCTTAAAATATGGAAAAGATAGCTGTGTCCTCCAGACAGATAAAGAAATTTGGAATACTAAAGGTAGCTGCTTGTAGGAACATTGCATTGTTCTCCAAAATCTTCTCAGATCGCCAATATAGATTCATAAAGCACTTGAAAAAGTTGTGAAAGGTAATCTTTGAACATTCAAGTATATTCCAGAAAGGAGTTGGCATTCATTTCTTGAGGGCTTTTCCGGTGAAATATGTTTAGTCAAATAAAATATGTTTTCTGAAAACAAAGAAACAAACCAAAGACTAAATCAGTAACGTGATGCTCCGTTGCTTATGGTAGGGATGTTCCTTTTGCTTTCCTGACACCATCTCACTATGGAGCCCACCCTTGATCTGGTGATCCTCCAGGTTACTAAGACTATAGTTATACAAAACTACACAATAATACAAAAAATCAGTATTTCAGAATGTATGGTACTGAGTATTTCTGAAAAAAAAACTCTTTCGGAATAAAGAACAGTGAGCTAGATAATAGAAATATAAACTTTGAGGAAGAATTTTTAATTGTTATGGTAAAATTAGCTAAAAGAAGGATAAATAAACAAAATTAACTGCATAATCCTCAAAACTGTCTATTAAAATCTAATAAGAAAACTTTCAAAAATAGCGATTTTGGGACTCCCCCTGTAGAAATGCTAATTGGCTTGTGTCACCTCCAAATCATGCAAAATTTTATAAATGTCTGATTGGTTTGAATGTTCAGCCAGAAGACGGACATTTCAATGATAT
The DNA here is from genome assembly GCA_004027455.1 of Hydrochoerus hydrochaeris. Classification (NCBI taxonomy): domain Eukaryota; kingdom Metazoa; phylum Chordata; class Mammalia; order Rodentia; family Hydrochaeridae; genus Hydrochoerus; species Hydrochoerus hydrochaeris. The sequence continues at coordinate 147,853 of PVLA01000499.1, forward strand.
AGTACCCTTTTTTTTTAGCATCCTGAATTTATTGCCTTAGAACATGAGTAGTTTATTACTTTTCATCAATTTCCTGGAATTAAGTAATGTTGATTACTCTGTTTTGGTCCACATATTACTAGATGAGACCATTCACTGAATTCAGCAGCCTGAATGAGCCAAATGAGAAAGTACAAGAAGACTTCTGTGAAGAGCTGGGCCTCTGATATTGTCTGCCTGGTCTCTCTCTCTCTCTCTCTCTCTCTCTCTCTCTCTCTCTCTCTCATCATGGAGTTTCATTTTTACAATCCTCATGCAAGATTCATTACAACATGAAAGCTGTCTCATCGAGGGCAAGAAGGAAGCAGAAACTGACACTTGTTTTAAAAAAAATATGGCCTTGAAAATTTCAGAACATCACTTCTGTCACATTCTATGTATCCAGTAAGTATAAGAGCAACCCATTATAAAAGAAGAGGAGACTAACTTATCTCTTCATTTAGGATATGGAAAACCTCATGACCATCTTACTCTCTATAAGAACTGTGGCTAACAACCCTGCTTTCTCTTAGGTAAATGTTTCGAAGTCTTTCAAGAAAGTTGTACTTACATAACAAAGGACAACTTCAATTTAATGTCTGGAAGAAAATGGAGAAAAAAGAAACTGCATGATATATTTTAATGATAATGCTGGCATGCTGAGGTTGTAGAGGAGTACATTAGTCCAATAATTTGAGCAACTGTGAGAAATTTTAGGATGTGTTTTAAAGTGAGGGCAGAATAACAGTGGCTTCCCCCACCCCCACCATGTTATGCGTGCTCATGTGATTTGCTGAGGTAAATAAATGTCAGCAGATATGATATATGTCAGTGTTGGGTTGCAGTGACAAGCAACAGTTCACTTTTGAACACTTTAGCTCTTCTTGCTCCACAACTGTGGAAGCATGTGTCACAATAAATTCTCGATTATTAGAATACTTCTTGCTAAAAAATTAGAAGTGGACAGAAAGAGTTGATATAATATAGCCTCTTTTCTTTGAAGTCATGATTATTTTGAAAGTATTTCAGTCATTCATTTTACTGTTTAATATACACCGGCCAAACTGACAGAACAGAGTCCAGGCTTGTATGGATGAGGCATATTCACTTTCTTCAGGGTTTCATGATTACTTCTTGACATTGGAGATATGCAAACTCCCGACCTGAACAAAGTACAAGGCAAGCGGAAGTAAGCCGATACTGAAACTGGGTCCAGCCTGGAAACTGTCTCTTAGTCTTCAAATTTAATCTTTATATTTATCTGCAGTGGTTTTATATCTCTTTTAACCTACATTGTTGATGAGTGCAAAGAGGTAAAGCTATTAATGTATTAATCATTTAGCTCTACGGGCATGTTGCCACCCTTATACAAGTCTTTCTTTCCAAAGTTCAAGGTTTGTTAAATCAGTCAGTGAGATATTCTGCAGAACGCATACAGAACTATGAAGATGTCCTTTATTTTTGCATTTTTATAATATATCAGTATGTTCCAGTACAGTTGTGTCCCTGGTAATTAGAGCACTACTTTGATATGGTGGTAAATTGTTCGAACAAATTCTTCCTTACACAATTTTCTTTCCTATTCAATTGGGTTTATTTTTAAAGGCTGTTTTAGGTTGGCAATACAACTGATCATAAAGTACAAAGAATTCTCTAGTGTATCTCAACCTCTCCTAGTATTTATATCCATACTATGCCAGTCTGTTTGTTATTATCATTATTAATCAAAATCTATAATACACAGTAGCATTCGTTTTTGCTAAGGTATATTCTGTAGACTTTGATGGATGTATCATGATAGCTACCGACCACAACTAGAACTTACAAGGCAGATTTATTTCCCTAAACTCTCTGTTCTCCGATTATTTGTCCTTCTCTCTCTGTTGTCCCTTGACCATCACTAGTCTTATTTAACTCTAGTTCTGCCTTTCACAGACTGCTTTATATTTAGAATCAAAACAGTACACGTTTTCTTAAGATTGGCTTCTTTTATTAAAAGATATGAATTTAAGGTTCTTCCATGTCTGTTCCTGGATTAAAAGCTTGATTCTTTGTATAATAGCATGATCCCTTGTAGTCTGGGTGTGCTATTTATTCACTCACCTACTGAATGGCATCTTGGATGCCTCTCAATGTTTGGTCATGATGAATACATAAGGCTGCTATATTTGTGTGCAGGGTTTTAAGTGGACTTTTATATTTTTAACTCTTTAGGATAAAGTGTCATGATTACCATTGTGTATGGTAAAAGTATTTGTAGTTTTGTAAGACACTGTAAAACTATCCTTTACATAGCTATACGTTTTATATAATCTCATTATAGATGAAAGTACCTGTTGCCCCACAATATTTTCAGCATTGACTGATAAGAATGGGTTTAATTTTAACCCTTTTACTTGGGGTACAAGAGAATCACATTGATGTTTTTATTTGCATTCTCCTAGTGACACATAAATGGGACTTTTGCATATGCTATATATACATATTTTTTTTGGTACCAGGGATCAAACTCATAACCTCATGCTTGCCAAGCAGGAGCTGATGCCACTGAGCTAAAGTCCTGTCAACTCATATGCTATTTATAACCTTGCCTTGTCTTCTTTGTCTATTTGTTATTGAGTTTTCTTTTTTGTTGAATATTAAGTATTGTTTATAGATTAAAGGTAATCCATTATCAGCTATATCTTTCTCAAATATTTCCCATTTTATATTTTGTGATTTTCTTGTGCCTTTTATGCAGCAGACATATTTAGTTACAAGTAAGACTAATTTATCAATTTTAATGATTTGTGTCTTTAGTGTTACATAGAAAATTCTTCCTGATACCTAGAGTTATCTTTTAATTTAAATTCTACATGTGTGTGTTCTTTTTACACAAATCAAGAGGGCTAGATTTTATTACAAGTTAATAGTTAGCTAAAATAAAGAATATTTTAGACAATACCAGTTACTTCTTCCACTGTCATTGGACAACTGTTAGTTTAATTTAAAAAAAATCTTTATTAGGAAGTCATGAAACTACTCAACTTTTAGTTTCTGAGAACAAACAACTAAATGAGCCAGAAAAATATGTTAAAAAAACTTCTCCTAAATAAAATAGCGAAAATAAGGTTAAATGCATGAATATCCTGAATATCTTGTCTCTGTATATGAATGTGTATGTATGTAACTGAGTGTGTCTAGAAATAATAGAAGTGGAGAATTTTATCTATTCACTATTCATGAGTCAGAGAGTCGTTTTTCTCCCCCATGGGAAGTACACATTGTTGGCTTCCTTTCATTTGCCTGCCTGCTATGTAATTTAAGACTGATGCTTCCCTGTGGGAAATAAAACTTGATCAGAGAGCAAGCTGTACTGCCTCCTAAAGAAATTATGCCTTAGTGACTGCTGATGTTGGCTCTGTCATAATAGAAATGTATAATTAATGCCTTTGCTTCAATACATTGGAAACAGAACCACCTGAAACTGATTCAAAAAGAAGAATTTAATACTGAACCCCATCTCTGTCTAACCATTAATGTATTGGGTTGTAAGAGTTGCAGTTTACTAAAATGGAATGATTAGATTTTTGAAAAATCTAGATTGGTTATTGAGCCTGCAGTTGAAATACAAAATAATGGAAGTCTGCCATGCAAAATAAAGAGGAAAAAAGGCCAACTGTGTATAGGTGAAATGCTTATGGAAGCCTGGGAAATTAAGCAATTAATAAATCCAATACTTCCAGTATTTCAGGTTTAATGTACTTTAAATTTCAGAATTGTACCTGATTACATAGTCAAGTTCTGAGATGAAATTTTGAGGTGTATCATGACCTCAAATATTTCCAGTGAACAATTTTGTTTCTTGTTTTTGAACTCACAGTGGTGGTTGAACATCTGGTAATATAATTCAAATGTCCTCCATCTTCTCACCCCTGAGATTCAGTTTGACTATCTGCTATTTATATTTTGATTCTAATTTTCATATGCCTACTTTATCCTGCTACAATATGTACTAAGGGATTTGTAATGAATGAATCCAATTCATCCTTCAAGGTAGATAACTCTCCTGGCCCTCAAAATATTAGTGCTAAATAGAGTAACATTTTTCAAAGGAAAAGAAAGGATATAACTGGGAATATGACTTTGCTAATGAAATAGTGATACATGTTACAGACAGGCAATTCAATATAAGAATAAAACTTAAAGTAGGAATTGTATTTTACTAATAACAGTAATCAGGGATGGTGAATCATTGGGAAGGAGAGATAGATATAGATATATAGATACAGATACAGATATGGACATATAAATGATATAGATATATCCTGAAATAAGTACCCAGAAAAAATAACTAAATATAAATCCTTACATAAGTATTTTTTACAGGCATTATAATCTATGGTTGTGAGCTAACAGTAATAGTTTTAAGATTTTTATTCCCAGAGAAATCATGACTGTAGCTTCAAATCCACCACAATATATTAGAAGCATTTACATCACACAGATTGGTAAACTCTACACATTAGGGCTTTGTTGGTTTTTTGTAATATACTCGTTAAATATTTAACAACACTCTCATGTCTGAATCCTTGTTTACATGTTTGTAAAATATAATAGTTTCTATCTCTAACACTTTTTGTTATTTAGTAAAATGACATTTCAAAATAAGCAGAATAGTGAGTGATATACAGTAAGTTTTATATAATTGGTTTTTATTTAGAGAGACTAAAAATGTAAATTAAAACCTGAAGCATAATCCAGTGTATTCTGTACATACTCACTGGATGCTTCATAGTTCTAGGTCTCATTTAAAACCCTAATTCAGGAAACAAAACAAAGAAGGAGTCCTTTCCTCTTTGTGCCTTTATTCGATCTGAGAAAGACACAGTCATACATTTTAGAAAATATTATATAATCTAACAGTTCAGCTGGTAGTTCTGACTGTTAATATGATAAAGGAAAGATAAGATAATGAGAAAAATTTACATACACTCATCTGAAGTAGACATCATGTAGGAATTTTGCAAATTGCTGGTGAAAATATAAAAGTGTCACAAATTCCTAACTAGACTTTCACTTAAAAGTGTAAGATACATTGACATTCTGACTGTACAATCAATGACTCAAATTATCACCATTTCTGGATGAGCAATGGATAGTAATCTGATTGTTTTTGCAAATAAAAATGCCTAGCTTTGATCACTTAACCCTATGACATTTAGAAGTTAGATAAAATATAAATAATCTAAATATAAAAGACATTAATTATCAATGCATATTGCAGTTATAAAATCTTTGTGGTTTGCCAGCAGGGAGCGCTCACTGGCAATGTAATGAATTCCTAGTAGCTAAGGTAAAGGCCCCGGCCACAAGTTGTGGAAATCCTGAGGGACAAGTTGTGCTCAACTATTACCATTTCGCTCACAGCTGCTATGGAACCAATTAAACTTTCAGTGATAGAAACATTGATTTTAGTTGAAAATTCTCAGGACAGAATATTTTCCTTTCCTTGGAAAAATAAAGCTTCTCATGTTTCTTGAAAACAAAAAAAAAAATTTTTTAATGCAATACAAAAGTTGGGGTGCATGAAGCTGCAGAAGCACGCAGTTACAAAGAATCTTTAAGCAAGAAAAGGAGAAGTAGAAGAGTTAACTGGGTTATAGTTTGGATTTAAATGTTCCAGAAAAGACCAATGTGTTCAGTGGTGAGATGCCTAGTAATTGGAAAAAAGAAAGGCAGCCTGGCGGATGGACTCGGGCTTTGATGAGCTTATAGCTGAAGAGGAGGTGGGGACTTTCAGAGGAAGTAGATGACTGAAGACGCGACCTGGAAGGGTATTTTAATGTAGCTGACACTTCCTATCTCTGGCTCTTCCTCATTCACTTGGCCTCCTGCCTGCCATGCGGTGAGCAGCGGAGAGCTCTCGCCACCCATGCCTCCCCACCATGATGCTTCTGTCTCGGAGTCAGTCAATGAAGACAGAAAACTATGCAACCAAGAGCCAAATAATCCTTTCCTTCTCTGCATTGTGCGTGGTACATATTTTGTAGCATTAACAGAAAGCTGAAGAAATACGAATTGCAACCATAAAATAAAGTTTGAGTTTCTATTATGTTTCATTGAAAGCAATGGGTAATTATTTTTATAAGATTACTAAATCATATAAATAATAATTGGATATTCTTTCCAAATCATGCAAGAAGGGATAATAAAGTAAAATAACTATTAAAACCTTTTTGAAAAATCTATCATATTCTTTTAGTAGTAGAACATTTGTACCTAAATGCATAGACATGTATTTTGATCCTTTGTGCCTACAAAGTAGAGACAGCAAAGTAACAGAAATTGAGAACCATTTGTATATATAATATATATGGCATTTTTCTTGAAATAGATTTTTTTACTATTTATTAAAATGTTTTGGAATCAAGATAGGACATTTTTGCTTAGTAAAATACAAACATAAATAAGGCTATGAGTTAAAATTAAAACGCTAAGACTTAATTTTTTCCACTGCATATCATGTAGTTATGGGATATTGGTTAAAGAGAAGAACTTAACACTTAAATTTCTTACACATTACTATGAACACATTGCATATAGCTATCAATTCAAATGTTTCATTCTTTTAAGAATAAAATTATATCTTAAATTTGATGTAAGTATAGTAATATTTCACTTCTATGAATTATTATAATATGCAATTATGGTAATATATTTTGTGGTATCATCATAAAAGTATTCTTTTTAAATACATATTTTCTCTGAAGTAAAAAGCAGAAATGAACAGAAATAAAAATGTAGAATGGTGAGAATGAAAAGGAAAACAAAATAAAGATATTTGTTTTATTCCAACTGCCATAACAAAATATCACAAATGTGATGACTTAATCAAACAAATAAAAATGTGCATCACAATTCTGGGTGGTAGAACCAAAAAATCAAGGTGTTGAGAGATTTTGTTTGTTTGTTTGTGTTTTTTTTTGTTTGTTTTTCTTTTTTATCATCATTTTCATGGCTTCTTTCTAGCTTCTGGTAGCATAAGACATTCCTTGATTTGTAAGTAATATTCTTTTTCTGTCTTTGTATCATCTTTCCTCATTTCTTTTTGCTATGATTTATTATTTTTATTGTGGGTAGAATCTTTTTATAAGGACATAAAGTAAATTATAATTAATCCTACTGAATTGATCCTAAATTGATCTTTGGTAAATATTTTATTTCCAAACAACATGATATGTAAAATTATAACTATTTATGATATGCACCATATTCACTGAACTGAGAATTAGAAGATTAATAGTTGAAGAACACATTTCACCCTTCAACATGTAATACCCTTAATTGTTTATGGAAACAAACTTTTATTTCCATTAAAGTATGTTCAAACACATCTGCAAAATATCAGTTTGGGGAAATGAAAAGGAATTTGAGAGGAATTTTCTTACTTAGGTTTAAAATCTTTACAGTGAACAAATAACATGAATATATTTTAGTATTCTTTTTAATACTGTTCAATAAGAGGATTGTTAATAATAACCATATATCATCATAAAGAACATTTGTATACTTGGAAAAATACTTTTGCATGAATGGAGATTATACAAAATACATGTAGACCAAAATTCTTTCTCACTGAAAACATATATAATTTCAAATTTCAAATAATAGTATTTGTAAATGCTTTGCCTGTGATTTTATTTGTCAAATAAATGCTTTGCAGTAAAATCATTTGCTGTTATTTCTTCTTCTGAATATTACTGATATGATGAGATCTTAAATCAAGATCTGAAGAGCAAAAAAAAGTCACTTGCACAATTTCTTCATATTTACTTGTTTGTGCTTGAAATATATCATTGTATTTAATGTGTATTTTTTTTACAGAAAATTGTACCACTCTTTGGGCAACTCACAATAGTCAATCTCACCTGCACTGTATAATACAACTTCCATTATTATTTTGCACATACTGAGTATGAATCAACATGCATATTTTCTGATTTAAAATAATAGTAGCATTTGAAGTTCTAATAAATTTCCTGTTTAAGAGCATCCAAAAGAATCTCAATATTGTATTTTGGATTTTGAAATCAAAGTTGAAGTGAAGTTTTATAAGTTGCATTCTTACACACAAAGTTCTACATTCTAGTGGATAAAATGGAGGTCAACTTGTAGCATTATTAGCAGTTATGGTGTTTTTATGGCCTGTACATTAAGTTAACCACAAAATCACTTAGTTGAGTGGGAGAAAATCTGTGTAGTGTGGAATCAGCAGGAACTGTAAACACACTGGGTGCTTATATTTTCAAGAACTCTTTTCAAGAACAGACTCGTTTGCTAATCTTAGGTAAAAAGAGAGTAAATGAGTCCCTCAAACATATCTCTTCAGGCACACAGCATGCAAGAATTCCTTTGAGGTTCTCTTTGTGCAGTAAACAGATTTCCCTATTTCACTTGCCTCACAAAGAGCTATTTTTAATCATCTCTGTAGTTTTAAGGCACTGAGGGTATAATTTAATCTTAATTGTTTTGTTTTCTCCTCTGATGAGTGCAGGTTTAAAGCCCGAGACTTCTTAGCTGTGTACATGAAGCCACTGAGAAAGAATCCACAATTCCATGAAAGGTAATAAAAAATAATTTGGGGATCATTGGTTAGCATGTTGATAGGTTGAACAAACTTAAACCATAGTTCAGTAAGTTACAGATATGAAACCTGATCAAATGTGCTGTCAGAGATCTTAAGATAAAGGTCCAGTATTTTAAATATATACGTCCATATCGAAGCCATAAGAAGCTGAAAAAAGGAGAAGGAAGCATTATTGCACATTTATCATTAATACTGCACGCAAGGTTAGAACCCTGGGCTTTTTTATGATGGCTCCACTTGAGTAGTACAATAATAAATGTACCTCTGCACTCCTTCAGCTTCAGACTTATGGCTTACTCTTTCTGTAACAGGTTTTCTATCAAAAGACACTTCCATGCAGGCAGAAATGAAAGATTGGGGTATTACATCATGGTTCTTATATAGAACGCTTCCTTGATCGATGCAGTGTGCAGGTTATCTTTTATTTTCATATGTAAATAATAATTCCATAGGTTTCCAGAGGCCCCTCTGGTCTAATGAATATTTGTAGAATCTCACAAGCCAAATTCACCAAATACATCAAACTAAAGTGTAGGAATATTCAATATGATTGCTGGACTTGGGAGTTATTCAACACTATTAGCAGTGATTTAGACATTTTAAATGATCCAAGGAAGCATAAAAAGTTATGAACTGTTTTTTGAGAATGGCTGCCAGAAAACAGGTTCAATTGTTTCCATCTTTGTTATGCTGCTGGCTCTCTTTGGTCTTACCCAGCAAATGATTTCCATCAAATCTCTAGGGATTTGGGGAGTCCTCACACAGAATGAAAACATCAGGTTACTAAGGACACTTTCCACCTGACTATTCCCCTAAGGAGGGGAGTCCTCACACTGATGTTTAAGAGGAAGTTTTTCTACACTAAGTGCATGTTCATTACGCATAAAATATTTTGGTATACGTGTTGGACTTTCCATCTGATATATGGGCCTCAGATGTGTAAAAGTCATTTCTATTGTTACCACAGGAGTTATAGGACTAATTCTTCTTTAATTATGTGAAAATGTGCCTTATGCAAAGTTATTAATGAGACCAGAATAAAAGATGTGACTGGAAAGTAATGATCTTTTATCAAGACAAGCTTTCACCAGAGAGTTTTATTTAATTATTGGAGGAGATTGGTTAGACACACTCTTAAGAGTTTGGAGATTACTATTAAGCCACTATGAAGTCACAGTTCAAGGCAGCGTAGCTGCTTGGATCAACATAAAGATCTTTCTCATACAGCAGCCAATAGTTTTTTTTTTTTATTTGACAAGTTCAAATGATCTATATTTTTACGTTTGAGAACTACACATAAAAGCCTATATCTTATAATGTTTGCAGTATCCTTCGGTAACTTTAAGCTTCACTATGTTCATGAACCTTTGTGCATATATGTAAAAATACAAATTATGTTAAGTGACCATCCATTCATTATTTATGAGGCATGACCAAAAACACTGAATGCTTAAATTTCAAAGAATTATTCTAGTAGAAGACACACTGTCATTAATCTCTCTCAAAATATTTCTTACTTTGAACACATTTATTCCACCATTCTTGCTGATTTTTGAAGTAGTTTTGGAGTTTCTCTTTCGTGAGCATTATAGCTGTGCTCTCCTGGCTGTTTCATGTCCTGAATCAACTCAAAACATTTACTTTATGCTCACTTTGACTTTGAGGAAGAGCTAGTAGTTGCATGTTATCAGATCCAATAAACAGGTAAATGAAGACACACTAATATTTTAATTTGGCAGAAATTATCATAAATATTGATCCATGTGAGATGTTCTAAAATAGAGTGAATGTTACAATTTTCAAAATTAGAGAAGACACATTGTCATTCAGCCCTTTCAAATTGTCAAAATTCCTTTGTTTCTAACCTATTTATCCAATCCAATTCTTAGCAATGTGCCTTTTATCATGATTTTTTAAAAAAAATTTTAAGCTTTCTGCATTTTTTAATTGAACACTGTATATGTGTGTGAGATTCATATAGATTATACCAAAGAATATCTTTTGAGTACAACACTCTCCACAATTCATTGTATTTCATACCAACTAGCTAGCTGAAAGTTATGTATCCTTTTAATGGTTGATAATAATATATTTTTCTTGCAATTTTAAAATTTTAATTGAAGTTTATAGTCCCTTCAAATTGTTAAATGTAAAATACTTAAGTATGATATATTCTTCATATAGTTTAGCAAAACTGCTATCTGACAAAGTACATTCCCTTAAAAGGAATCAATTTTTAAGAGTTATTTCAATAAGAAAGTTTGAGATTAATTGACACAAATGTATTCATTTGACTGACTCTAATTTTTATAATGTCAATCCATTATTCCATTTTATCTTTTGATGCACCAAAAATATATCATTTGGCCTAAACTTGTATTTTAGCAAGGAATAAGAATCTCCACTTTCTTAAAAATTGAAGTCTAGTAAATATTATGGACAACTTCCACAATAGAGCAGAGCATGCTTCTGTGGGGGTTATTAGGCTTTTCTTCTTTACACATTTAAACCATATATTTATATTTTGTGTATTTTTGGACATGTGCATATTATTTAAAAATAAGAATTTTAAAATATGATATAAAGGCATTAAACAAGTCCTGTTCAAATTTGTCCAAATCATCTTCATGTGAACCCTTTGAATTAACTGTTTACCGTTTATCTAGCCACCCTAAATTCTGCCTCACTCCTTTTTGAAATCAACCTTCATTAAGTCATTTCAACTTTTTCCATAGTAATGTGGCTCTTCCTACTGAGCTTACATACTAGTATCTGTTACAGTTCTGAACTTTTATAATTCCTTATTAACAACCTTAAAATGTTTGTTATTTCTTAGGAAACTCATAATGATGGGTCATCATTTCTACCATTTTCAGATCATATTAAAATCTTTAACAAGGTCTCATATGATGCATGTCTTAGTTACTTTTCTTGTTGCTGAGACAGAATACCAAACATGAAAAGTGAAGGTAGGAAAGTTTTACTTGGCTCACAGTTTATAAGGGATTCAGGTCATAGTCAGCTGGCTCCAAGCTGGGTATTGGAGCAGACAAATATCACAGAGGACAAACAGTTCACGAGAAACAGAAGGTAGAAAAACAAGTAAGGGTCAGCTCTTTCTATGCTTTGTAGTTAGCCCAGGCTACTTAAGACAGGTACATTCACAACCTTAATGCCAGTGACCCTCATCCTATCACTGTACCACGAATCATTTCATCACACGCTCTAGATCCAGCCACCTCAGCATAAGTGCCACCTATAACTGCATGAAGCTTTAGTGGGACATCTAGATCTAAACCACAACAATTCACAATTGAATGTGAACTATGGAGTCATAAGCATCATTTTCAGTGCACTATGATTACTATGTGTCTCTGTATATACTCCAAACCAGCTAAGCCTTTTCCAATGCTATGACATTTCTTATTAGCCCAAATGTGCCATTAGATTCCTTCATACAGCCTTTACCTTTCTGTTTCTAATTTTGTCTAGAGTCCTTGAAATGTGCCACAGACAAAGTGCACTGTGGAAGTTAAAAAAGTCAGGAAAACTTTATCTCATACTATTGCACTATGAGTCAAGACAACTCACTCCCACTGAAACGAAAGTACTCCAGGATGGTAGGGATGGATATAGTCAATGTGCTTGGACCATCTCTGTTTTCTAAGTGATATTTATAGTACATCCAAGTCTTCCAGAGATATTATGTGAAGGATGTACTGTCTTAACGATTCTAGTTCAAAGACAAGGTTCTCAGGATTTTGAGAAAGAAATTATTGTCTTATAAAACCAACCAGAAGCTTGGAAAAGATTCAGATCTCACAGAGACAAAAGGAAAATTTGTAATTGCAATCTTTCTAAAATAACTGTTATAAGAGAAGGGAATGCAGGGCCTAGACTCCAAAAGAAGCTTGGTTAAAGTTTAGTAAAATTGAGGGAAAATGTACCAGTGTTTCTGTCAGATTTCCCCATTGATTATATGATTATTGTAAAAGTTGAACTTTCCTTCTCAATTTGTTGAGAATTCCTCTTTTTCTTCACCTCCCCCAGTCTTCCTTTAGATTTCAAAAGATAGAGCAAGGTTAAATGAAGAATTTTAAATAATGAAAAGAAAACTTTCAATAGTGATACCATTTGATTCTCCTCATAGATCGAGTAACTAATTCTGAAAGATTCAATAATTCTATTACAATTAAAGCTGAGTTTAAAGTACATTTTGTACTGTAGAATAACATCTAGCAATGTAACATATTTTGAACAAATAGTTTTTCTTTTAAAGAAAGATGATTATTCTTTCTTATTATAGACCATAGTAACAAGCTATTTCCCAAATCCTCATCTGCTATGTGTGAATCTTTAAGAAAGAAAGTTCTAATCTACAATTTATATGTCATCTGGAATTAGAGTATCACTTTGTGGACATGTCAAGTAAGGAAAATTCAAGTTAGAGTGAAGCAAAACGTGCAATAAAATAAACATAGGTTAGTACAACAAAAATATGTATATTTTGTCATGACAATGCAGTCTTTTCACAGAATTGAATTTGGACAGTGAGAAATTACTGCTCATTGCATTGGCAACCTCAGAGACTTGCTGTATATATCTCAACAGCAACTGTGCTAGCAATGAATAAATAATAAATATTGTGAACTGATTGATTTCCCTTCCCAATAGGGTAATACAAAACTAATAGAGGTGGTAAAGACCAATGTTAACATAGAAGCACAATAGAAAAAAGAATAGTTGGATTATGGAGAGATAGCACACAAATGATGTAATTATTGCAAATGTGAAGAACTTGAGTGTTGCTCATACATTTTTATTAAGGTAAAAATATATATTGCAATAACTTTAGAAGGTCAGAGAGAAATAATCTTTTTTTATGTTTTGGATACTGTGACACTTGATAAGTCCTTGAAACCTTACAACAAAAAGCATATTACAAATCCGGGGATGAGGTATTAAGGTATGGAAAACCTAAGTCATTTACCAGTAGTCACACTGCTAGTTCATCTATATTTCTAACCATCAGTTTAAATGTAATTTGACTATTATGCCAAAGACTTTATTAACACTTTTCATATAGAGCATTTATCTTGAAGAAAAGAATAAATCAGAATAACATTATTCTTAGTTTTATGTCCTACAAATACTTCATTTAAAATTCCTGATTTTGTAGTCCAAATAGATTCAGAATTCAAAATACTTTGTTCTACATCTTCTGCAATGGTCTCATTCGGGCTCCCGTCGTGTATGTGTGCGTGCTGTCTTTCCTTATATTCGCAGTGCTGAGGAGCTGACACAGTTTCACTTATGCTAGACAAGTGTTAAACATGTGAGTTCTCCCACTAGTCATCCAACATCACTAAATGCATGCATTAGTTTCATTGATAACTGCCTTGCTCTTAGGATCAGCTGCATAATTTCAGGAGACCAAATGAAAATGAAAATGTTAAAGAAAGAAGGAAAAAATATCTCTGGCCTCTGGGTGAGCCATCTTCCAGCCAACAAATCATTTGAAGAGATGTATTGGTTCATTGTGATTATGTCATTGGGATGGTATGCTCCTCACACAAATTTGTTTAAAAAAAATAATAAGTACTTTTGTTTTAAACTATTACATTTGAGTAAGTGTTTTTGTGTGTTAATATATAAGGCATTGATTTTCTAATTATGAAGGAATCTTTTTTCCCAGAAATACCTTTTAAAAATTCCTCCTAATGAAAGTTTTTTTTTTTTCTATACGATTTGAAAACTTATTTTTTTGACAATTCAACTTTTCTTTAACAAATAGCAATCACTTCAAAAAAAGTGGTAGCAGGAAACAGATGAGTCAGTGTGCAAAACACCCTTTTTTTTTTTTTTGGACGCTGTACTTAATTTCTTCCAGTGAGGAAGAAGTTTCCCAGGAACTGAGTAAATGAAACCAAGCTCCTCTTCTTCCTTTTGATCTCCCTTAACTACTTCTATTGGGAAATGAAGTTGTAATTGAATTATTTTTTCATCAGTGAGGGGGGTTTTTTCAGTTTATTTTTGAAGAATATGAGATAAATTCCAAACCAATTTGAGAAACCATTTTCTTATAGGTGCTGCATCTTCTAAAAGAAACAATCATCATCATATAAGAGAAAACAGTTCTTTTAAGCAGACTGCATGACTTCACAACAAGAATTTCCATCACCTTAAAATATAGTCAGTAGGTGGCTCTTAAGGTCTGTGCTGGTCAGCATCTGCTCTGTTCTTTAATTTCCATGCCATTTAACAGGTATTATAGAGAACTGGATCAATCATATTCTCAAATATTATTTCAAATGCTCAAAGACTGATTTTGGAAGGGTATTATGATATTTCCAATAACCGAGCTCAAAACATCAGTTAACATATTCAGGAGCATTTATTTCTACTCAAAATTCTCAAAATTTTCCAAATTAAAATAAAATCTCTTGAATTTAAAGTATATTAACAACCATTTATAATGCTAATTTAAATTACATGAGGCAAATTATTAAATAATAGGCATTTTCCCCCTTTTGGGGATCCCTGTTTTGGTGCTAGGAATGAAATCAGGGCTTTTAGTATTCTAGGCAAATGCTCTACTACTAAACAGTACATAACTTTAGTGATAATGTTTTAAATGTGTAGTGTATAAAACAAAGAATCATAAATAGGACTGATATATGTTAAAGATATTTTCAGCAAGGTATATTTCCTCTAATTCGCATAAAATGGAATTATTTAACATGTATACAGAAATAGATACTTAAAGTTTGCCTACATGAAACAAGTATTCTGTTACTTATAAAATGCACATTGCCCTAAAAAAGAGCAAGGAAGTTGAGGCATAGAGTTGACTTAACAACCAACAGATTGCAACATTATCCAAATCAATTTTTCTCTGGATAACTTTCCTTCACTTAAAAATTAAGGTATACATATGCAAGATTTCTTGATGTTCAGATTAGTTACAATTTTGATAGAAAATGTTAGGAATAAAGTGAAGCTTCTGCTTAATGTATCAGAAGGCAATTGCCCTCAGATTTTGAAGCCAATACCTTGGTAGACAAGTATTTCTACTCTATGGAGAAGAGCACGAAATATCCCATTATGACAACGACAGTTGTTGAGATCTAGAAGAACTCACAACCTTAAAAATATAGGCAAAGAAATTATAATTGCTATCATATCTCAGGCTATTCCATGGTAAAGAGGAGAGATGATCATGCCTTTAATACGTAATGTATATAATTCATGTTTGTCTACTCATTATTTCATTTTCAGATGTCTCCTCTGTGTAACAGAGAATAGACTGAATCAACTGATGATTGGAGGATTCTGCAAAAGATAATGCCATTTTCATGTTTTTCTTCTTTCTGATCATAACTGTTGCCCTCCTTTAGTCATGTATGACAGATAAAACATACTTTACGTGATTTGGCTTAAATCTTGTGCCATTATAAGAACTGCCTGCTTAAAAGCAGAGTTGGCTGTCAGGGATAATTTTCAGTCTGTAAAATGGAATTTGGTCAAGTTTATATGAATAATTGGAGAGATAAGAATAATTACTTCAAGTAAACAGATGCAGGTGCTTGCCTTGACAATTTGACTTTTGTAGTTACTGGCATGGCTCAGTTCCTGCTAATAATATTTTGGCATGTTCAGACTATTCCTGGGCAGTAAGATATGTCATAATGTGTTTTCTAATTTTGCAGAGACTGGGGATTTTACACTTGGATCACACAGCCACCTGAAGGGCAGCACTTGCCAACACTGTGAACTTCAAACATATCTTTAAACAAATGGTTTACAAATCTGTTTAGAAATTAAAGAGATAAATTATTGCCCAAAATCTACCTGAAAGATTCTCAAACATGGAAAAAATGAATACTCTTTATTGTTTCCTTTTACTAGTTAAAAATAAATGTTTTTAATTTTCCAATTCACATACGAGTCTTAAAGAAAAGCAATGGTATTTTCTAAAAATAGCAAGTTTTCACCTCATTAGATACTGTTGTATGCCAATGTATGTTCATAAAATGCAAATATTGAGCTATGTTAGATCTGTATTAATTGCTTAAACAGTTATAAAATTAGTTTTGTCAAAGTGCAAAGTAGGACTCTTATGAACTCCTTCAAGGACATACCCATATTACTCTCGAACAAAGAAACAAGCCTTTTAATTAAGAAGACACTAGATTCTTAGGTACTAAGAATCTAAATAGTACCTTTCCAAACTGTGTCCCTAACATTCCATACAGCTTGAAAAATATTTTGAAATTTGAACCCATAGAATTTGTCAATGCATCGATGTGTAATATCCAATAGTTGATAACTTTTAATCCAAAACTTTGCAAAATAAAAATGATTTGAACATGTAAAAAAATGCATGGAAATAAAATTTCAAAATCTTCTCATTTTTGGAGTCTCATAAGCAGTACACACGGATACAGGCAACATTTTATATGTAGTATTTTATATTTTAAAGATATATTTTACAAAAAAGAAAAAACAGCTCTTTTCCACAAAGATAAACTAATGGTATAAGTGTAACTATTTAGCACATATATTGAAATATCTTTAAAATAATGATATTTGTTATTTTGGAAAGTATTTGAATAATATACAATGTAATATTTATTTATTCTCTTCTTGATTATGAACATTTGTTTTATTTTTTTAAATAAAAATGTTAAACTAAGAAAAAAGTAACCATTTATGAAGATTTTTTGTTTATAGTTAAAGTTTAAGGAAAGATGAAAAATGTAAATAGATATTATCTTTTGGTAATATGATTAGTACTAACATTTTAAATATTAAGTTTTGAAACAATTAATTATACTTCTAAAATACCATTAAGGATAACACTGAATATTATGCACGGAAAAAAAATATGCTAGAAAGTCCTATGAGCACAACTGTTAAAAATTACCATACTGAGGGTGGTCCACGGTAAATTTGTAAACAATAGAGCTCTCATGAAATTAGCACTACATTGGCAAGTGCTGCTCTCTTAGACATTGATCAGGAGTTTTAGCAATGCTTTACGAATACACAATTTTTTCTTTTTTAAAAATCTGTGTATGTTTATTACTCTATTATCCTAAAAAAGGAACTTTAAAGTTCTTAGGTTGTTACACTCCTTGACCCAACAATGCTGTTTTCAGAAGTTTTTTTCAAGGACAGTCTTAGTCAGATGAGGGCAGCAAAGAGCAGAGAAAAAGAAAGGAAATTTTCTGTCCCTTGGGCAGACCAGCCAGGGAATGGTTTGAAGCAGAACGGACACGGGGGAATAAATTAGACCAGAGATCTATGTGGCAAGGAGCCTGGGAGATGATTTCGATATCAGGAGGATTTTACACTGCAAACAAAGTTTTAAACTAAATAACGTACACAGCAATTTACAGCTGGAGGGAAGCATGAACGTTGTTGTTCAGAGTTTTCAACTATCAGAAATGAAAGCCACATAAGCAACACAACATTAACAAGTCATTTAGACACTGAACATAGCTTTGAGTCCTAGCTCATTTTATCAGTGGTCCTTCAAAGTCAGTCAGTACAGGTAGGTGGTTGCCTCTAGGCATAGCAAAGCTGCTTGCAATCAAAGAAAAAGACAAGCACCCGTTAATACTGGATCATCGTAGTACTCAATCTAGTGGCCCCCTCTTTGTAGCTACACAGCTTGTGTTGAGTTTTAAGCAAAGATTGGGCTCAGATACATAGAAAACTGAGAAAAGCGAAGTGGCGATTTACAGACTTAAAATACTGTGGTACCGTGGTTCACAAACTTAATTTGTTGTACGATTTTGCAAAAGATAGCCATTGTTAGTGTTTACATGGGAAACAGAAGTGTGGTCTTGTTTCTCAACTGATGCACAGTTTGCAAACAAACCAAAAAATTTTGCCAATCACTTCTGTTTGTGAAACAAATTGTTTGCAAACAAACGAATCCATGAACAAAAAGCACCACTGTATCCATGCTTTGTCTTCCCTCTTAAAAAAAAAAGATTAAAACTAGTATCTTGTGTGACTTTAAATTTTCTAAGATTTCAACATAGCAAAAATTAAGTTCCATAGTGAAATCAAGTATATTGCTGAAGGTGTGATCTCAACTTATTGAGCCAATCTAGGGTGTAAATCAGATGATCAGTTTGTATTCTTGGATATCAATTATCAAAAAACCTTAAGGGGTAGGAAAGGTAACATTCCACTAGAGGAAAAATATAATCATTTTTAAGGACATCTTAAAAAAATAAAACCACCTCCAAAGGTTCTGAAATCTTTCTGTTACTGGCATTTACCTTTTCAATTACAAATTACAAGGAGAGTAAATTGTAGTTATTACGGAGAGTGTGTTTAATCCCAAGGTTATACTACAGAAGAAAATGTTATAACTTTAAATCACTTATATTTCTAATTGTTTAGCATGAAAAATGTATATTTTAAACATAATAAAATATTTCATGTCTAAATCAACTGCTAAGCTTCAGTTCAGTTTTACTTTATTATGTGCTAACAATGTGACAGTATGTAACACAGAGGCAGATTTCATCTTGAAGAATGAAGTCCTACAACTACTTTTCGTAGTGATTCATATGAATGAGTTCACATGAAGGTGTGCCTTCAATTGACACAGCTGAGAAGATCAACCATCAAAACCCCCAAAGCTGGATCCATCAAATTATCATGAGCAAAACAGTCACCCTCGCTTGCTGTCTCAAACTACATCTGAACCTGCATGTGAGTTTGTTCTGCTTTCCCGAGAAAGTGACAGTATGTGAGTAACATCCTTTTTAAAAATATCTTCTTGGTATAGATATGACAACATCTATAGCTGCATCTAAGCAAAATTTGAGATCAGTAATCACGTCTGCCTTCTCCCCTTGGAAATTGGTGTTCCTGGTTTCTCAGACTAGAAGTCTGAGAAAAAAATATAAAATACTACTTATAAAACCATACCACTTATCTCATTTATGTGAGCTTTTGCCATACACTCATTTCAGAGATTGGGGATCTGGGTCAGGTCCCCAGTATGGAGCTTTTCTGAATTCTAACTAGATTCTCAGGCCTTTGGATATGGACTGATTCACACTGTAAAGTCACAATTACACAAATAGTAAAGATACAGTTATAGAATAGCAGACTTATAGACACGTTATAGCAAGTTAGAAATGAAATAGTGGGCTTTGCTTATGCCCTTGCTGCCTGCCACATTAGCACCCTGCTAAATTCACACAGCCTAGATTGTCTGGGTCCAGCTGCTTTTCTTCTGATAATGCACTGGGCCAATTTGACTATTTCCAGCTTGTATTTCCTTTAGTTAACAGAATATGTTATTTCCAATTTACTTCAAGGACTTTGGTTGGGACAAAGTGGCCCAGTCAAGAACACCTTTTACTTTTTTTGCTCCATTTGAAACCCTCCCTTCATCCCCATGTTGTTCCTATATTATAGTAAACAATTCCTTTTAAGTAAATCTATTTAGAATTAGTTTGGCTAAAGATGTATGATTCAATTCAATTCATGTAATCAATCATGTAATAACCTGCCACCCTCCTTATACTTCCTGCTTGCAAACTGTATTTGAACTGAACCCAAAACTGCCTCAGTGCTGATGATTTGGAACTGATTCCCACAAGCCCACTAGCATAATAAAGGTTGCTGTCTAGATTCCTTGGTGCAGAGAATATTCCATCCAGTTTGATATTGGTTTTTCTGCAACAATACCAATGTTTTTATCTAGTTCTCCTATTTATGGACTGCAGGTCACATGGAATTTCTTTACCTCCATAACACTATAAGCTGATCTCTGCAGCTCATTTCCTCTAAAACACAGACAGAAAGATAGACAGACAGATAGTTAGCTAGCTATATATGGATATGGATGTAGGGATAAGGATATCACATAACCATTTGGGCAGCTTTTCTCTCAAGATCCCTAATACACATGCTGAGATTGTATTCTATTCCTTTGCATAAGTAGATTTTCTTAGATCTTGTTTTGAATTTTTAACATATTTGATTTGAATTTATCACATTTTCTTCTGTAGTATATCTTAGATGGCATGAAATTTTAAGCTATGATTTTTAGAAGAAAATGGGAATTCACAGCTAATTATATGGATTAGTTCATAATAAACACATTATTTATAAATTGGCACATTTTAACATATTTCTAGAATGTCTGTTTAAATATTGTTATAGCCAATAAAGTTGTTTTTTAACACTATTTTGTAATAAAGTTTGGATTCTTTCTCCTTCTATTTTCATATCACTTTGACTAATTCTTTGGTCTTTTCTTCTTAATTTATGTACCTTCTTCCTTCTCCAATGTTTTCTGATTTTATTGTGTTGCTTTCATATCTTTTCTTACTCTTTTCTTAAGCATGTATTATAATTTCACCAACTGTCTTTCTCATTGTAGATTCCATAGTCCATTTTTCTTTACCATTTGGTTCGTTTATTGTTTAATCCATTAGCTCAGTGTCTTGTAAGCCCCAGATACTCTCTTTTATTTCAAACTCCAAGTATGCTTTAGACTTCCTAAAATAAGCATTTTGCTTAATTTTTATTCTTTTTCAATTAGCACCTTACTTTTTTCAGATTTATAAAAATAAATTTGATATACCAAAATTTAGAATATGAATAAATTAATTTTATATTAACGAATGACAGAAAATTAACATAAATTTTATGTTGTGAAAAATTTTATTCTATTACAAGAGTTGTCTAGTAGATTTTAATATTCAAGTTTAATGAATACATTGGTTATTTTACAAAGCCCCCAAAAATCCTAAAATTGTAAGATATATAATAGTAGTTATCATAATGTACTTGACAACCAGTTAGCTTAAAATAATATATAATGGCTAGATAAATTTTGATACTGGAGACACTGATTCATGTAAGCACAACAAAACAAAACAAAACAAAACAAAACACAATCCATTCTCAGAGAGGAGTAGAGAGTCCTAAAAACTAGTCATAATCAAATGTACTTCAAATTTTATAATAGTTACTATGTATAATCTTTTAAAAAGTAAACAATTTTAATGCTGAATGTAATGAAATCATGCTCACGTAAATATTGTGAATATTTATTAATTCTGAATAATTTGGACTACTTTAAAACCTTAAGAAATTACAAGAATGAAGGTTTTTTTATGGATTGGGGATGAACTCAGTGGCACAGCACTGCCTGCCAAGTGCATAAGGTTTTTTGACTCCTGGTAACAACAAAAAACAAAAAAAAGAAAGAAATTTTTATTCTGTTATTTCAGGGAAGCATATTCTCTATAAATATATTATTAGGGAAATGTTTTAATAACATTTACTTTCACTTTTTAAATTACACAGTTCTTATTTAAAAAATGGATACAAATAGATTCAGGACCTGCAATGATGATCATAATGAGAAAACCAATTGCCTGAATATAATGAAGAGATAAAATTAAAATACTTGTTACATTTCTATTACATATTAATTAAAGATCTAAATGATGCACATTTTATTACATTTACAGCACAGTAACTGAAAGGGGTTTAAAAGAGTTTGCCTTTGGGCTGGGGATTTAGCTCAGTGGCATAAGCGCCTACCTTGCAAGCGTAAGGTCATGAGTTCGATCCCCAGCACCAAAAAAAAAAAAAAAGAGAAAAAAAAAGTTTGCCTTCTTTACTGGTTTCCAGAAGGAAATAACCACATAGATTTCTGCTCTTATTTAGTTAATTCAATGCACACATAAGATAAAGTAAATGAGAATAAATAAGAAGCAATATTCCTCAGTAGACATCTATTCCCATTAAAAAATTCTGACACCACCAAGTCTTCATCTGTTTGTAATCCCTGTGTCTCTGGAACTGTTGGAAGCCATTGAAACTGGAAATTAAACACATGTGCAGGGCTGCCGCACAGCAGGGACAAGATAAGATAATGGCTGAGGACACCTGGCTCCAACTCGTTACCTAAGTAAAGGCTGTAGCCGCAGACACTTCACCCCTGTGGTAAAATGGGTAAAATGCAACATGGAGATCTCCTAAGATGCTTCTCCTTGTTAACGTAATTTGTTACTTGCAAACCACTCCCAAGGTCTGTTCAGTTTCCTTGTTGTTTGAAAAATAATAAATACAGGCTGCCCAGAGGCATCCCCTGTCTTAGCCACCAGAGTCCCTGAACTCTACAGAGGGTTTTGATTCTTCTGGAGCCCTAAAATCATACCACTTATCTCATTTAATTATTCTTTTGTCATATACTCATTTTGGAGATTGGGGATTTAGGCCAGGTCCTCAGTATGGAGCTTTTCTGAATTCCAACTTGCCATCTTTTGTAGAAAACTACTATGATTTCCTAACTGTATTATTTGGAACAATAATAGAGCTAGTTAGAAGAGTTTTATCATTCTCTTTAAAATATACTCTCACAAAATATGTTGGTATGAAGAGAAAAACAAACACTATATATGAATAAATGATATATGACTCAGATTAATTCTGGATATAAGTGCTAAGTTCATTTCAAAGAAGATTAGCTATACAATAATATTGTATGTCTCCACCTAATTAAATTATTGGTTATTATTCTCTATTTCTTGTGGATTTTATGTCCATCAAGCAGAGTCATACTGTCCTGTTCTTTTAGGAATGGTACTTTAAGAGCAATATTTTACCTGCTAGTATGTGGAAAATCTCTGTTCTACCAGGAGGTAGTTTTGCTACCCTCTTTAGAACATAGAAGTAGAACAGGCTACAATAATATTACATTTTTGTTTTCTTCCTCTTGATCATTAAAAAGGAACTATGATCATTATATTTCTCATTTACACTTTAATAAATAACAAATAATTCATATACACACACCATAGTTAATATTAAAGGACATAATAATTTATTTTTATGTATGTGCATGTATGTATAAGAATCAATTTCATTCAGATTTTGGCACTTAAACATTGTCATTGTGCTGAAGTACTTCATGAATCAAGATAAACTGCTTGATACATCTTATGAAAAGATTTATGTTTACTCAAATAATAAGATAAAAATAGAGAAAATATTTTTTCTGGAAATCATACAAAGTTGATAAATATACAATTTTGTTCTATAAAGAAAATCATAATTTTTCCTAAGATGAATAGTCTTTTACGAAGAAATTTGAACTACATAGTCCATTGGTTTATAAGATGAATACTATTTTCTGGGTGAATTTATTTATCAAAATAATGTGTAACTTAATACTCAGAGTGTGTGTGTGTGTGTGTGTGTGTGAATGTCTTTGAGGTTAATAGCTAGTAAAATGGCTGCAATTTGAAAAATATTTTATCTGAGAGCAACGCATAATAAATTATGGAGTTTAACTATCTGGCTCCATGACAAGGAAAATACTTGCAGTATTTCCTCTATGACATATGGAACTAATTACCAAAAATGCAAACATAAAATTAATCATTAATCACGTTAACTTACAGTAAGGCTAAATTCTTACCTGGCAGCTTCTGTTAGTAACTTCAGCTCCTCCAGTTCATCCATCAGAGATTGCATCATATGTCTACTTACCCCTCTCTAATGTAAAATCACTTAAGCTTCACTTCTCGGGATTTCTATTTTGGAAATACCTATAATTTTACCATACTCAAATCTTTGAACTTCTTGAACAATGAACAGATTATAATATCTTACAGTAACTATTGTCTTAGTTCTCACTTCATGACTTTCCCTTAACTTAGAATAATTTGTGTGCTTTGTGCTGCATTCAGTTATGTACATAATGGAATCTCAGACACTCAAAGATATAGATTTAATGGTTTTAAAAGAAATAATATTTTTCTTTATTAAAGGTAAAATGTAGGCAATCCAATGTGTCTCACAAAATTATGAGATGCCCAAGGCTATCCTATGGATTTTTGTTTTGTTTTATTTTTTGTTCAGTTTATATGGCCTCTGTTCCCAAGGTCAACTTACTTTCTAAAGTAGAAGTAGATTTAATCATGTGAAAAAAAGATGGACAGTATTTTCCTTTAAAGACTGCAGCATTTTGTCGAAAAAATCCCCATCAATCCAACCAAAAATAAAAAGTTAAAAAAGTCTACATAAATCAAGTCAGATATAAAATACATAATATGAAATAAAGACAACATCTATTAAGTAGCATTGCACAGGATGAATTAGCTAGTCTATTTCATTTTTTCCTAGCACTGTGGTGTCAAGGGTTGCTTGTGATGAACAAATCATCTTTGCTTTCCTATTCACTTGTAGCCGGAGCTTTCATTTGCAAACGTTTTTTCACAGGAAATAATCACACACACACTGGTACGCTATATACCTTGTTAGGCATGGTTTTACATATTGATTCCTGTTACTGAGGGCAGATGTAACACACACTTAGTTTCACCATCTTGACATTTTTGCATTACTTAATGCTCACCCATTAGCACATATTTCATTAGCTTTGCATCATAGAGCTGATCACAGAACCCTTTGAGGTCAGATCCACATCAATGGTGACTCAATCTAAATTGTAGCATGTTAGATCTAGGAAGGATCATAAAATGTCATTTTACCCAGTTCCCAATTTTACAAATTGAAAAATAGAGAGCACTAAATTAATTTAAAAGTCTAAATTGATTTTCTGTGTTTCAAGCTCAGTGTATTTTCATGCTCACAAAATTTTCTATCTGATGGCTAATCTAGTCTATGGGATCAAAAGCTAAATTTTCAATTGTATTTGGATAAGATGCAAATAAGTGCTGCAGCACTGTGGAGTATTCTAGAATTACTTGTTTTCACTTTTAGAATCTTACTCCTGAGATAATAATTTTAATACTTATATAATTTATTAAGTTCATATTTGTAAATAGATCTTTTCACTAATAAAAGAAGTTATATTTTAGAATTCTGCTAAAATCTTTTGCTGGGTTTTTATTTTGTAAAATGGATATACTATATTGTATGAACCTCCCAACATACTTCTGGTTAGAGAAATAATATAAATCTGAAATTAGTATGAGTATTATAGGATTTTTCTTTCTCTATTTAACTCAGTCTTTCAGTGATACTCTATAGACATGCAAAGTAGGTATAACATGATAGGTAGTTATGGAGGAATGGGCCCAAGATATCAGACCAAGTACTGGTCAGACAAGTAGAATTCTGGAATTAAGACTTAATCAAAATCATATGTACAGTCAAGACCAGGAATATATCAAATAAGATATGGATGACACTGTGAAAACTTTTGCCACTAGTTATCTGAAAAACAATGTTGTTCTTCCTCTTTGTTCTTTAATAAGACACTTAGATAAATTAGAAATCAAGATATACATATCCACATAGGTTTGCTACATGCCTTGGGTTCTGATGGACCCGTTTCCAATTGAAGTAAGTTCATTTTAGTGCTATAGTTTGAACTTAATCTGACTCAGACTGGTCTGAGTTCTGGATATCTGTGCTATAAAAAACCCTAGACAGTGTTCTGTGACAATCCCAATTTTCCAGATCCCCTCTTATTGGGAGATTTTTCTTAATAAATACTCCTCCTACAAAGAATTTCATCCTTTGTGAGACACCAACCCAGTTTATGCCATTATATTTCTTGGGAGCTTAAATGGTATTCCAAGGATATAAGATGCTATTTGGAGCACTTTATATATCACTTACAAACATAGTTACTATATTTGCTAACCATAATATAGATAACTGGTGGATTTTTGGGGGGGACCTGAATTGGCCATTCTTATTGGTCATCTGTGGCAACAGTCAATCTCAGAATGTATTCTCTATTATCTTACTGTAGAATTAGAAAAGCTAGATTGCCAAAGATATTATTGTATTTGGATTTTCTTCATGGTCACCTCATTTCTTGACAACTGCTCTCCCCCTCAGACTGTATAATGATGTATTATGGACCAGAACCACTTCCAAAGACCAACTTCTAAAGTAAATCTATTGGGTTCTCTGCCCACAAAATAGTCATGCACACTGTTACAAAAACTGCTGCAGAACTTAATGGGTCCTATACTCAGTCTTTCAGTCATGGATCTGCTTTATTGCCTTTTTCAAAGTACTGGTTGGCTTGAACACCAAGCTTCTTATTGGCTAAGGGGTCATAGTACTGGAGCTTATCTGACGATTCAAACTAATGAAAACTAAAAAAGACTTTGGCTCTGTCCTCCCCATCATGGAGTTCAATGGATTCAAATATGCTTGTTTCCATATGTTTTTTATTTAATTTAGTGATGTATTAGGCTTGTTAAAATGATTTGAATTAAAACAACTCTTTTCTCCCTGATTGCTCTAGGGTGAAAAACATATCAAAACCCACAACATAAAACAAAAGGGTTGCAAAATAGGTTCCAGGAAACACCACATGGGAAGAACAGTTATCCATGCCAGTAAGAGTGGACAGTCCAGTCAATCCAGTTCCCGGAGCACTCCAGGTTGCAGCCACTCGCATGGAATGTATGAATATATGGCGACAACTTCTCCATCCAAAGTTATGCAAGAGGGAATCATAGAGATTCATTCTCTTCCCTTCTTGTGTTTCATAATGGGAAACTCCATATCAACTTTGAATTTCCTCATTCTGTTGGAATGTATCCTAATTGGGACATTTTTGAGCCTCAGACATTAAAGAAACATTACTTACTCTTTTTTTTTTACTGTGAATGGCCCAAATATACCCGGAATGGGGAAAAAGTAAAGCCGTGTGATTTATTATATTTTTTTTATCTTAAAGAAGATAGAACCAACAGGGAAAAAGAAGAATAAAACCAACCTAAATAAACCAGTGTAAGTGATACAGGACTTCAAAATCTTACAAAATCAACAATAACATAATGCCTTTGGTTATCTTCAAAATACCTGCAGATAACTTCTGAACATAGTAAAAATCAAACAGAACAGAATAAAATAAAAAAAAAATAAAAACAAAACAGTGAATGCATAAAGGACTTCAAAGCAAGCCAATAGTAAATCCAAAATGGCTCCCATAACCTTGCTATCTTTTAAATAGCTGCTCATGCCATCAGATTTAACATAATCAAACAAAACAAAAGAGAAAAAACCCAACCCAACAAAACAATAAACATGATATGGTTTCCAGGCTGGGATCACTTCCTGGTGAGGCCTTGTCCCCTTTCTACACATTCCATTAATGGTGCTGACTCACAGAGACAGGCTTGGATCTGGCTGTCCTCAATCCAGCAATAGCACATAAATGATCATACTCCATAAATTGTTATACAGATTTAATGTAACTTGATCAAAATGCCATTAGCATACCTCACAGAGCTAGAGAAAACATTCCCATAATTCATTTGGAGCCAGTTGAGGCCTAGAGTAACAAAAGCAATTCTAGGCCAAAAAAGGCAAAGCAGGAGGCATTAAAATCCTCGACTTGAAATTATACTAGTAAGCTACTATGATAAAATCAGCATAGTACTGGCCAAAAAAAAACAGATATGAAGATCAGTGGAACAGATCAGAAGATACAGACACAACTCCCAACACATTCAGTCATGTTATCTTTGACAATGCAACCAAACATTCACTGAAAGAAAGAAAGCCTCTTTAATAAAGTAACTAAGTGGCTCCCTATACACCAAAGACTAAAGCTAGACCCACGTCTATCACCATGCAGCAAACTTAAAGCCAAAATGGATCAAAGATCTAAATATTGCAGCAGAAAAACTCAATCTACTGGAAGAGATATTGGGTAGAAATTTTGAAGATATAGGGGTAGGCAGAGAGTTCATGAACCAGACCAAAACTGTACAGAAGATACTTCAAAGAATCAACAAGTTAGATAACATCTTAATAAAATGCTTATCTAGAACATGTAAAGAATTGAAAACAATCATATCTTCCAAAATCAAAAACCCAATACAAAACTGGGCATCTGAAAAGAATACATACCTCTCAGATAAAAAAATTTCAAATAACAAATAAATATATGAAAATATGTCCAACATCACCGGTCATGTGAGGGATACAAATTAAAACAACACTGTGACCGCGACTTACTCCTGAAAGAACTGTCATCATTAAATCAACCAGTAACAAATGCTGGAGGGGGTTTGTTGAAAAGACACCCTTCTACACTCTTGGTGGGAGTGCAGACTTGTATAGTCACTGTGGAAATCAGTATAGAGATTCCTCAAAAAGCCAGCATTAGAGAACCCATTTGACCCATTTTTTTCCTTTGTGAAGATCTTGCCAGAGGAATTAAAAATATTATACCACAGTGACATATGTGCACCATTGTTTTCAACTTGTAATAGCTAAATCTTGAAAACAACCAAAATACCCATCAACCAAGGAATGAATAAAAAATGTTGTGGTCTTTTTATATAATGGAGTACTACTCAGCAGTAAAGAAGGATAAGCTTGAGACTCTACAGGTAAATGGCTGCAACTTGAAACCGTACTCATAAGCGAAATAAATCAGACTCACATGTGTAAACATCATATTGTTTCCCTGGTGTGCGAAACTGAAAGAGTACATAAGGTCTAAAATATACAATAGATATTGTGAAATTGGAAAAAATATTGTTAAGGAAGAAGAAACTAAGATCCAGGAAAGGGAAAACAAATGAAAGAAAAGAGAGAAAAAGTGAAAGCTGATTATGCTATTAGTGTCTCTTTGTTCTCCCAAAAGAAAGGTTTGTGCTTGCAGTGATTGGAGAATATTGGAGACCACTACGAAGTGGCTCTAAGTAGGATTCAAAATTAATAATTGGTTTTCTATGCTTATCTGTGAGTCTGTCCTAGGCCTCAGCTCCTTGCCTGGTGACGGGAGCTGATTCATAGTAAGTGAACCTCTATGAATCACTGGTCCTGGCTGAGGCCTGTAGTGGCCTGTGAGGCCAGAGATACTTCACAGGGCAAGATAAGGCCACAGCTGAGGACACCTTGGCTCCAACACTAATTAAGTAAATAGAGACTGCAGCTAAAGGAATCTCACTCCTGCAGTCACACTCCTGCCATAAATGTCATCCTGGAGATAAGGTGGTTCTCCTAAATTGGCATAATTTACTACTTGGAGAAATCTTTGTAATGACTCCCAAGATTCTGCTCATTTGCCACACTTTCCTCAGTTTCCCCACCCTCTGTTTTGGACCTAATAAATATGGGTGGTCCAGAGAAGTTTTTGTTTCTAACTTAGCTCTCAGAGTCTCAAGCTCAGCTAAAGTGTTTTGACCCTCCTGGACCCCTAAAATCAGACCACTTCTTTCATCTTATTTAAGCCTTTGCCATACACCCATTTGGGAGATTGGGGATCTAGGTCAGGACCTGATAGGAGAATTTTTTTTTTTTTTTGGAACCGGGGATGGAACTCACAATCTCATGATTTCCAGGCAGGTACTTGTACTGCTGAGTTAATCTCTGGCTTGATTGGTGAATTTTTTATGACCATATCTTATACTCTGAGTAACTACTGTGAAGATAATACTACACAATATGTTAACTATTGTTATTCTCCTATCGTCTTGTTTTGAGATTTTGTTTTACTTTTTCCATAAAAATATAAAGATTAAGTTTTTAATATATAATGAAGGTTTAAAACAGACAGCAACATTTTCATAACATCTGTTTTACTTGCTTACAAAAAACCTAGAAAGTAATGTCAAAAATAAACTGCTAAGTGAACTACAATGAAAATACAAACAACCATCTACCACAGAAATAATCTTTGCTTTAATTATCACATCCAAGGCAGTCTTCACTCATGAAAACTGCATGTTCCTGACCGTGGACAAAGACTTTACTATATTCTTCATGACATGGCTGAGTTTTTCTCCTCTAAAAGAAATTTATGGTTGTCTGATAACTGATTCCTCAGATGCCAGATCTTTTTTTTAGAGTAAATGGCTGTTCACATAAAATATGCTCCTCCTTAAGTATAGCCACATTGTTGGTAGAAAAGCAGAACAAGGTAGAACATGATTATGAACTTGTGTGTTCTACACCTGTGCTGCAATTGTGTTTTTGTTAGGTCCCTGGTGATAGATCCTGATGAGACCATCTTTCTGAATAGCAGTTCATATATGGAAAATGGAATCAAATGTATGGACCATGTTGTAGTAATGCTACAGGACATGCCTGGATGCTCACTCCCCAATGGGCCCCAAGACAAATAGAACTACACTGATGATCAGAGTAAGGGATTCAATATTTTCTAGTCTCAGTGGCTACATTCACCAACTAAATTGAGGCTTTCTCTTGAATGACAGAAAAGACACAGAAAGGGGCAAAAGGCCTGGTCTCAAAAATAATTCACAGGTTTGGATTCTTTAAAAATCTAAAAAGTGGAAATGGGCCATCTTAAGGACACAGTTACATAGGACTCCTCTCAAGCACTAGGCATTGTTTATCATCTTCATTGTGCTAGATAACCTCAATCATCAGAAAAGGTCTAAAAATGAAGGTGACTCAAAGTAGGTACACTAGACAGTTGGCCCAGAAGGCTTATGTTCTATGGTTCACCACGTATTTTACTAGTCTTAATTTGAATGAGAAACTCACCTTAACATCTGGGCCCAAATTCTTTTGAAACATTGTATGCATGACTATTTTTAACTAACGATCTCACTGTTGACCAGTAAATGGCTATACAAGTGAGAAATATGACCTTACTGACAAAATTTCAGCAAACACTTTAACATCTAACAAGTTCAGACTTGCAGACTGGGGCTTTAAGTATTCCAATCTGGGTACCTAGTGCTGGTAAAGTCTCTCCCTTCTTTGTTTCCTTCTCTAGAGCCAACTTGGAGGGGACTGTATATGGTGATTCTTTTAACTCCCATAGCAATCAAGCTATCTGAACTGGAGTCCTGAATACACTATTCCCTGCTTAAACCATGAAAAATCTGCAACGCTTATAACATATGACCTACAAACTGACTACTGCAAGCCAGTGAAAGACTCCCAACTTCTATTTTTTAAAAAGACTATTTCCCCAGATAAGTGACTCAAAAGTAATTAATTCCCATTTACCTAAGGGATTTATGAAACAACAAAGTAGAAGAATTCCTATTGAATTTGAAGTGGTCATTCTTTTAGTGTCATCATTTGTACCTTACAAAATTAATAGTGTGGCACACTGTCTCTTCCAGATGGGAATCTATCCACTTACTAATGATCAAGATGCCTGATATCTATCAGAGGTTCTTAGATAGACCCTCTGCAGAACACTCCTGACTTCCAAGAAAAAATTAGATAGATTGTTGTGCATCCCCCTTCATCCTCTTCAGAGAGGAGAACATTACAGACAGAAAACTTAGATAGCAAAAAGCAGGTAGCTAGGGAGGGCCTGAGCCCAAGATAGAGTCAGGATGTTGGCCCTTGACAGATAAGCAGGTCTCTGGTGTTAAGAGCTAGCAAGAACCAGAGGGAAAATTAAGCTCAGGAATATAACAAACAAGGTAATTAAAGATCACTGTGGCAACTATTTATCTTGACACATTTTTGTTCTTCTACTTTATTGTTTCATAAATCCCTTAGGTAAACTGTAGACCAAGAAGAGCCTAGATACACATGTTTACTATATGCCTCTACTTATCAAGAGCATTTCTAATTTAAGTAAATTTTGTTTTATCGTACAGGTTTACCATAGGCTGACTGAGTAGCCTGAGCTCTAGTCATTTCTGGTATAAAATTTCTAGACATAGAGTTCTCATACAACTCACTTCCCAGGTTTGTAAGTTACCAACACAGATTATGCTGTTAAAGTACAACTAGTAATAAAAATCTAACCCCCAGTGTCAAATCACTTATAGGTAGGGAAATAGCTCTTAGATTTAGGAATATATGTAGTTTCATTTAATACGAAACTAAATATGAAAATGGTCTAATGATATAATCTCTATATTACAAATTCAGTTACTAATGGCTATACAAAAACTGGAACTGAGTATTAGTAAACATGTTATATGCATGCATATTACATATATTATTATAGAACAATATTAGGAATATACAACATTCTTGGAAACATGCTTAGAAATCATTAACAGTGGATTATATATCCTTATATAATATGCACATAAAAATGTGCACATGCACACATACAAACACAAACACATTTTTTAAAGCTCCTTTGAGGATTCAGTTTGAAAAACTATTAAAATGATATTTGTATTTATTAGTTTTCTCATTGGTGGGACAAAGTACCTGCCATCCACAGTTTAAAGAGGAGAGTTTTAATTTGGCTTATATTTTCAAATGATCCAGATCATTTTACACTGACTCCAAGTAGGAGCACCATGGAAGCCCAGTGTGGTTCCTTTTGGTTCCAAAGCTGCTTAGTTCATGGAAATTGGGAAGCAAACCAACAGTACAGTGCCACAGAGCAAGCAGCAACTGGTCCACTATAGACCCCAAGGTTACTCCTGCATAATTCACCCAGCTACACCCAAGTGTCTTTTACTATCTTCAAGGCAGCTTCCAAGATAATCAAGCTGATGATCTAATGTAAGCATCACAGTAGTTACCAAATCTTGTGTTTAGTTCTTCCTGTAAGTAACTGAGTGGTACTGACACAATAATGTCACTTCAATGGCTATCAAGATTTTACTTAATAATTAAAATATTAGGCAACTTTTCAATGATACTTTAATTATGTTTAACCATAATCGTTAAACTTTTATGAACTATTTCAATAAACTGAATTCAACAGCAATACAGAGGAATGAATTCTGCCTATTCTTGGCCCAAATGAGGTACATTAGTGTTCCACAGGGTCACTCTCAGCTAAGGTCCATGAGGTTCTAAAGAGTTGAGGAAAGCTATAACTCATGGAGGCACCTTGTCATCTTAGTTTCATTGAATAAATCTGGCCACCATATTTCAAGTTCTAATAAGTTTAGATTCCCAGAAGTTACATTTCATCAGTACAACTTAACAACTCTCAGAGACTGTACTACAAATAAAATTCAGAGGGATGATTTATTAATATAAAGAAAAATATAAGCACTAACTTAACCATAGCATTTAATTTAATTGACCCATACATTTTTTTTCCTATTGCATAGTTTACATGGGAAAATTAATAGTATATCCAAGGATTACCTACTGAACATGGAAGCAGAGCAATAAAATTAGATATGTTTTTAAAAATACATGTAATAACCTAAGTAACTAAAATAGTTTCATGAGTTTATACTTCTCAGAATAACAGCCCTATAAATTTTTTGTTCTTGCCTCTGATAGATAAGCAAACTTTGATGTAAATTGAAATCTCAGTTGCTGATATTCTACTGGTTTGGTTGATTCAAATTACAATTCAAGGTCTTTTCATTGTGATAGAGCACACAAATGTTTGTAGACCATAATTTAGATATCACTAGAACAGAGGACCATTTCATGTGAAGAAATGGAAACATAATGATTATAATTTGTTATTTCATACCATTTTTTCCACTCTTCATGCTCAAAATCTTTTACCTACTAACCAAGTCATTCATGAAATAGAATACATGAAAATTATTAGTAATGATATTGTATCATTATATTCACATTTTTACAATAAAATTTTCCAAATTTATTTATCTTATGCAGCAAATATTGTCCATAACCTCCTATACTCACTTCCATGAAAGCTGTCTGAAATTTCAGCTTCCATCATTCACAAGATTTACCTCGGGTCCTTCTATGGGAAATAAAATTTTATCTGCTGACATACACTGGAAAGGAATTACAGAATGGATTTGTTTGGGGATTATGGCCCTGTGGGAACCACCTTCAACTAATGACTGCCATTTAGTTGGTAGAAAATACTAGCTCTTATTTTTGTAAGTATTGAGCCTATATTTTAAATACTTTCCTGAAATTCTGTAGCAGAATTGAACTCTGCTTTCCCCTGGTGGTATTTTGCTTGCACCATTTATCGCTCTTTTCCACTTATTCTTTCAGTTTTCTGCGGTGCTGAGAGCATTCATACTGTGAGCCACTTTCCAAATAATCCACTTAGACTGTATTGTATGCCTCCAGTTCTATTTCTGGTAAAATAAAAATTATGAAACCAACACATTTTCAAGTGACGCACTGAATTGTTTTTACAAGTTGACAATTTAAACTGTTTTATGTTATTTTATTTTTTCTAATTGAATAGGTTGCCATTCAAAGGTATTTACAATATGTTCTTTCTATGGTTTTTACTAGATAATTCAGAAGAGAATACGCAAAAAGTTTTGAATGACAGTTTTGTGCTTTTTGAAATGAGAGTTTTGTGTTTGAAAGATTCTGATGGTAATTTTTAAAAGGTTTTAAAGTTATATAACTCTATAAGAACTAGATCTTTAAAGAACTGTATATTTAAAAAGATTTTTAAGACAAATTGGGATTTAAACAAGGTTTGAAAATAAAGAACCGTGTATGCTATATGCTCCTGTTTGTGTTTAGGAATGAACTCATTGCAGTTGGAATATGTGAGCAATGTGCAGTTATACTTGAAAAATGAAGAACACATGTTAAGAACAATGAATAACAGGGTTGAGAATAAAGCAATCTATGCAAAACAGAATATCATTAATGGTTTTGTTACATATGGA
Source organism: Hydrochoerus hydrochaeris (assembly GCA_004027455.1). Classification (NCBI taxonomy): domain Eukaryota; kingdom Metazoa; phylum Chordata; class Mammalia; order Rodentia; family Hydrochaeridae; genus Hydrochoerus; species Hydrochoerus hydrochaeris. The sequence continues at coordinate 183,034 of PVLA01000499.1, forward strand.
AGGAAAATGACTTTAAATGAAATTGTAGTTTAGATATGCAAATCGTGTATCAGCAGATAACACTGGTAAAATTGTGAATAAAAGAAAGTACTTAAACTTTAGTGTAAGCACTACTGAGCAGCAGACATTTTTCCAAGTTACACAATACCTTGGTGTATCACATCCAGAACACAGGCACAGTTCAGGAAAAACAGATCATATTTCAAAACAGAGATTAAAAAGACAAGAAAGATCAGGCAAAGATTATCTTCCAGTAAAAAGACATGAAATAGGCAATAAACAGAGACCCAAACATTTGGGCTTCTCACTCATTATATTTAAACAGAGTCCTCAGGAGCTCAGAAACCTATTCTCATCATGGTTTAATAGCAAGTAATAATGATACAGTCTTGAAAATGAGTGTTGAATCTAAGGGTTAATTTGGCAAAGAAGTTCCTAATTTTAGAAGACAACTGTACTGGAAAGTAACTATACAGAACCCAGGCATGGGAAAGAAGACATGTCCAAAAAGCACAGAGATAAAATGGCGATAAGAAGCTAATACAGAGCAAGACATGCACACATTTCTTGCATGAAAGAAGAGGCCAGACCAGTGTTGTAAACTTTAGAAACAGAGTCTAGATAAGGGTTAGTATTGCGAAAATAACTCAATTTTATAAGCAAGTGATTTTAGAGAAAATACATACATATATCAGTCATTGAAATATTTTATTCAAAAAATAGATTTTTAAAACAATGGGTAATTCCTCCAGAGAAATTGTTAAGGTTAATAAATTAAAAAGATATAAAAAAGTCACTGTGACTTTATAAAAAAGTATCATTATGGTAGTAATGGTATGGTAGTATGGTAGTGCATAGCAAAATGTCATACGACAACTTGGAAGATTTAAATATAACAATAGACACACAACTATATAGCATAACACTTCGTATGAATCTGTACCACTAAAAACTCACAAGGAAGAACCTAGAGTATATCAAAGTTAGGATTATGAATGTACCATGGCAAGAGAGGAGTTAGGGAAAGCCAAGAGGCCAGTCACTGAGGAGGACTTAGGAGAGACTTAGAGAGTTGCAGTTTAAAAAGACTACAAATAGAATATTTGTTATAGATTTTATTTTATTTTTTGGAGTGAGGCCAATTTAGTGATTATGAATCAGAGTTTTTATTGAGTAATCAGACATAAAGCACCTATATGATTATCACAGTGGAGCAACAGTAGTGGCATGTGTTAGTCAAAGGGGAGCATGCTTATTTATTTTTCTGATTATACTTTAACTTTTTTTGGCATTTGGAACTGATTACTGCAATTTTGCTCTTATGTTATTGAGCCATATTCACAGACTGATTCTTTCATGTATTTTGGATATTTTATAAAAATTATTTATGTTTAGCAGTGTGGTAGACAAGCTTCCAAAGGGTTTACCAATGATTTATACTTCCAAATATTTATGCCGTTGGGCAATTCCATTTGAGGTAGGCTGGATTTAGTAACTTGCTTCAAAAGAATACAACATGTCAAAAGTTATAGAAAGTTTTAGAATGTTATGAAGAGTGTTACTTATATCTTGTTAGCACTCTTTCTAACAAGTTCATTCACTATGTTTGCAGTCATTCTCTTATTCTTTCCTTTGAGTCCTGGGTCTTTTCCCTATGAGAAAGGAAGCTGCTGGTTTAGAGATTCTCACATGTCCAAGAACTAACATGACACCTAGTCAATTACCAGTGAAAAACAGATTGTCAGTTAAAACAAGCACAGGAAAAGAAATCTATCCCACTATCACCTGAGTGAGGTTGGAAATATGCTCTGTGAAGCCAGGGGTGATATCTCCAGCCAACACCACCTTTGCTGTGAGAGACACTGGAGCAAAGAAACAGATTCCTTGCATCTGAACTCCTGATCCACAGTGACTGTAAGGTAACAAATATCATTGGTCTGAATCAGTTTTGAGGCAAGGAACTGCAGGTCTGAGTTTGTGACACCTGACATAGTTCTAAGATGGGACCTCAGGACTGACCGTTGTCTGGCTCCTGACAAAGCCTTGCAAGTTTTCTGCCTAATAAGCATGTCTGTGTGTGTCTGAAGTGCTGGACCAAATGGTACCAGTCTAATCGTGTGTTAACATTGTGATTTACGGTGTGTATCTGATGTGCTTCTTGGAGCTGGAAAATGAGCAGTCAGTCTACAGTTCTGCAGATCTGCACTCCGATGTGCCTGACCTCCCTGAAAATCTTGGGCATCATGGCTCATGTGAGTTTCCCAGGTGGGTAATTTGTGTATTTTCACATTGTGTTGCTGTAAGAATAAAGGATTTCTGGTAATTTCATGGGGCAAGAACACCCGAAAACTTGTGACTATTTTTGGGGGGATACCCTACCACAAACCTTTTTTCTGCTGATGCTAATTTATATGCTTTTTCTGTGACTGTAATAGCTACTCAGAATCCTGTGAGTCTTTTCAGAAAATACTTGGACCTTAATGTGGCATTGGGAGCCTTAACACAATTACAGAGCAAAGCCTAGGTTTGGGTGCCAGGGACCTTAACTTTGTAGAAGAATGTGTCCAATAACATAAAAGTACACAGTAGACACTAGCATAGAAGTTTTTTAAAGAAACACTCAATGCTTACTTGTGATATAAAAAATGGCTTTTTAGAAGGAGATAAATTCTGTGTTGAGTTTTAAATATACATTTAACAGGCAGCTAAATCCATATTCAATTAACAACCATTTCAAAGGGATACATGAAAGAAAAAAATGAGGAATATCTATGCAATTACAGCTATTTATATATTTTTACATATTGGAGGAACTTCAAATGCATGGCTTCTATATGGTCAAAGATGTTGTAGGCGGGGGAAATGTTGAGCCCATTAAAAGACCTAGTTTTTCTTCATTTCGTAATGTCTTTCTTAACCACTTTTACAGGTTCTGAAGAAACCTACATTAAGGTCCTAAGCTAGAAATTCCCACCCCAAAACTGATTTAAGACAAGCTTGATTTCCTTTTTCTTTCTCCTATTTTAAATATTTTAAAATCATCACACCAAGACTGATAGGCATATCTAATGCCACATTATGTACTGTTAATATTTTTAATAATTGCAAAGTAGTCTAATATGATATATATCAATTCCACTCTGTAAATAATTTCTGACTACAAGATGACGTTTGAACTGTCAGTTTTGAGATGTAATAGTATTCTATTCATCCTAAAAATTATTCTCACTGCATCTCCATGAGAATTTTAAATTTCATTGAACATAACAGTATAATGTCACATTTTGTTGCAAGAATCACTATCATTTTCTAATATAATTACAAAGTAAAATTTAAAATATACAGTGTCATTCTGAAATTGTGATATAAGCTTTCAAGAGAATCATATAATTGCTATTGTATATATTTATTGTAATTGAAAAAAAAACATTTAATCGAAAGTGTTCACATGTAATCCAAAAAGTCTTATTCTATTGTTGTATTTGTTTTTTGGTTATTATATCCCTAGCCTATGCATTTAAAGACTGTATTTTATACTTAGTAAATTAGATATTGCAAATGTATTCTTCAGTGTGCTTTAAAATTTTTAATGCTTCAGCACACCCTCTTTACTAACACCTGAAGGACCTATTTAATTTTCATGTACTAAGTAGTAAAATGAAGTCAAAATGTGCAGCAGGGTAAGTAAACCACATTATGAAGTGTCTAAATAAAATCATCTCATTCGAAGATAAGATTAATTCTGTGGGACTATAAATTTCTTCACAGAAAAAACCACATGGAAATTATTAAAATATTTTTTAAACTATTCCTGTCCCAGAAAATAACCGAACTGAAAATTTTTCTTTATGTATAAATTTAATATGGTTTTCTTTTGTTTATTAAATATGTTGTTGTAAAATTTAACTTAATATTACATTCTCTGTATTACCCAGTTTGTTTTTTAGATAATTTGTGTGAAATTTAAAAATGCATGCCAATTTTATTTTCTGACAGATTTCATACACATTGTTAGAAGTATAGTTCAATGAAGAAAAGCAGTATTACATATATTTATAATATTTAAATGAAGCTGAGGAAAAAAATTTGGACCTTGAGGACAGGATTACAATTAGCCATTATGAAAGGCTAGAACTTTTAAAAACAACAAAGCAGCAGGAAATGACAATCAAACAGCCTCAAAATGAGGCCAAAAGAAACAAAATAAACCAATAGGCATCAGTGAAGATACAGGAGTCAACGCAAATGACATAGGTAAGCTATTCACAGAAGTCATAGCAGAAAACTTCCTAAACATGGGGAAAAATCTGTTATGCAGATAAGTAAACACATAGAATGTCAAAAAGTCACAACCAGGATAAATCTACACCCAGACATATAGTAATTAAGATTCCAAACATACAGCATAAAAACAGAATACTAAAAGCTGCTAGAGAAAAGACACAATTCTTCTATCAAGGAAAACCCATGAGAATCACAGCAGACATTTCAACAAAAACTCTGAAGTCAAAATGAACTTGGAGTGAGGTGTTTCAAGCCTTGAAACAAAACAACTTTCAACCCAGACTGATGTACCCACCAAAATTTTCATTCAAATTTAACACAGAAACAAGAAACTTCCAAGACAAAAATCAACTGAAGAAATTTATGTCCACCAAACCAACCCTAGAAAGATCAATGAAAGACATACTAGATAAAGATAAAAATGACCTCAATCTCCACAACAACAACAGAAAGAAATCACCAGGCAGGACAAGCAATTAAACAAGGGGGAATAGAAACAAATAGAAAACAAACAACTGGAACATAACATGCTAAAGTTGAACCAGTACATATCAGTTATATCCATAAATGTAAATGGCCTCAATTCACCTATCAAAAGAAATAGCTTGACGGAATAGATCAAGAAACATGATCCCACAATTTTCTGTATCCAAGAAACACATCTGATCCAAAAGGAAACTTATTGATTAAAAGTCAAAGGATGGAAAACAGTATTCTATGGGATGGAAACTCAGAAAAAAGCAGGAGTAACTCATTTTTGGACTAAAGATATGAAGACATATAACAAATTATATTTAGTTAAAAGAATCCAGAAAAAGAGAATAACAATTGTAATTTAGTGAATTTAGTGCTGTGATAGAAATATTTTCCTGGAACATAGAAAAAGTTGTATCTACACTAAGACAGAAAATTCATGGTAATAAAACAAAAATTAAACATTTTTGAATCACTAATATGTTTAGAGGCCAAAAGAGAAAACAAAAGTAATATTACATACCAAACTATGTTGTGAAATATATGTTAATTAAAAACAATTTTGTATCATTCCAGCAGTAAGGCATATTAAATAGTGATAAATGCTACATTAGACATGGCATACCTTCATTTCTTTCATGAGACTATGGTTTTTGAAGAATGACTAGATCTGTAAGATACAATACAATTTAAACTTTTGGAGTTACATTTTCAAATTTTCATTTTATTATTTATTCAAGTAATATTCATGGAACACTGACTAGATTCTAAGCACATTTTCAGCACTGAGGTAAATAAGAATCCAGACACTTTCTATCAGGGAGTTTATATTCTAGTTTACTGGCCCTGAATGATCTATGGAAAGAATGACAGGTAAGAACAAGGATGGAGTTAAAGAGATCACTTACAATGTCACAGTTTTAACATCTTATAAATTTATGAGATTTTTTATTTAATACATTTCAGAAAATGACAAAAGCAGTAAGATGGATTTGAGGGTTGAATTAATTGGTGAATTATTTGGTGAGTCAAGTAGTATACGAGTAAGAAAATGACTCAGATAGATCACCAGGTCTCTGAGATTCTAAATGATGAAAGTTACCATCTGTAAAACGATAGTTGTGTATCATGTGCTTCCTGATGTGGTTCACACTGGAAGATGCAAAATACATTCAGAAATATTCAGCAAACTTGTAAAAACTGCACTTAGTCAGGAACTCAAAGTTATAATGAGAAGCTTTCTGCAAATTAACATATACTTTCAATAATATCAGTGTTATGAACATCAAAGAAACTGAATTACTACATACATACTCAAGCTGGGGAGTATGTGTGCACATATTTCTACAACTAAAATCATGTCAACCTAAAGAGCAGTGAAAATGATCATACAAAAACAATCATCAATGATGGAAAGGAAAGCACACAAAAGATGAAAAGAAAGGAAAATTGAGAAAAAATATAAGAAGGCTTGGTAGAAAACACAGGTCCTGGAAAGCACATACCAGGAATCTAGCCATTATCTCCAAAAAAAATGAAGGATTTTCTAAAATGTCTTTAGTCTATTTGAAATTATTTCAAGATTTCTGCATAGTTACTTAGACAATTACACAATGTGTTAGCAAGTCCATGCTAGTTAGTTTCAGTTTTATTGTAAGGACAATCAGGGGTTTTACCAGAAAAAATGTTCTATGCTGTTATTTAGCTATTCTTATATAGGAAGGATCATAATCTAAAGGTAGAATTAAACCATTTCAATTTTTTGTAACTTACTTAACAGTGAAGGATTTACACACAGGAACATTTCAATAAAAATACATTTCAGCTGGTGAAAGAATAGTCGTACATAACACGATGAATATTAGAAGCAATTCACTAGGTCTGATGTAGAAAATAATTTTTAGATACTCACTGTTTCTTTAACAATACAGGCAAGACAAGCACTGAGCTTTTCTAGTCTTCAAAGGAGCCAGTGGGCTTCACAAAATAGGGTTGTCCAATGGTGTACTTTGTTAACTTGGGTTCCACATTAACCAATGATAGTTCCTTATTAATACAATATTGACTCACTTTGCACAATGAAAAAAATATGTGCATTAACTTGAATTAAATCCAGTTGAACCATTTTGGACTTTATGGGTGAGGGGAGGAAGGATATTAAAATAAGCTTGCTGGAAAAAAATAGATAGGCAAGCCAAAATCTAGATGTCTAAATAGACCCATATAAAGACCGATTTGAAGGATAGCTACTTCACTGGTAACAATCTTTAAGAAGCATAATTAGGGCCACATAGACTTCTCATGTGGAATTGTGGTAAAAGAAACTTAAAGAATAGAAAACTAGACCTTTATCAAATGTTTCAAATAGGTTTTATGGTACAGTTTTAACGCCTAATTTAAAAAAAAGTTTGTTATCTTTCCAGAGAAGAAGTACTTATTTAGGGACTTGTACTCATTTTAAATTAATATAGAATTTATGGAGTAGCCCTTCATATCAAATTTATTTGGAAATTTCCAAAAAGACCAGGAGCGATGTACACTTTTAAATGTGTTTCATATGTTAGGGAATATACATTTTTTTCACAGTATTTAGGCCTCAACACAGCACCTTTGCACTAAGCTACATTCCCAGCCCTATTTCATTTTGTATTTTAAAGACAGAGTCTTGATTAGTCCCTAATTTCCCAGGATGGTTGTAATTAAGCGATCTTTCTGCCTTAGCCTCACACAGTGCTGGAGTTACGTGCCTGCTCCTCCAGGCCCTGATGGCAACAAACCTCTTGAAGGAGAAAGTAAAAAAATCCTTTGCAAATCTACATGAATGAAGGAGGTTAAGGAACATTCTGGAACAATCTTTGAGTCCATAGAATATTGGAAGGAAAGGAAATATGAAGTAGCTTGCAAATGACTTTCACTCTAGAGCTAAAAAATAAGAAAATGCCAAAATTTTGTCCAAATTTTTAAAAAATAAAATCTAAAGTACTTAGTTTTAGGCAATTTAAAAGGCAGTACACAGTGCAAATGACACCAATACAGAAAATACATAGAGATGTTTCTTTGTAGGATGCACCTGAAATGTCTAGAAATTACTCCTGAAGGGGAATAAATGTTAATACATTGAGGGCTCTGGGCAATGAGAAATGAAGGCTTTCTTTGTTGACATTTTTTTCAATGGCATGGCCGATAATTACCTTTAGGGAGAAATATCTAGGAAAAGATTTTAGAGAGAATGGCAGAAGACTTGTTCCTTATGAATTTAAGTCTATAATCTGGTCCTTAATGTAAGTCATCCTTCAACAGTAAACCTGCATTTCAAAAGTGAAAGTAATATAGAAGAAATCCAGATGAGAACATAAAAATGATACTGAAGAAAGAGAGAAAAAAAATTAAAACAAGACAAAGGATTTATAAATATGCACCACAAAAACAGAATATTGAGAATAATTATCACAGAAGTGATTGAAAATGTTGTAATAAATACATGGAATTAAGAAAATATGATTTGTTTAAAATCAGAATGTCAAAAAAATTGCAAACATGAATACAAAAATGTTGGTAAAAGAATTCAGATAAAAACATAGAGAAATACTATTCATAGAAGACTTAGAAAAAGTAAAAACAATCATGACTATAAAGAACTAAGATCCAGAACATATAAAGAATCGAAAAACATCAAACCCCCCAAATTCAAAGATCTTCTCCAAAGATGGACATCTGAGATGAACACACAGTTCTCAGAGGAAGATATACAAATAGCAAATAAATACATGAAAAGATGTTCACTATCACTGGTCATTCGAGAAATGCAAATTAAAACAGCATTGAGATTTCATCTCACTCTGGAAAGAATAGCTGCTATCAGGAAAACAACTGATAACAAATGTTGGTGAGGCTGTGGGAAAAAAGGAACACTTCTCCACTGTTGGTGAGGAGTGTAGACTAGTGCATCCACATAGTGCAATCACCATGGAGATTCCTCAGAATCCTAGGTTTGGAAGTTCCATTCAATCCAGCTATTCCTCTCCTTGGTATTTTCCCAGAAAAACTGAAACTTTCATGTCACAGTGATACATGTGCACCCATGTTTATAGCAATAAAATTTGTGATAGCTAAATCTTGCAAACAACTGAAATGCCCATCAACCACAGAGTGATTGAAAAAGATGTGGTACTTTTATACAATGGAATATTACTCAGCTATAAAAAGATGTTCTTCAGGCTTTTATAGGTAAATGGAGGCAACTGGAGACTTTGCATAAGTGAAATAAATGAAAATCATATTTATAAATATCACCTTGTCTTTCTGGTGTAAAAGGTCATAAAAATGTAGTAAGTTCTAAAATGTTTAATAGCTATCATAAAAAAAGAAAATTTATGAAAGTGCTCTAAAGCAGACAACTGCATGTATGTTAAAGTGTGTAAGATAGATAACCACATTACTAAGTTTTTGTTGGATCATTGAACAGAACAATTTGCACTATAATTATTTGCTTGTCCACTTTCTATACTTTAATTGTTGCATGTGAACTACTATTTCTAAGATGACAATATGTAATTTATCAACTAGTGATTTCTTAGAGTTAATATCTTTTGAAATTCTGTATTACTTTTACCCTTTTTCTGTTTTCCTTTTTTTCTTTAAATAAAAAAAATTTAGATAGCAATTAATTAAATTTTCGACAGCAAAGAAAATAATAAATTGATATAAATGAGACAAATATCTCTCTACTTTTGTAATGTATGATTTAATAATATATTCCTGTTTGAAATAAAGCAGAAAAAAGATATGTTATGTATATGCAATAACGGGTATTAAAAGTTACCATTTGTGATATAATTTATCTTGATCAACCAATTAAATAACATTTCATCAAGGAAAACACACAAATATAATATATATACTTAAATGTGTTTATATATATTTAATATTATATATTAAACATTATTATTATATATAAAATATATATACACATACCCACAACCTATGTATTTTACACATATAAATATATTTACAATAAACAAATAAATATTTTAAACAATAATTGTGTTAAAACTAAATATCAAAATCCTTGGATCCTTTTGGAACCTTGAAATCATCAACAGATTTGCTAGTTTCTATGCCTTCCCACCTAAATTCTAGTTCCTCCAACAGTAAATCCCATTCTGAAATATACTACTAATTTCTGTTAGTTCACATCACAAAGAACAGTTTGTGAGTTCATAGTTTGATTGATCATTTTTTTCATGTCTGTATCTTATAATCTGAACAACTACTCTGAAGACAACAATACTCAAAATATTAACCAGTGTTTATCTCCTATTGTTTTGAATTTCTGCATCATCATTTTATTCTTTTTTTCTTTTTTCATACAATAATTTCTGTCATTTTGTCATTTTTAGGGTTAATACACTTCTCTGTTGTTTTCCTTAGAGTTACATTGCTACTGAAGTCAGAGTAAACAGTTTCCTAAACTTATGTCACAAACACATTCTGTCAAAACTACATTAGACAGAAACTAATTTGACTGAACAATTCTCTTCTATGTATATTTATTGTGTTCAAGATTACGTGGCCAAGGATAGAAATTCGTAGTATCAAAAAACACATACAGCTAACAAAGTAAGTAAATTGCTCAGCTGTGGTGTATTGTATATAAAAATCAGTGGTAAATTATTTAGGGTACATATAAAATATATATCCTTAACTCGTATAATTGAAAATTGGAATCATTTATATATCATGTAGCTAGTTTTTCTTCTAAACAAAAATATACTATTCTTTTTTAATTTTTTAAATTTGTTTAAATTTATTTAAAGAGAAACAAAAGCATGTAAAGGGTAGAGATAATACAGAATTCAAAAGAAAGATAAACAATAAGAAATCACTAGTTAAAAAATTACATATTTCCTCTTAGAAATAGTTGTTCAGGTTACAAAATTAAAGCATACAAAGTAGATAGTCAAACAGTGAGAGTGCAAACAGCTATGCATGCATGAATCTCTACATGTATTTCCATCCTTTCTGTATTTGAGAGAAAAACAAAACATAGCAAGACAAAACAAAACAAATTCCTATAAAAACATGAAACCAAAAAGTCATATAAAACCACAGTACAAGGTGATCTACAGTGATTACTGTGCTGTTTCGTATTATCTTCAATAGAATGTCTATATCATCATGCATAATTGAATGTAGCAGTATAACAGTAAATAACAATATTAGTAAAATAAAATATTGTAGACAGTATAAAACTTCAAAGGCAGGTAATAATCAAACCAGAGTGTATATTCTAGTGGATCTTGTCATCTTAAGTGCAGTTGCCAATACTCTCAGACTTGATACTATCAATCATAACAGCTTTGAAAAAAATCTATCAATAGAAAACAGTGAGCTAACAAACCAGATTTGATCATAATCAGTCATGGTAAAACTGTAGGTTTTACAGAGCTTTAGATTAAGTTTATAGGAAATTAAGGATGATTACCATACTATATCCTGTTATTTTCAGGATTACTGTCTGTGCCCTCAAATCTAGTACAGGTAGAATGACTGGAACAGAATATAATACATCTAAGCAGAGTAGTGTGAGTAATGTGAGTTTTAAATCCTGGTGCACTATTAACAATATAGTGTATCAAATACATGTATGTTAGAGTTTCTAGTTATCGTTCTCTGCCTCATTTCTGCTGTGCAATTTTTCTGCCTTTGTTTATTTTTCTCCTTCATTCTACTGCCTGCCCCACTCATTGAGGCTTTTCTGCCACTGTTCCTAAAATCCTGGTATTTTTTTTCTCTCTCTAGAATGTCCTTCCGCATTCTCTGCAGGGTTGAATTGGATCCTCTTGACACAGGAAGAAATTATAACATAAAAAAAACTCATAAAATACTTCAGGACTACAACTGAAACAGCTAAAAACTATGGGACACAGTGTTTTCATGGTGACCTGCCAAGTTTGCACCAGCTTGAATCTGTGCTGGCAAGCAGAGCTGCCCAAACTCGTTCCCGCCACCACTCACAGGAAGCACGGCAGCACTGAAGTTGGGGTTGGTGAGCCCAACAGAGAGTAGAGACTGTGAAAGGAACTTTCATTAATCCATGGTCAGTGCTGGGAATGAGACCCCCACCACGGGAAGGGTGTGACCAAATGGGAGACATGTTGGAATCGGGCAGGGGGAGCCTGAACTGGGAGTGGCGGTGACTTTAGTTGTTGCTCCCTCCCCAGAGCAGATTAGTGGGTTTTGCTTGGACTAGGACACACCCCTGGCCGGGACACAATGAGCCATCCCAAATCTATTCCCTGCACCTAGCATGCACTAACTGGGTGAAGGTACCTGAAGTTTGGTTGGCCCTGTTGGGAGGGGCAGGCATACGCAGCCTGCTTAAACCTCAGTGACAAGAGCATCCAGCAGAGGGCAGAGTTTCCTCACCAGCGTGCTTCGGAGGAAATGTGGCCAACAGGGAAGGGAGCTGGGACCTGCACTGTAACCTGTGTGGAGGAAGGCAGGGCCATGACAGGAGAGAGAGGCAGGAGGAGGCCCCCAGCCCAGAACCCTGAGAGCACTGAATCAGGAGAAGGAAAAACAAGGGAGACTGAGGGCAGCAAACATGCAACAGTAGATATGGCTTCAATGGACATTAAGAGATATCTTTGGAACCTTGTAGACGAGCTCAAAACTGAAAGATTAAATCAGGTAAAGCAGAATATGAGTAGAGTAATAAAAGAAATGGTCTCAGGAAGCATCTCTCAGGATGACACAGACAGAAGAAGGGAAGAACACAAAACAAGGAGAGAACCGTTCCATAAAGAATGTAAAGAATACATGAATGTATAGAATACATGAAGCAGATTCAAAGAAATGACCAGGAAATTAAAAACTCCATTGAAAGCTGGCAAAACTCCTTAAAAGAAACTAAGAATAGACTATTAAAACTTGAAGACAAGTTTGCAATGTGTGATCATGAAAGGAAAGATATCTTAAAAACAACAAGGAAACAGGCAGTAACAATACAAAGGCTAGAAGATGACAAGAGAATCTAAAATTTAAGAATAAGAAACGTGAATGAAGAAGCAGGAATAAATACAGGCAAATTACAAAGACTATTCATGGAAATAATTAAGGAAAACTTCCCAAGCATGGGAAAAGAAAATGACATTGGTTGTGTGAGGCATACAGAACTCCAGTCACCTACAACCAAAACAGATCTACACCCAGACATATAATAATCAAGATACCAGAAATTCAATATAAAAACAGAATATTCAAAGCCGTCAGAGAAAAGAAACAGATTACCTATAAAGGTAAGCCCATCAGGATCACGGCTGACTTCTCAACACAGACCATCAGATCAAGAAGAGCTTGGAGTGAAGTCTTCCAAGTCCTGAAGGAAGGTGGCCTCCAGCCCAGATTGATGTACCTTGCAAAACTGTCACTAGAAATTAATGGAGAAACAAGATGCTTCCATGACAAAGAGGAACTGGACGAGTTTGTGATCACCAAATATACTGTTTTAAAAATACATGAAATATATGTCTGAGCAAGCTACATCCATACAAAATTACCTCTAAAGGTTGTTTTCTATATAGCTATACATTACAAGTTTATAAGGAGAAGTTTAATTTTAAATAATTTACATGATCGTGTTTTGAGTTTCAAGCTCCTGTGGAAACTACTGGGAGACTTTCTAATAAACTACATATCATATAGTCCTATATATTTGTCTTTCAAAGTATTTACACTTTTCTGTTCATAGTCATAAAAGTGAAACAAAAATTCTTTATTCTGTAAATGGCAATAATTATTACCAAAACCTCTTACAAAGATTAATCTTATGAAAAAGAAAGTGTCTATAGAGATCGCATTTCAGCTATGTTTTCACAAACACAAATGACATACAACTAAGTAAATGTCCCCAACTCAAGGAACTTTGCATACCTAGTTTTATAAACTGTCAGACAATTAAAAGATTTACTGAGTTCCTCTGTCAAAGATTGTCATGATATAAAAGGGAGCCTGGAAAACGAGCCAAGTATTATTTTTGAAGGTCTTTTTCTGGAGGACTGGGAATCCATCCTCACTCCTTTTACTTGTGCCACTGAGCTATATCCCTGGCCCTGAAACACTGTAACTCTTTTTTTATGTGCCTACGTGAAAATACACTCAAGGAAAAAAAAATGTTTTTCTTGATAAGAGCTTCAGTTTTTTAAAAACATATATAACCATTTTAAGATAAGATTGAGTTTTCTTCCAGAATCATATCTACCTTTTTATATTTTGCAAACTATAGGAAGGATATAAGAAAGCACTTATTACTTGCTTGTCTAAATTATATAATTTATAATTTTAGATACTTATATTCAGAAATCATCACCATAGCATAATGAAATAGCATGCAGAGGTATTCATATATGGGTTTGCATATCAAAAATATGTCTATAAATTTTTTGAATGGTGATGTTGCCAATATTTTGTAATGCAAAAGCGCTATCTGACTAATATTAATCTGTTTCACAAATATAATTCAATGGCTTTCAACAATTCCTCTGAAATATACTTTTACACCACTGTCTAAGTAAAATATTGAATTACTTTTTTCCTTTAAATCTGATACTTTGTATTTCAGAAACCTTTTCTGAAAAATATTCAAACTGCAATTCTACAAGTTGAAGTCATTTGAAAGATAATGATGATTTTTTCCCCCACTAGTGAATCTTCTCTAAATCCATTATTTCTGTGTACTATTTCAGGGAATACCATAACTATTTTAATTATGTAAATTCAGTTTGATGAATAAGGCAATTAAATAAAATTTACTAGCAATATCTCATTAAACTCTGATAACTGAAATCCTAGAATAATTTCAATTATATGAAGCTCTGTATTTGATGCTTTAAGATAAAGAAATGTGGAAGGCAACGTCTCTGCCCTTAGAGAACTCCCCAAGGAAATTATTAGATATCTTAACATTAAAACTAATTATGTTAGTAAAACTGCTAGTAGATGCATCTTATTTAATGTCTACAACAACCTATGAGGTAATAATTGTATTGATGTACTGTGAAATATGAAACAGGAGGTTCAAAAGTAAATGTGGAGATTGTACGCTGCTCATTGACGTTCACTGTTAACCTTCAGAATCAAAATGTTTAATTTCAGAGTTTTGCCCTTTGGCTCAGAGTCATACAACCTACAGCAATTTGCCCGGCCTTCCTATGCCTCACTGTCATTTTTAATTAGAATAACATTCTTTTTTTATAAGGTTACTCATTTACATGGTTAAATGAGTTTATAATTTAAACATTTGAGCACGATTTATATTTGGTTAATGTCCAATAAAGTTATTATTATTTGAACAGTAAGAAATGAGTTTTTGTAGCTTGATGATTACAGATGACATATGCAAAGTTTACAAGGTTAATTTAAATAGTTGAAGTTTCTATCTCAATTTATATTAACTGTATATTAATCTAATTAGAACAGAAGTGAATCCAGGTAATTTAAAAAAATAGGTGTTAATATAGAAATTATAGATTTATGTAAATGTTAAATGACAAGTAAAGAAAGGTTATGGAGGTACTCTTTAACATTCTGATTAAGTAAGAAAGATTATATAAAAGCTCCAGACAGGAAACTCCTGAGTCTCATGTACACACACAAAACACACACACACACACACATGCACACACACACCACTTGGCTACAACTGCCTACATTGAACACAAACTTATTCTTTCCCTCCTTGAGATCTGCTATGAGATTCCCATTTGGGAAACAGGATTTTGAAAAAAGGAATTAGAGCTAACTCAGTTTCTATCTTCCCTGGAACAATGCAGGGAATACCTCAAAAATGATGGTCATGATACCAAGTTAAAGCAGTCAAGAAACCTTTTTTGCTTATGTTTCACCATGAGAACACCATTCTTATTGAAAACAATTAGAAATAGCAACCAAAAGATAGGATATAACTTACATAAGACTACCAGATAATGAGAGTCAATATCTGAACCCAGTTCTGCCTGACTGTAATACCTGTAGCAAGTTTAATTTTTATATACCCTTCTTTGGAGATAACAAGCCTAAGTGAATGAAAATAAGAATACTTAGAAATGGTCAAATTTTCTTGAATTTTTGTTTTGGACACATAAATAACATGATCATTGTATTTTTAAAATTAGCTGTGATTTTTAAAGACAATTGGAAGTTAAAAACACAAGTAATTTGAGCATAGAACATGGAAACATTATTGCTAGAAAAGAATTCAGCTCTGAAAAATTAAAAACTGTGCCCAGCAGTGTATATTACCACTTTGAAGCCAGACCTTAAGAGACTATACGGTGATATAGTTAAAAATAAAACGAGTGGTACATTGACATTTATAATTATATAAAGATGCATTCTAGCTTGTTAACTGAAATTGTTTGATAAACTTGAATGCAGAAATTGGAGTTAACATGCTTAGAGCCCCTGATACTGTCACTAAAGTTTTCCTTAAGTGCCTAGTAGAGAAGCATCTGACTGAATCACTTGTTTTATTCTGTCTTCAGGATGTACATTCGCGTTGTATGCAGAAAACCTTTCCAGGAGAAAGTTCTTCAATAAGTAGTCCACATGCAAATTACATAATTACATTACTGCAAATACCAATAATACATCCTGGAGTTGTTTCTTTAGGAAACCATTTGTTTCCAAAACGTATTCAGTACGACGTAAACTAAATATTTGCCTGACTGCAGGCTAGAATTACTATTACGCCAATTGGGAGTAATATGAATAATGGTGGGATAAGCCACTTGCATGGCCACTTATCTTCTAAATGAATTATGAACTCAGGGATGTCAGCAATTTTTTTATATGCCTGGAACATGGAAGTTGCGTGAAAGAAATGATAACTAAAGAAATATTTCCTTAACATGTCATTTTTGTGTTCAGTGAGACAAATGTTACAAAATAATGAAATAAACAATTTTTAATCACCTTTGCATTCTCAACTGACTGAGGGCACATTCATATCCCTAAGACATGAGTCATGTACATATTTTTTTAAAATGTTGATACAGGGAAGGTATGAATTGGAATCATAAAAGAATTTTTATCTCATTGTCCATTTTAGTTTACCAAATAACTTTTAGAAATAATTTTTTTACTTAACTGGCTTTTTAAAATGAAATACATTCATAAAGTATTATTGAGACAAAAATTTTACATTTGGAAGAAGAGAAGACATTATTAATATTACTGAATAAGTTAGATAAGTTCTGTGAACTTCATTTTTCTTTTTTCTACAATAAAGAAGAACCATGCTTTCTACAGTCCATAATTTTTTTTAAATTTTTCTCTTATAAATACTATAATGTTTGATATTCTCGGCCTACTATCAAGGCAACATTTCCAGAAAGAACAGAAAATCATTGCATATGAAAATCATGTACAGAGGCAACTCATAGTCATTCTTATTAAAAAATGATTTCTTAGTATTACTGTCTATATTCATTAGAGTTCTTTGTGGGAACAGAATCCATGGAAAATGTATGACAATTTTTGAGGGGATTGATTATATAGGCTTACAGGAGCAGAAGTGAGAATCTACATTGGTTGTCTGTGGGATCGGAGACAAGAATCTACAATAACCATCTTCTACATCCCTGGAGACCCATGTCTATAGGACACGACAGTGAAGGGTACTCTTATGGTTTGGGTCTAGATGTCCCTGTAAAGCCTCAAGCAGTCATAGGTGGAGCTTTTTCAGAGATGGCTGGATCTAGAGTGTGTGATGCTGGGATTAACAATGTGTGGTTACTAAATCAGTCTACTGATTGGTTTGGCACTGCCTTAATTCCAGAAGCCTAGATGAAATAGAAAACGTGAAAAAAGATGATTTTAAAAAGGACCCTTGTTACTTTAGTATTTTCTGCCAGCTATGATCTGTTCTGTTCTGCCAGTTCACCGTGCCTTGGAGTCAGCCAAATATAGACTGAAACCTCTACAGATCGTGAGCTAAATAAACATTTCCTTTCTTAAGTTTGGTCATCAGGTATTTTGTCTCAACAATGGGAAAAGAAACATCAGGTCCGGAAGCCAGGAGATCTTCAAAATGATCACAATTCCTTTATTTCTTTTTAGGTTATATGTTTATGCTACCCAAATCAGGTAGAGGCAATTCCAATGACTTTATTTGGCCTTTCCTTCCATATACTCTTAAATTATAGGTTAGTCACATGATAATTAGATTCATGAGAGTACTAAGTATGTATATTCTAATTATAGCTTTTGGAACTGGGAAAATGCATACATAATGCATTCTTGAACCTACTGAACACACTGTGATTCAGATTTTGACTAAAATTCCACTGATCATCTGACTTCCTTGGGTCTCTACTCTTGTTGGGAGACCGTAATAATTTTCAGATCTGAAATCAGTGACCCCGATAACAAATTATTTTTTACCAACGTATGGTTGCCCTGGTAATTGTTACAGATTCCTTTATGGAAAATAGGAGAAATACTGACAGTACACATTTTTGGTCGTGCATCATGAATCTTCCTCAAGTGGATCTGCCCTCACCTTTTTTCAGAGATCCTTACATCGGCTCACATCTGGGAATTCTTTCATGTGCTATTATTCTGTATTACTTTTATTTCTTTGCCCTAAATTTTTTCTGCTTGTATAAATGCAGTAAAAGTTTATTAGGGTTCTTATCTATTTCACATCTGGGAACAACACGATTGATTGGGTAGACCACTGTAGGTCTACCCATGTCAGATCATTCCCATCATTGCATTGTTTCTGCTATTATGCTATTTTGTTTCTGCTTTGTTTCTGCTGTTATGATAAGTAAGTCCATCTTGTCCATAGTTATTGCACACTACTTTTTGGTCCATCTTTCTTGAGCTCATTATGCACATCTCATGTAAGTGGTTCCTAAAGCAGTAACTGCAGCCCTCGCTGTAACATCTGACATAGAGAAAATGTTGATGACAGAACACTTCGAGGAGGCTGGTGTTCCCCAGAAAGATCTATATATTAAGAGAATGTTGAGGGGTTTGTCATCTGGACCCTACGAGTGTAAGAAAGCGGGCTCTTCCTCTCCAGTGTTCCCAACTTCCTGAACCTTTAAATATCCTCATCTACACTAAGCCAAGTAGTATCAGGAGAATCCAGCTCATTTTCTGGCTGAGGGCCAGGAATGCAAAAATGAGTGACAAGCACAAATTCTAGGTATGTCAACCTATTCTTGCTACTAACTGCTTTAGGAAGGTCTCCTTATTTCCATAGGCAACACAGGATTAGTTTCCTGGGTATACTTTGAAAGACCATCACCACAGAGTGTGAAGGTAGTGATACTTCTGCCACCAAGAGCGGGGAAATCTCTCCCTTTGGCAAAATAATCTTACCAAGATTTAGGAGTTTAATGCTCACGACATCATGAAGATTCTTGCAAATATCTCCATCTCATCCTTTTCTGATCAGCACCTTCACTTTGACTGCTGATGTCTTTAAGCCTAAGTGTTAAACCTGTGCTATAATTCAGCAAATTTGCACCATGAACATGTTTGTGTTTTGGCAAACTCAGTCTTATAGCTAAATGAAAGGGAATTCTCTTTCAGGACAAACTTAGAAGTCTGAGAGCATTTATTTGTCTCTGGACATGGGAATTAGAAATTTAAATGTATTATTTTCTTTTATTACTTTGTTCACACACTTTGAAGCTTTTAGAATATTTATGTATGTTTATTTCATGACTTTTCTTCAGCAGTTTCTTCAGACATGCAAATATAAATCATCCTACATTATTATATTTTTAGCTTTTCCAAAAATGTTCAATAGTCTTGCATATATAATCTTTGCATGCCACAAGTGGCAAATTAGGATATTAAAATGACTCTCTGTTATGTATTGTTTTAGACAGTTTACACTGCTGAATATCCATAACCTAAACATTATTAGAAAAAGACATCAAAGAAACTTTGGGTCTCATCAAATTCCAGGAATCGCAAAACTGATTAGATAAACTCATCCTTACAATTCTGTTTACCTACAACTACTCCTAGTAACAAAGTCTGTATTTTTTTAGTGTTCTCCAGAGGAAAAGAATCAATAGAATGTATAGAAATAATTTTGCAAGGGAATTTATTATTTTGGCTTAAGATACCAGAAGTGGGAAAGTCCACAAATGGGCTCACAGGTGGGACAACTCACAGTGGCCATCTGTGGGATCAGAGGCAGAAGAATCCACAAGGCTGACTTCCTGTCCTGAGCTAAAGGCTCCAGTAGCTGCTCAGCACAAGCAGATGGAAGCCCCAGAACAAGGGAGATCAAGGATTTAGCATCTGTCCAAGATTCAAGGCCTAGATGTTCACTGGAGCATTTCCAAGGTGAGTTTGCCGTGGAAGGCTAAATAAACTAGAGGCCAGTGTCCAAGAGCAATGGGAAACATGGAGCTCACCAGGTAGGGGCACACTTCCTTTTGCCTTTTATTCTCACCTACAAGCCATTCAGTTAGTGCCGCCCACACCCAGGGTGTGGACTTGACTGTGCATTAGCTAGGATTCATGCTGCTAAGGGCACTCCTTCAATTTGTCACCGTCCAACATATCTGAATATTTTAGCCCATTTAAATAGAAAATTTAAATGACTGCAAAGAAAAACACTTGCATAGTAATATATTCGAAACATCACTGTGTTAAAATGGAATAAACTGTTACACTGTAATTTTTTCTTTGATCAAAGAAATGTTCCACCCCGGGTGGACCACCCCACCCTGCCCTGTTAACTATGCCACTGTGGCTTCTCCCGCTTGCTCCCCATAGGGCGCATCCAGAACGGTGCTTTTCCAACCTGGTTGGCATTTTTTTTAATCCATTCACATTGATGGTTCATTCTAGGTATAGTGTTGACTTTTAATGGGGATAATTCTTTCCACGTGCTAGCAGCCTGCACAAGGGAGAGCATTTAGTACTTCTGCTGCCCATAGCGAGAGTCCAGTACTAGCCGCAAGTCTGCCACTACCGGTTATTGTAATGACAGTCTTCTGTTTCCAAATGAGCTCCAGACAAGTAGCAAAGTAAGGCTTCACAGCAGTTGTCACATGAGAGCACATGAGATGCCAATGACTCAATCTAAATTCAAAGGCAAGTATTAATGGTTTTGAAAACAGAAACAAGACGGTCTTCAGGATGACATTACAGAATTCCTTCAAAAATACTTTTGTACCTGCAGTTTAACTATTCATGCTTTGATTTCTCAGTGTTTTACTTAAATAAACTGTTTTATCTTCATTGGTTCATTTAAGAAATAGGAATTTCTTTGCACTCCTTCGTTTTTCTCGGACTCTCCTAGATTGGACACTGTTCTTTGCTAAAACTAGAACTTTGCTGAGAAGTGCTTTAGTATCTCATGTAAACTTCAGCATATTCGACTTCCGGTAGCATCTCCCTTTGCTGCCTTCTTCAACATTGTGTCCTGGAAGGTTTTAAGCTTTTATTTTCCTTTTCGGTCTTCTTATTTTAACTCTGCAGTAAAGCAATTCACACCTCGAATTTCTACATAATTGGAGTATGATTCTTGGAATTGCTAGGGATGCATCTGCATTTATATTCTCAAAATATGAGATTTTCAGCTGTACATAGTGCTCCAGTATCTATAACTTGTCTAAATGGAATTAACAGCTCAATTTATTACAAACTTTCAGAAATTTTCTAAGAAAGCAGGAACCCAGTCGAAGGATGATGTATAATAATTTAGCATAATTGAAAATAAAGAAAAATAATCAATATAATTTCTTGAAAAGGCTGCATGTATATCATGGAAAAATCATCATGTTTCCCAATTATTTCTTTTCAAATTTTCCAATTATTCCATATGTAGGCATCATCCTTATTTTTCCACATACTTTCCAGGTTGTGCTATTTTAATGTTTTCCTTCACAAGATGACTTATATTATATTAAAGATAATTAAAAATAAAATGTGATATTAATAAAAACATATTTGTAGATTTTCAGTTCAACTGTTGATCACCATTTACACCTATCAGAATCATTTTTAAAATTCTATACTTTACATTAGACTGGTGGGAGACTCTTGTAATGGGAATCTGAGGCAGGAGGATCATAAGTTCTAAAGTTATTAAGTTAATAAGACTTTGTCTCAAAATGAAAATCATTGAAAAAGGTGAAGATGTAGCACATTGTGAAGGTCCTGTGTTCAATCCCTTGTACTTCCAAAATATCCATAGCTTCATTTTTTTACCTATTTAGCTGCAACTTTCTAATTAAAGTCAATAATATCCCAGCTAGCTATTTAGCAAACATATTTTTGCATTTACAAATGAATAAATAACTAATTATTAACAAATGAACAACTTCGAGATGTATGTGATTTAGTGAGAGAATTAAGGAGCTCTGAAATGTACATTTAAAAAGATATTAAAAAATAAGCGTCTCCAGAGATTATTGCTGTCATGACTCACACATGGTTTTATATATAATTAAAATTCTAATTTCATTGTTGTGTTATCCTCCAAATGCTTTCATTTTCTATTTCATTACTTCTTGAATAAAGCTAAACTTAAATAATCAAACCAAAACCTTTATAGCCTGCTACTGAATGGAAAATAATTTTTTCCTTATGACAATAATACATGAAAGATATCATAGAATTTATATGTGAAGAATTAGTTTTGAATAACCTATTCAGGTTAATATTAAATTGATTTCAATCTCACAAAACTTTCTGCAAGGAAAGTGTTATAGAAAATATTATTTTCTTTTGGTAAATACCTTATATTGCTGAGTGTGGTGGTGCATGTATGTAAATCTCATCGGTGGGAAGTTTGAAGCCAGAGAATCCTTACAATTTTGAGGCCATCAGGGCTCTGTGGTCAGTTCAAGGACAGCCTGAACTACACAGTGAGAGCCTATCAATAAACCAATAAAAATCTTGTATCAAATATGTCTTTTAAAATTAAAAATAAAAAAATAAATAAATGTAGTACATTTCTCTCTCAATCAAAAGAAAGCACACATATGGCTAATACACAACACAATATTTCCATTTTGTTACCCCTCTTCATTTTCTAATTTTTTGATAATAATGTGATGTGTCAGAGCCATTATTCAAGAAAGCTTTGTAATTTTCTCTTCTTTCATCTCAAGGACCATATATAAGCATACCCTTGTTTAGTAAAACTTTTATTTCACCATATACATTTATGGAGTATTAATTAATAGCCATTTGAGGCACATTTATCCCAATTATAAATGAAATTATTATTTCCTTGGATTCTGGCTAACAGGATTTTGTTATTCTCTTGAGTGTGGAAAATATTATTGCCTAAAATAACAACTTCATGACAATAACTTTTACTTAATGTAGGATTTATTCAAATTTTTAGATTCTATTTCAACTTTCTTTTTTGAAAAATTTTACTTAATATGTTTGTTACTTTTGCTTGAAATTTCAACTTTTTTCTTATAAGGTTTTAGTTTAGTATTTGCAATGTACATGTAATCATTTCTAATAATTTTCATGTCAATGATTAAGATTTCAAATTATGTTATATTGGTTTTGAAGTAATTTAAAATATTTGTATATATTTGGATGTGATTTATTTATGCAGTGTGCTTCCATTATAATTGATAGCTTTCCTGATACTAATTATTAAAAATTTAGTGTCTTATTCTTAAAATTCACTATAGTCAATACTTTTTTCTTTTCATTTTGGTTGATCTGAGAATTTAACCCCCTAGAGATATTTTCTTTGAGCAGTTATTGTTCACTCACCCTTATAATGAATGACTGAATTCCCATGGTCTACCAAACAATATTTTTTTTCAGTTAGAGTAAATAATCATTTTTATGCTGTAGTATTTCTAAGAATAAACACTTCTTACTACAAAATAATTTTGTACTGCATTATAGGTTGAAGATTTTTTTTTTATTTTAAAGAGAATAAAACAACAATAAAATGATACAAAATGAAACAGTAATAAGACAGTAGAAAACCCACAATAGCTACTATACTGTATATTGCTATCCTTTGAATATTTGTTCATACTACCAGCTTTAGTTTTGCAAAGTCAATCAAATGGTGCAAGCATTAGGTTGTTTCTTTACTTAAGCTGTTATCATCTCAGCCTGTGTTCCTCCACATCAGCTGGTTGCGTACAGGGGGATGAAGGGGTTCTTCTCTCCCAGCCTGTGTACCTGCCTTCTTATGGTGGGGGTATGGCCTTGTTCTCCCTGGCCAGCCAACAGAGCCGCCACTGGCACGTGGGGGGCTGTGTGGCTTCCTTCCTGGTTCTCTCTGGCCAGCACCACCTCCCAAGTCAAAGATTTTTAAACCTGAGGATAAATTGAAAGTACACAGTTCCTGACATCACTACGAACTTTTAGAAACAATTTGTACCTAGCTTCTATTTTAAAATTCAGTTTGATTAAAGTGCATAAATAATGAGAAAAAGAAAGTAATATAATTGTATTTTTAAGTTGCTATTAAAGATTATTCCCAATAGAGAACCAGTTTAAGAAATGGAAATCATTTTTGTCCCATGGATAGCATTCAAACAATGTTGACACAAATTTATATTTATGTAAGGGAATAATTACTACTGCTTTTCATATATAAAATCATGGGATTTATTTCCTTTATTGAGAGCCAAATTTAGGGCTTTGCACATAGTAAGTCCTCCATTAGGTCAGACACACAAGCCTTATGTATTTTGTTTACTGAAAATGAGATTCTAGTAATATTGTGTTATTTTCATTATTTAATCCATGTTTTTGTAGCAAACATTCCAAGACACTCCATGGGGAAAAACTATACCTCACTCATTATCAAGGGAATAGGCTGGTTTTTGCTAAGGCATGTCCATCTTAAATTCTATTTTAGTTTTATTTCAGACATTATTTTCCTAATAAATAAATCTTTACCAGGAAACTACATGGGAGAATCTGAAACATAACACTAATATTAATTAGGTTTAGTTTAGTTTTGACTTTTGCAGTTTTACTTAAGTAATATCTATTGTTAATAATATTTCTTAGCTTAATTTTTTTTTTTTATTGGTACCGGAAATCGAACTCACGATTGCATGATCGCAAGGCACGCACTTATGCTGTTGGGCTAAATCCCCAGCCCAGCTTAAAAATTTTATTTTGAAGAATATAGCATATTATAAGCAAACCAAATTATTTTAGGGAAAAGATTTCCTCCAGTATTTTATTGTCAATTCTTGCTAAAGTAGTAATAGGATATATCAAATATTATATATATATATAATAGTAATAGGATGCATCAAATATTATATATATATATATATATATACACACACACACAAATACTATAGAAATACACTTCAACAATATCACATATTTATTCATTTTTTATAGTGTTCATTCTGTTCAGTGTAAATTATAAATGAGGAAAAACATATAGCAATGATTGATTTAAATTTATATGCACATGGATCTAAACTACTTTTTGAAGTAATATCAATTTTAGCACAGAGTTCTTTTAGAAAATGGTGAAGCTGATTCTTGTTTAGGTTAATTTTCATATTTTTTCTTGAGAATTTACCCAAAGAATAAAGAAAAATAGCCATAGTTATTATAGCCGTTGAGTTAGACTGACTTGGTATTTTAGCACACCTATCTTCCTAGTGATACTCTTGCTTGCACCGAAGAGATTTGCCAAAATGGGCCTTTTGTTCTTGGAAATGGCTATTTGTTGCAGTTTTTGTCCAAATGAAAGGCCTATGGTTTGCACTTCTCTGTTTTAAAGAAATAGTTGTACAGAAATCATGGTCATATTTTTATCTTACTTTTTTTTGGTTTTGTTTTTCCTCTGGATATGAGGCCATGAGAATCATTTCCTCAATCAGAAAATGTGATGTGAGTGTGCAGCTGTGGGCATATCAGAAATGCCTAGGCTTTTCCTGTCACCATCAATTATCACCTATACACTTCAAATGGATCCCTAGGTAAATAAATAAATAAAAGCAGCATACACAAAGAGAGAACACTGAAACATCTAACTAGGTGTAATGCAAACAAGTGACACTTTATTTTAAAACTGTATCAGGGGACTTCCCTTGGAATACAGAAAACCCACTATACTCTGAGCTTCAGGTTTTCAGTGACTTATAGTACACTTAACTCTCCTGCTGTTTGATTTCTGATGCCACATTCACACGCTTGTTGTCCTGTATTTCAATAAGCAATTCATTTTGCAGGCTTTGTGGTTGATGTGTAAGATGACAGCGAGCCAACCGCATGAGATACCTGATTAAAATCACCATTCGTATTAGGCGAACTTATCCCTCTCTCTTCTTTTGGGTATAATTATAAGACCATCAGATAAGTATGTGACATATCTTCCATCTGATGTTTTTAACCTCCTATTGAAATATTTTGAAATGATATTTTGAATAGAACAGGTTCTATTCAGAATAAGAGAAAGTATTCTTTTATTCTGCAATTTTCAAGTGTCACAAAATTTGAATTACACAGTAGTACACTGGCCTAAACACAATAGCAGATAAAAAGCTGTGTAGTACAGTATCTGCCTTCAAATACCATTGTCTGTTAGCGTTAGAAAAAATGAATTATTAAGAAAAATATAGTAAAAGTGCAATAAAATTCATAGAACAGTCAAAAAATCAGAAACAGAATATAGAGTGGTGAGTATTGGAGTTTTGATAATGATTAAGGTAATCGAATATTTAATAAAAATATACTCATTTGACATGACCACATTCAGCAAAATGTCATTTTTGCATGTTACAGATTGAATGTTCACATATTATATTACATACTTCCTTAATTTGAAACTGCTATCAAAAATCTTTTTACAATTTTTTAAATGCATTATGACAGTTAATGGTAATTGTTAGTTTGACTGGATTAAGAGACACAAAAGATTAGTAAAGCACACTTGGAGTGTGCTCAGATTATTGGCATGCAGACGCGGAAGCCAAATGGAAAACTCACCATGAGCCAGGCTTCCAGCATGCACAAGGTGGAAGAGAAGAAGGAAACGACAGGCTTGCATTTAAAATCCTCCATTCTGCTGGAACCGGTGTGTCTTTGCTTTGGCCATCAGCTGTATACATCAGACTCCAACCTCTGCAGCTTCTCAATCTAAACTCTTTCTAGAGAACCTCTGAGAAATTTCTGCCCTTTATTCTCAGACTTTCTCTACTTCATTGATCCATGTTGCTCTGTAGCTTCCAGCTTCTTAAGCCTGTCCCCCTAAAGATGATTAAAGATGATAACAAATAACATGCATTATTTCATATCATTTTAAAATATTAAACACTACTGCAAATAGAGATGTCATTTACATTCTTCAGTATGAATCCATCTCACAGAGCTAGCATTTTCCTTAAAGTAATTTATGTAGTAATGCATGCTTTGTAGAGTTAAGCAAGATAGACAGTTGTGTCAACAGCAAAACAGGCTGGAAGGACTGTGTACATTGGTGTGGAAAGAATGGAGAAGGAGGTGGAGGAGGTTCTTCCAGTTATTCCCTAACCCCTCAGTTCTATTTCTTCTCTCTCCCAGTACCTCCTATCACCACCTTCCTTGTATTTCTATTAACAGTTACTCACTTATTGGGCAAATATATAATAATATCTAGAATATATTAGGACAAATGTTATGGTAGGGAAAAAAGCAGGCTTACTGTTTTCATTCAGAATAGAATTTATGATGTTTCAAAACAAATCATTTTTATGCGTTTATTTGTTCTTTAGTTGTGAAAGAATGCCATCGCCCAGTTACCACAGTTTTTTCTTTCTCCACTTTACTGTTGTAACAGTATACCATTGATGAATTACTCCAGGAAATATCAGCAATTATCACACATAGTCAGAAATGATTATCTCAAATCAACCTGCATAGTAACCAAAATTCTAACTACATTTCCTTGAACAAGCTATATGTCCTTCCAATTATTAAATTGTTACACCTAAAAGAATCCACTAAGTATATAGTGAAAAAGTTATTCAGTATATAAAAGATTTATGATGCACTTATATATTGTAAATGTTCCTGTTTGCTAATTCTTGCCAATATAAAACAACAAATATTACAAAGAAAGCAGTAACTGTTGAACAAAAGGGATTTTTTTCATTGGCCTAGAATGAATTAGTTATAATGTTTTTATCAGGCCAGAAGTTTGTATTGGAAAATGTTTAATGACTTATTCTACCAACTATATTTGAATGATAAAATAAATGTTTCACATATATTAATATCTTTCAAGAGCTTCACTGCAAATTTTATATAACCTGGAAAAGGACAAACATACACAATAAACTAATCATTTTTATGCTGAATAACTATATACTGAAGCGCTGCTTTCTACATTGTGCTGTACAACTTGGAATATTTCAATTACTGAATCTGTGAAGCAAAAAATTTTTATCTTCATTTTTTGTGTGATTTTTAAATTTGTAATTGTACATATATGCATTGCATAATAATTACATTTTTGTGAGAAGTTGGTACATGTGTTTTACACAGCTTATTAATTTTTGTCACCCATCCCTCCAAAACTTGCCTGCTGCTTTCGTCTTTTGTACCCTTATTTGCAAAAACTGTATTTCCAATTTGTCTTCTTCAATTCATTTTTGTTTTTTAGTTCCATCTGATTTCCCTAAAATGCCTCCCCCATTTCTCCATCTTTTGTTCCTCATTCCATTTGAAAATGATCTGCCTATTTCCTATTATCTTTTATTTTGCATCCAAAACAGAAATAGAAATCTTCAGTTCCCTACAATTTCATTAACAGTATCAAAATATTTTGAAATAACTTATTTTTATTCAAGATTATGAATAATTCTGTACATTTCTATAATAAAGTCTATCATTTACTCATTTTCAAAATTGCTTATATTTATATAGTGTCTATTTTTAATTTCTTATTTCTTTCAATGGTTTTCTTTCAAAACCATTAAATTATACAAAATTATTGAAGATAAAGTAAATACACACTCTCTTAAATATTTCTTTTAGCAGAAATATAGAGATGGGTCCTTCATTAATCCTCTTGAATACAGGAATTTAAAAACAAAAGGAATTAGGATGCCTTGAAAGTTATATTGGATTGAAAAATATCATAACAAGTGGGTAATTTACTTTTCAACACAAATAAATTATACTAGTTTTATGACATATAAGCAAGTAAAATCTGTAAACTTTTTCCTAAATTTTTTTGTAATAAACTTTGTAAAATTCAAATTTTTGCAAGGAATTGGTAACTGTATTTGGGGCTTGTTATTTCCAGTTAGTTTAAATGATTCCAAAACACACAGAAAATCTATTTTTTCAAAAAAAATTCAAGGCTGTAGATGATATTTAGTTGGCCTTTACCCATGAGATACAGACTAATGAGACAACAGCAAGTACAGAACAATTTGTTTCTCAAACATGGTCAGCCATATCTGTTTCAATAGTGCTCTGCTGTAAATGCAAATAGTTAAATTCCATTCTGGGTAACAGTGAAACAGGTGGGTGATAATTCCTTAACAGAAATGTTATTCTACACAAGTGTCATTTTTCCCCAAATGACAGAATCAAGGTGAATTTGGTGTTTCAGAAAACATTCTGGCATGCTAAGACCTTTATCTATATCATTTCTGAAGTTGCTTTGTTTTCTCTTATCCTCTCATGAACTCAATCTGCAAACTCCCACACAGTTCAGCTAGGCTCATGTTCACTATAGGTACAGATTTTTTATCGATGGTACTTCTGCTGCAAAAGAAATGAATATGCTGTGTATTATGTGGTATTCATATTATAGAGCTACCCATTTTCTGCTTAATTTTAAGAAACAAATAGCCATTGCATATGTGCTATTGTAGCCCACCCCATCAGCAGAATCACAGCTATTCCAATGTTCTTATTCTGGCCACAAATAATAACAAAGATAAAGATATTGTTCTTCCTATTTATTTATATGAATAAAATTTTACTTGTATTCTGTCTTCATGTTTAAAATACCAATATTTTAATTCTTATGCTTATTTTTGTTAAATTATAATAGAGGCTGATAATATCCCTGTGAATTTATGAAGGTTTAAAATAAACTGCCATTACAAAATAGACACTTTTGCTTTCACAAGAGTACACTTTTGGCATGTATTTAATGTATCGTAAAGTTTTCAAATCATTTCTCCCTGCATATAATAAAATTTAAAAAGTGATTTAGAAATTACTCATAGAAAAGTGAATTACCTAGCAATCCCATGAGTAAAAATGATGTCCTTGAGATATCATTTAAAATAAAATAGACTTTATTAAGTGAGAAAAATAAATGCTTCTATTAAGCTAGCACCCAAACTAACAATACAAGTAACAAATCGCTAGAGTCCTCAAATGACAGGATTATAACTAAGGTTAATTTCTTTAATATTTTGAATACTGAAAAATTATAGTCTAGGGAAAGGAACACATTAAGTCACTAAGTTATCAAACTATCATGGGAAAAATAATACATTTATGCTATTTTTCATTTTATCTTTTTTTCATAAATCCTCACTGAGCTGGCAATAAACTGAGCTGAAGAATGCTTTCTGGTTAACTTTGAGAACCAGTGGGAGTATAAACATTGAATCCCAGTAAACATTTCCTTAAGGATAAAGAAAGTTATTCACATCAAACTATCAGGGAACACACACACACACACACACACCTTTTTCTAACAGATAACTGATTTCTATTATTGCTATTTGTGGTTGCTAAATAATTTATACACAATTGAACTCATACTTTTAGGAAACTCACATTCATATAACTTTGCTTCCAGTGCACAAGTATGGATGGGCCACTTGCAACATGCAAAATTCTATGCTATGAGTCCCTAAGGGTTGTATAAGGATGAAACACATATACTCTTGTTTGGAAATAAATAGAGGAAGTAAAGTCTAATTCCAGGGAGCAGAACACAGCTGAGCTTGGTCCTCAAGGTTGGAAGCAAGTCAAAGTAGGTGCTATTTTAGATGCCAAACAGCACAAGAACCCTGCTCTTAATTAGGTTTAAATGATCAACCTGCACTGAATAAATGAGGGATATAGAAGAAGGCGAAGAGAAATCTGATTGCAAGTTCCTTTGGATAAAATTTCAGCAATATTGTGGAAGATATATGAGTGGTGACTGGATTCAATCATGAATTTAAATGTGGTTAGGGAGTCGTGATAGTATTTTAAAAAATAAAGCAAAAATACATCCTAGTGATTTCTATTTCATAGTGTCAAATCATTTAATTAAAAGAAATTCAAAGGAACTAAGAAAATTGTTTAAAATGTAAAGAAAATTTTTTTTATAAATGGCTCTAGCAATTTTATTCAACAAGCATTTTCACTCAATTTTTTTTGTTGACAAGCTAAAAACTAAAACCTATAACAGTTCAGCAAGAGTTAATGTACTGTATTGGTTAAGGTTCTGTAGGGAACAGAATTAGTACAAAATATAATGTATCATTGTCTTAGAGGGTTGATTAGGTGCAGTATGAGACCTGAGAGAGGCCACCATGGCTGCCTGTAAACTAGAGAGGTGGTCCAGCAGTTGCTCAACTCAAGAAGAAAGAAGCAAAAGAAGTGTCAAGGGTGAACTACCAGCCTGAGATTGAAGGCCTGGACATTCACTGGGGAACTGGGGGTGCAAATCTATGCTGTAAGCCTGAAGAAACTGACAATGATGTCCAAAGGAAAAGGCAGCAACAACTGCACCTGCCAAGGAATTCTGGAGCTTTTCAAAATCAGGAACATGTAGTGTTCTTTTCCTAACCCTAACCATTTTTTATTCCATCAAGATTACAGGACTATTGTTTGGTGCCAGCTACAAGGGGGAGGAACTTGCACACTAGGTTACTGGCCTCTATAACAGTTATTTCTGGAAACACCTCACAGACACACCCGAAGTGTACTTTACTACTTTGCTAGATATTTCTTACTCTAGCCGAGCTGATATTTCACGTCTAACCTTCACACATGCAGAAAAGTTTATCAGAAATAATTGATTTCTTTGAAAGTAAACCCTAAATGCTTTCCATTATTAGTTTATATTTCAATAGTTACTACCTCATGCATACTTTCATGCAAATTTTCATGCTATAAGCAATCCTTTAAAAAATATCCCCTTGTTTAAATTGTGCCTATTTTTATTTTATTGCTTAAGTTTATTTTAGTTTACAAAATCAACAAACAAACAAACATCCATTTTTTAAAATTCCTAAATGAGAACTTACATTAATAAAGAGAATCAGTGCTTCAGTTTACCCATACATGTTTTTGTCTATTAAAATGTGATCTGAGGGACCCGAGAGGGTTTTGATGATTTGATAAAAAAAAAAAACACTTTGGAAAATAGTCTATATTATGAATAAGGGTCATTGCCATGATGCAGTATAGACTAAAACAGCTAAGTATAGAGTTCCATGGGGTAATATCCAGATGTTGCTTCCAGATGTTTCATCTTCACGAGTTGTGCAGACAGAAGGTATTTATCCAAGGAAACACGTGTGACAACTGGCATGACATATTGACTACAAGAAAACCTCATCTGGGCTTTAACATTAGTTCATGGTTTTGATTGTTTTTCAGTGCCACAGGTATAGCTGAATCACTAACTTTCATTCTCCAAATTCCCATAGGATAATTTTGTTTGACATGATCCCAGAGGGTTATTATATAGTACATTCTTAGAATAACCCCTCTGATATGGCTAAAATTCCCCAAGTAAACAATGATTCCTAAAAGGATACTCCAAAACTTGACTTACTGACCAGTAATTAGGAAAGCAACAATTGTTTAATGTGCTGAGTGAGTACAACCAAGACTTGCTACTCATTTAGAGATTGGAAATACTAAAAAGGGGGATAAAACAATACCAAAAACAGTTACTTAGAGGTATATGGAGCTGTCTTAATTTGTTACAGCTTAATCTACACTGAATGTAATCATCCAATTACATTCTCAATTAATTTCTCAATTATCATTCATTTCCTCAACGGAAACCATTTGGTTTGTCTTTCCATCACTCTAAGGAAGCCTTCCTAGGATCCTGAAGGACACAGAATATTGGAGGTATTAAATTTGATGACAATTTCAACCTATAATTTTAGACAACTATAGTAAGGTAATACATTTGATGAATTTTTCAAAGTATAAGGTTAGGCGCCTGAAGAAGTGTACACCACTGATTACAAAGAATGCTATCTCTGATTTGTATTTTAACCAGTTAACATATATATGCAAAAAATCTATACTCTCCACATATTTATGCAATAAAACACTGCTCACTAGCTAACATCTAACCTAATGGATAATTAGAGTTTACATTTTCTTTTTTGGTTTGTCCTTCAGACACAATCTTTGCAAAAAAGTACACACACATAAATGCATGCCTGTGTGTCTCTATTACTTATTCCAAGAGGAAAATAAAATATATTAATGGATGCTTTTATTCAACATTTATTTTACATAAAGAGTTGAAACTTCTGTATTTTTCAACTGTTGTGTAAATTGAGATAAACTATAATTTAAAATATTTAGCTTTTTTATATTTATCATTTTAATCTACCATTAGATTCACTGAATCTGATCAACTTTATTCACTTATCAGCCTCCATATTTATTTTACTTTTTAATTCTTACCATCCAGGTTTCTTATCTGTGGTACTGATTTGATAATATAATTTTTTGTTTATTCATTGAATCTTAAATTGTCTTACATGATTTAAATAAATACAGCTTTTTCTGTTTCCATCTTCATTATTTTTTGGTATCATTTCTCTGCTAGCCAGTCTGTGATAAATTTTATATTCTTTTTCTTTATAATTCAAGGTAATTAGCTTAGAATTGACACTTGAAAAACTGGAAATATTTTTTCACTTTTTTAATGCAGATTTTAATCTGAACCAATTCTAATGTTTTGAAATATATTCATATTTTTGTGATAGAACTATATATAATCAATTCTTTTAAATTATGAAAAAAACTCATTAATAATTATGCCTTATCAGTTTTAAGCATCCAGAGAAAATAATACATATACCTAGTAGAATGAATTTCTTTTGTGACCATAATCTTCCATTGCTTTGTACAAGTTTGTTGGCTATGGTTCTCTGTCATTATTACTTTTTTCTTAATTTCCCCAATATGGTTATTTCTGTAATGTTTGATAAATTTGAATTATTTGGTAAACATTAACTCATTTTAATATTTTTTCTTTATTTTTATACTCTGAGATGTAATTTTTTTACTATTTTTCTCTAAGATTAGGTTTAGCACTTGTACCTTAATTAACCTGTTTAGTTTAGCCTGATGTTAATATACAGCTTTTACTGTTGTTTCTTTGGATTTTATCTTGTACGGTATCTTCCTCTATTGTCACATTGATGAGAATGAATATTTAGTGATTGCATCACTTTATTTTTCTACTGATAATTTGAAATTTGGAAATTTTTATTTTGAGCTGTTGTTGCTAATGATAATATCTACATTTTAAGTTAAATTCCTGAGTTTATGTTACTAGCTTGTACAAGAATGATTTTCTAATTGTGTCATTGATCATCAGAAATCAAAACTGTGATCAGTATATCTCTTTAATCACTCTGCCCTCATAACCCTTATAATTTTGTTTGGTTTTCTCATAAGGTCATTACTTTTAATGTGTTTAATTTATAAATAAAAACACCTCTAATGTCTAAAAAAATGAGGTGTACTTTTGCACATATTTTTAACAAGTGTAAAGAAATTTTCATTAATAATGGGTGTCTTGTCTGAATAAATATTTTGGTTTCACTAATTTGTTTTGTAGATAGGTACATAACTGTAAATATTTTGGGGTATAGCTTTTGCTTCCATTCATGTATGAGTTATGTAGTGATCAAATCAGGTAATTAGGATATTTGCCACCTGAAAATGGTAAATAGAGGCAGAATACTCATTTCTGTCTATCTTGACATACCCAGCACTATTGTTAACTGCAGTGTTATCAACCTTCTGTGTAAGAGAACACAGAACTCTTTCTCCATCTCACATTGCAATAGTTCATAGAACTTTCACCATGCACCAACTTTTCTACTGTTCTAAATCTCTGGAAGCTTCTCTTCTACTCATTTTTTTAAAATTACACATTGAACTATATCAAGTTTTATTCATATTTGATCTGTGGTTAATTTACTTAATGTCCTCCAAGTCTCTCCATATTGCTGTCAAAAGGAGGATTTCGTCCTGTGCTTGTGTGTGTGTGTGTGTGTGTGTGTGTGTGTGTGTGTGTGTGTTGAGTATCCTTTGTCTTCATTTCCTTTTTTTTTAAGTATTCTTTAGCAGTAGATCTATATTTGCCTTAATGTGAGTGAACATCTACAATCAACCTGATTTCCTCATTATGGGAAAAGATTCATTCAGAATTTTGCTGCCCTTACCTTACACATTCCAAGTAAAAATTCTCCCTTTTTTGGCTGTTGGAATGTAACCTCTAATTCCTTACTAGTTTGAAAGGCATTCAATCAAATTACTGAACACCGAGATAAGGAGAAATTTACTGGTCCACAATAATCCACAGTTGTTGCTACATAACATTGGTGGAACAAACAGCCCTTCCCTTCATTCATCTATAAAAACAACACAACCCTAATTATTATCTATATTTAAGTTTAGGAGGTTTGATCATTCACCCCAGTGAAGGATGAATGAGAGGCACCTGGAATTACAGGTATCTGACTCTTTAAATACTGAAAGTTGAGTTATTGGAGACTCTTCTTCCTCTTCCTTTTTCCTTTCTGCCTGTTCTTGTTGTTACTTTCTTGTGATCTTTAATGAACGTAACTACTTATTACTTACTATGAAGTTTATGCATGGCAGTTCTCTCTTTGTGCACAAGGACCTGGACTATTTTTGACCCATCCCACTTTAACAGTGGAAAAGTAAGCACCGGAAATATTTTTCAATTTCATTATATTTTTAATTTTGTTATTTTGTTTCAAAAATAACTGAGGGGCTCTTTTAAACACCTAATTCTTCTAAAGTGTACTTTCTATAATTCTAATGGCTTTATCTGTCTGTTGTCTATATACAGAGGCTTCATGCACCTTTAATTCTTTCTTTGTGTTTTATATTCTTGTTTTGTCACATCCAATCTTAATGTTCTTAGTTTTTTATAATTGTGATTATTTTTACTTTTTCTGTGTCTTCTACAAATAGTATTTCTTTACATTTTTTTGGAATTCTTTTACCAACCTTTTTGTATTCATGTTTGCAATTTTTTTGAAATTCTGATTTCAAACAAATTATATTTTCTTAATTCCATGAATTTATTACAGCATTTTCATCATTTCTGTGATAATTATTCTCATTGTTCTGTTTTTGTGGTCCATATTTTAAAATCCTTTGTCTTCTTTTAATGTTTTTTTCCCCTCTCTTTTTCCTCAGTATCATTTTTATGTTCTCGTTCTGAGTTTCTTTGGGATTGCTTTCACTTTTGAAATGCTGGTTTACTATTGAAGGATGACTTGAATTAAGGACCAGATTATGGACTTAAATTCATAAGGAACAAGTCTTCTGCCATTCTCTCTAAAATCTTTTCCTAATATTTCTACCTAAAGGTAATTTTCTGCCATAGCACTGAAAAAAAAAGTCAACAAAGAAAGCCTTCATTTCTCATTGCCTCAGTGTATTAGCATTTATTCCCCTCAGGAGTAATTTCTAGACATTTTAGGTGCATCTTACAAAGAAGCATCTCTATGTATTTTCTGTATTGGTGTCATTTGCACTGTGTACTGCCTTTTAAATTGCCTAAAACTAAACATTTTAAATTTTATTTTTTTAAAAATTGAACAAAGATTTTGGCATTTTCTTATTTTTTAGCTCTAGAGTGAAAGTCATTTGCAAGCTACTTCACATTTCCTATCCTTCCAATATTCTATGGACTCAAAGATTGTTCCAGAATGTTCCTTAACCTCCTTCATTCATGTAGATTTGCAAAGGATTTTTTTTTAGTTTCTCCTTCAAGAGGTTTGTTGCCACCAGGGCCTGAAGGAGCAGGCACGTAACTCCAGCACTGTGTGAGGCTAAGGCAGAAAGATCACTTAATTACACCCATCCTGGGAAATTAGGGACTAATCAAGACTCTGTCTTTAAAATACAAAATGAAATAGGGCTGGGAATGTAGCTTAGTGCAAAGGTGCCACGTTGAGGCTTAAGTACCGTGAAAATAAAAATGTATATTCTTAACACTTGTCACACATTTAAAAGTGTACATCACTCTTGGTCTTTTTGGAAATTTCCAAATAAATTTGATATGAAGGAATCCTCCATAAATTCTATATTAATTTAAAGTGAGTACAAATCCCCAAATAAGTACTTCTTCTCTGGAAAGGAAACAAACTTTTTAAAAATTAGGCATTAAAATTGTACCATAAAACCTATTTGAAACATTTGATAAAGGTCTAGTTTTCTATTCTTTAAGTTTCTTTTACCACAATTTCACATGAGAAGTCTATGTGGCCCTAATTATGCTTCTTAAAGATTGTTACCAGTGAAGTAGCTATCCTTCAAATCGGTCTTTATATGGGTCTATTTAGACATCTAGATTTTGGCTTGCCTATATATCTTTCCAGCAAGCTTATTTTAACATCCTTCCTCCCCTCACCCATAAAGTCCAAAATGATATGACTGGGTTTAATTCAAGTTAATACACATATTTTTTGTCATTATGCAAAGCAAATCAATATTGTGGCAATAAGGAACTATCATTGGCTAAAGTGGAACCCAAGTTAACAAAGTACGCCATTGGACAACCCCATTTTATGAAGCCCACTGGCTCCTTTGAAGACTAGAAAAGGGCAGTGCTTGTCTTGTCTGTATTGTTAAAGAAACAGTGAGGATCTAAAATTGTTTTTCTACATCAGACCTAGTGAATACTTATAATCCAAAATTGGGAATTGCTTCTAATTTTCATTATGTTATGTATGACTATTCTTTCACTAGCAGAAACACATTTTTATTGAAATGTTCCAGTGAGTAAATCCTTCACTGTTAAGTAAATTACAAAATTTTAAATGGTTTTATTATACCTTTAGATTATGATCTTTCTGATGTAAGAACAGCTAAACAACGCCATAGAACATTTTTCCTAATAAAACCCCTGATTGTCCTTACAATAAAAACTGAAACTAACCAGCATGAACTTGCTAACACATTCTGTAATTGTCTAAGTAACTATGCAGAAATCTTGAAATATTTCAAATAGACTAGAGACATTTTAGAAAATCTTCTATTTAGTTTCGGAGATAATGGCTAGATTCCTGGTATGTGCTTTGCCACATGTCATTGCTTTTGGTAGCTCTTTTCATTTTTTCATACATTATGTATTAAGGTAGACATTAAATGTATCATGAAAAAGTGAGTTGTAATTCTTAATTTTAGTATCCTGTTATTTTTTTCACAGTATTTTCTTCCAAGCCTTCTTACATTTTTTCTCAATTTTTCTTTCTTTTCACCTTTTGTATGCTTTCCTTTCCCTCACTGATTATTGTTTTTGTATGATCATTTTCACTGCCCTTTAGGTTGACATGATTTTAGCTGTAAAAATATGTGCACACATACCCTCCAGTTCAAGTATTGATTCAGTTTCTTTGATGTTCATAACACTGATATTATTGAAGAGTATATGTTAATTTGCACAAAGCTTCTCACCATAAGTTTGAGTTCATGACTAAGTACAGTTTGTACTAGTTTACTGAATATTTCTGAATGTATTTTGCATCTTCCAATGTGAACCACATCAGGAACCACATGATACACAGCTATCATTTTACAGATGGTAACTTTGATCATTTAGAATCTCGGATACCTGGATATCTCTCTGAGTCATTTTCTTACTCATATACTACTTGGCTCACCAAACAATTCATCAATTAATATAATTATCACTTCTAATGACCCTCAGATTCATCTTACTGCTTTTGTCATTTTCTTAAATGTATTAAATTTAAAAAAATCATAATTTTATAGGCTGCTAATGCTGTGCCATTGTAAGTGATCTCTTTAACTCCATTCTTGTCCTTACCTGTCATTCTTTCCATGGATCATTCAGGGTCAGTAATCTAGAATATAAACTCCATGATAGAAAGCACCTGTCTTCTTATTTACTTCAGTGCTGAAAGTGTGCTTAGAATCCAGTCAGTGTTCCATGGATATTACTTTTTTTTTTTTTTTTTTTTGGTACTGGGGATCGAACTCATGACCTTGTGCTTACCTGGCAGGCATGTAAGCCATTGAGCTAAATCCCCAGCCCCTCATGAATATTACTTGAATAAACAATAAAATGAAAGTTTGATAATGTAACTCCAAAAAGTAAAATTCTAATGTATTTTACAGATCTAGATATTATTCAAAAACCATGGTCTCATGAAAGAAATGAAGGTATGCCAAGTCTAATCTATCATTTATCACTATTCAATATGTCTTACTGCTGGAATGATACAAAATTGTTTTTTCAGTTAACATAATATTTTGCAACATAGTTGCATGTTATGTTACTTTTTACTTCTCTTTTTTAGTCCATATTGTGATTCAAAAATATTTAATTTTTGTTTTATTATCATAAATTTTCTGTTTTAGTGTAGATGCAACTTTTTCTATGTTCCAGGAAAATATTTCCATCACAGCACTAAATTCACTAAACTAAAATTGTTGTTCTTTTTTTCTAGGTTCTTTTGACTAAAGATAATTTCTTATATATCTTCATGTCTCTAGTCCACAAATGACTTAAATAACCTTCTACCTCCTGCTCACTCATATTTTGCTATTGCAGCTCTATTCATCCTTCAAAACACAGTTTCAATCTCCTTTAGGGGAGGTGATCTAGTTTCCTTCCTCAAATTCAAAAATTCCACCTTAGTCTCATTATTCTTGTGTTTTTTATTGGTAAACATTTAAATGAGTTTGATGTGCACCATAAATGACTATTTGTTTTTATATCTCCCTAAGTGAACTATAATCCCAGTAATAACAAAATCTGTATATAAGTTCCCAATAGATATGTTTCAATAATTATATAAAGAATAATTCCTTCAGAAAAAAGCAACATTATAGTCATCAATCATTAGAAATATTTTACAGATATAGACAATTGGTGCCAACAGAATAACTAATCACTCTAGGGAAAAGATTTTTAATGACTGAAAAAAATAATATTCATTTGTGTAATAAAGCATGGAATGAGTTGATTTGCTAAAATACTCTTTAGAAACCATCTGATTGCATTTAATCTTTCCGTTCAGCATTCACATTTCATATTCACTTTATACATATTATTTTTGAGAATTATCAGTTCAGGACAAAGTGTGAAAAATTCTTATTGCTAGTAAAATTCTTCTCACATTTTATAAATGAGCCACATTTCGTGAATTCCATACATATGATGTATATGATGCATCATATACATCATACATTAACATTTCACATTATTCCATAAGCACACATTTGAATAACAATTTTTGTTGGACTATTGTGAACAGCATTGCAATAAGCACTGGAATGCAGTTGACCCCTTGACAAAGTCACTTTATTTCTCATGGATATGTACCGAGTAGGGTTGCTGATCATACGGTACCTCATTTTTACTCTTTAAAGAATCTACATACTTTACAATGACCATACTAATTTACATTTCCACCAATAGTGAGAAAGCATCTCTTTTTGTTCACATCCTCTCCAGCATTTGTTATCTTCCATCTGGGTCTTAGGTGGATTTCAGCTCGTTCTACTTTTCATACTCTCTTCTAGGATACTTAGTTACTGTAAATATTTTTTTCACATGCTTTTTGACCATTTTTAGTGTTTGCGTTTTTGTTTGTTTGTGAGATTTATTTATTTATTTATTTATTTATTTATTGAAACTGAATCTTGCTATTTAGTTCAGACTGACCTTACATGCAAAGTGCAGCCCAGGCTGGCAAAGCTACAACAATTCTCCCGCATCAGCCTCCTGAGTGCCAGTTCTATTCAGGTGTGAGATACCATGCCCACGTAGGTGATCGTTTGAGAAACATCTCTTTAGGGCTAGTGCTTATTTTTTAAATTGAACTAGAGAGAGATTTTTGTTTGTTTTGTTTTAGTTGTGGAATTGGCTGCTGTTGCGGGTGGTCCTTTAATAACTGAGTCTTAGGGTTCGTTATGCATTATGGATATTATCCCATTGTCGGATGCATAGTTTGCAAATATTTTCTCTCATGCCTTAGGTTTTCTTTTCACTCTACTGCTGGCTACTTTCTCTGTGCATATGCTTCTCAGTTAATGTAATCTCATTCGTCTACTTTTATTTTGCGTTCTGTGCTTTCAGACCATTCTAACATCCTGAAGTATCTTCCACTGAACTTTCCTTTAAGAGTTCCTTATCTTGGTCTTACATTGAAGTTTTTGATTTACTTTTTCATTTTGTAAAGATAAAAGATATGAGTCTAATTTCACTTTTCGCCATATGGAAGTTTAAGTCCCCTGGTCCATTTATTTAGATGACTCCTTTAACTGGTGCGTGTCCTAGAACCTTTGTGAAAAGTCACGTGATCGAATATTTCTGAGTATGATTCTAAGCTTGCGTTCTTTTGCATTTGTTTATGCTCCTGTAGCTCCAGCATTACCATGCTGTATTGTTCACCAATTCTTCGACGTACACTTTGAATTCAGATATGAGTGCTTGCTTCTCCTTGCTCAAGGTGGCTTTAGCTATTTGATATTTCAAGTGTTCCCATATAACTTTTAGGATGTTTTGGTGAAAATTGTCACTGGTATTTTTGTAGAGGTTGCATGGAATCTGTAGATCACTTTGGGTGATATGGTCATTTTAACAATGTTGATTCTTTTGCCACACACATGCAGAATATTTTTCCAACTGTTTGTGTGGACTCTTCATTTTCTTTCATTAATGCATCATAATGTTCACTGCAGAGATTTTCCACCTATTTGGTTAACTCATTCTATGTATAGACTTTTCATCACTTTTAAATAGAAACATGCTTTTGAACTGTGCTTTGGGTGATTAAGTATGAGCAACTGGCAATGCTATTGATTTTTGTAGATTGGTTTTGCATCTTGCTTCTTTGGCAAATGTATTTATTAGTTTTCTTTATATAACATCGTCATCTTCAAAGAGTGATAATTTGACTTCATTATTCAATTTGATGGTTCTTGTGTCTAAGTTATTAATCTTATGCTAAATGAAACTGGTGAGTAGGTATCATTCTCTTATTCACAGACAATGCTTTCAGCTTTTTACCTCTTGTGACAATGAGAGCTCTTAGTTTATTATAAATGGCCTACATTGTGTGGAAATGTGTTCCTCCTACATCCCCTTTTTATCATGAAATACTAAATTTTATCCAAATGTTTTCTGTACCTATCGATAAGATCTTTTTTATTGGTTGTTTTTCATTGCATTAATGTGATGTATTATGTTTATTAATTTGCATATGTTAAACTACTTTCTATCCCTGGGGAAAATCCCATTTGATTATAGTAAAATATCTCCTTAATGTTCTGATTGATTCTACTTTTTAGTACTCATTTAAGTTTTCTATTTTATCATAATTCAATTTTGGTGAGGTGTACATGTGCAGAAATCTCTCATTTGTTCTAAGTTATTAAACTTAGGGGCACAACTTGTTTATAATAGTGTCTAACAAAGTTTTATGTCCCCGTGATATCATTTGTAATGCCTTGATTGGAGATTTTAAGTCTTCTCTCACGTTCTCTTAAGCTAGCTAAAGTTTGTCTAACACTATCTATCTCTGAAAAACAGACTCAGTTTCACTGATCTTTTCTATTATCATTCTCTAGCTATTTCTGCTATGATGTTTGTTATTTTTTCTTCTATTAATTTTGTGTGAAATTTTTTCTAGTTACTTGATATTCAGCCTACATTGTTCTTTTTTGATATATGCACTGATTGCTCTCAGCTTCCTTCTCAGCATTGTTTTTGATCCATAGATCTGGTATGCTGTCTTCTCATTTCCACTTTTTCAGGAATTTAAAGTTTTTCTTTACAAAATAATCAAATATAGCTAATAGGAATTAAAGAGCTAGATCTTTAGCCGCACATAATGATTCCATTCATCCTGGGGAGGTGGTACATGTACATAAAAATCTTAATTCTTGTTTTATTCCCTCCCTCCCTTCTTTCCTCTATATCTCTTCCCCTTCTCTTTGCAAAAAAAATGTTTATGTTTTATGGTATTTTTCTCTATATTTTATTTTGCTCTTTAATTAATTTATATTTGGGTTTGTATCTGCACTAATTAAGTTTGTCTGATTCATTTCACATAGTATGGTCTCAAAATACATATTCACCATTTCATATAGTAGAAGTTAGTCCTTTGTCAATATTTAATGTTATCCTTTATTTCTTTTTATTACTCTGGATTTGTTTACTTTATCTAAATTTTTCCACTCCTGCTTTCTTCTGGATTGCATTTTCATGGACTCTCTTCTTCCATGCCTTCACTTTCAGACTATCTGTGTTTTTGAAATG
This sequence comes from Hydrochoerus hydrochaeris, assembly GCA_004027455.1. Taxonomy (NCBI): domain Eukaryota; kingdom Metazoa; phylum Chordata; class Mammalia; order Rodentia; family Hydrochaeridae; genus Hydrochoerus; species Hydrochoerus hydrochaeris. The sequence goes on from PVLA01000499.1 coordinate 226,328, forward strand.
AAGGTAAGTTTCCTACATACCAAAGTGTTTCATTTTGAATAGTGCTAAAAGCCGTCAGAAGCCTGCTATTCTGTGTGAGTACAAGGTTGGTAAGGTGGGCACAACAGCAGGTCTTCTGGGCATGGGTCCATGTTCTTGAATTAGAAATGAGGACTACAAACTTAAACGACAACGTTCATTTATTGTCCCATGTGACAATATTTCACGTATAAAATGAAGGAAAAAGCATTGTTAATGAATGTAGCAATTATTGCAGTTCAAACTTCTGTCATAGATAATTCCCAGGTCTCTACTTGATTCTATTTATGTAACCATCACAAAAATATTTTTAGTCACTTAATGTTAACTCCCGATTTCATTGTAACCTGAAAGATACCGGGTTTTTCTCACAAGGTCGCTAGGATTTTAACAATCTAAAAGTTTTTGTCATTCTTCCAGTTTTGAAACATGAAATTAGCTTTCAGCAAATTGTTCTATTTTGTCATCTACCACAATGTTATCTACATTTAATACTTCTTCTGAATTATTTTGAACTACATACAATGGATGATACACAATTTTTTTATCTTGTCATCTATACCATTAAGCTCACACTATTACACATCTGATTAGTAACAGTAATATTCTAAGAAATAGGTCTAAAATTACAGATAGCACAATTTGTTTTTATTCTGGTTAGATTTTCTGTAGCACTATCTAATACAACTTCCTTTATTCCTCCCTCTTATATTAAGGTTTATTTTTTCATACCTTTTACTTAGCTTAACCATTTTACATTTTTGTTATTATTTTTTTCAAAATAAGTGTTATTTTGTTAAGCTTTACTTCTCTCCCTTTTAATTAGAGAGAAATTAACTTAAAAATAACTTCCCTTCCAGAACATCTTTACAATTCTACATTGCATGTAGAAAACACTGAAAAGCAATTTATAGTGACTGTGCTCTCACTGATTTTTCATATTATACTAAGATAATAATCCTGAGTATTTTATTGGTTTAAAGTGTCAGGTTGAGAGCCAGGGATCTGGCTCGGAGACACAGTGCCTGACTGACAATCATGAGGTCCCGAGTTCGAGTTCTGACACCAAAAAGAAAAAAATGTCTGGTTGGATTTAGAATATCGAAAAAGAAAAGCTAAGGAAAATGAAGAAACTTTAAGAAAAGGAAATAAAGAAGGAAAGAAAGGCTATCAATGTAAAGCAAATCCTTTTATCAGTATTTTCAAATTCATGGTGCTATATATAAGTAGAGAGAGACAAATGCTGCAACAAAGCAAGACAGTGATTACTAAAACCATTCATTCAGCTTATAACATGTACCTATTTAGTAAAGAAATTACATTTTGAAATAGGGTTATTATTCTCCATTTTTCCATATCTCATCAAACCAACCCTTGTTTAATAAGAAAATATATTGCTAATTAATTTATTAAATTTCAATATAAAGTGGTATTTAACAAAATACTAAAGATGAAATAATCTGTTTCAGAGCTGTTAAAAATTATAGTCTTAAATGCTCCAATATGCTGTTTTGTACCACTTTGATACGATCAAAAATCTCTCTATGAATATCTTAAATGAAAATTTGGTTTCATTTTGAATCAGTAATACCTTCAGAATAAATAGCCAGTCAGAATCACTGTTTGGATATAGCATTTTCTGCCACTAAATGATAGATATTTATAATGTGGTTTAGAATGTGCAAACATCCAGGAATGGGACTATAGCCAACCTAAAAATTTAGTTATTTCAAGTCATTTTAATTTTTTAGGCTGCTAAGTTTTAATCATTTTTGCAAAAGTACTAGACATGAATCACTTTTCTAAATATTCATTTTCTTCCAGTAACTGAAATAAGTCTGGGTTTTTGAATAATTTAGAATAAAATGAAGCAGTAATCTAATGGCCAGAAAAATTCAGTAAATATTATGATACATCTCTTTATTACTAGGAAATAATAAATAATATGCTAATTTATTTTACAGTTAAATTTTTAGTATGAATGAAATATTAGTGTAATAATGTACTATACTGGAATAATATATGAAAGGGAAATAGATTTGAATTTATTATCCCTTTCTCCATAAGAAATATTTCTTATTTGCCCTAAAACTTGAAACATTTCAATTACAGAATATGTTAAAATATGTCTTAAAAGTTCTAATTAAATTACAAACTTGAGCAGTAAAATATGTCACAATTAAATTTGTAAAAAAAAAAAAATTCCAGTTTAAAATGTCAACCTGAAGAAACCCACTTGCCACCCTAGTAAGTGGCTGTTGCCTGGCAAGCCACGGCCACCCCAGGATAAGAATCATCAGTGTCTCCTGAGATCCACACCATGTTAGAAATTAGGGCACTGGGAAACCAAGCAACCAGCTCTCTGCCCTGGTAAGTGGCTGTGGCCCAGCAAGCCGCAGCCACCCTGGGGCGAGAACCATCCATGTCTCCTGAGATCCACGTCATGTTGGAACTTAAGGCACTGGGAAACCAAGCAACTAGCTCTCTGCTCTGGTAAGCAGCTGTGAGCCTAACATTCCCCCCATCCCCATTAGCAAATGGGAGCCAGAGATCTGAGCATCTCTTGTGAGGTTGACTATATGCAATATAGCTAATAAGGGGGACTTCCTTCTACCATCTCTTTGAAGGCAAATATTTTTTACCACTGTTTTGCTTTTTTCTGATTAATAGTATTGCTCTATTCAATATTCTGTTTTGATAAGTTCTAAAATGTTCTGTATTTCCTTTGATTTTACTATACCTGATTGAAAGAACAACTATCGTGAGGAAAACGAGTTATACTATGATACCTATTACTGTTACCCTGGTAATCTGCTGTGAAGCTCTGTACCAATTTCACTACACTGTCTCAATTGGCTTTGTTCCATCTTGTTCTGTGGTATTTTACTACTTTAAAAATATAAATAAATAAATAGTAAATAACAACAACAAAACGGATCAGTAAGGTACTGAGCAAGTTGAAACATAACTAAACAGGTAATGGACTTAAAAAACAAAAGGAGGAAAAGAAAGCTCTCTGAAGGATATAACTGTATGTATGTTTAAGTGTGTAGGATTGATAACCATGTTGTTCAGTTTTTTTGGATCGTTGAACAGAACCATTTGCAGCCTCACTGTTTGAATGTTCACTTATATGTATGCTTTAGTTTTGTAACTTGAACAACTATATCTAAGAAGACAATATGTAACTTATCAACTAGTGATTTTTTTTTAAATTCTGTATTGTTTCTTCCCTTTTTTTCTGTTTTGTTTTTTTCCTCTTTAAATAAAGTTTAAAATAAAATAAAATGTCAAACTTAAACATATATAAATATATCTGTGAAGCTGCATCAGATTCAATTGAGGCTCTGTATTTTCCTTAAAAGTAAAATTTTCATATTTTCATTATTATAGTTTTATTTGTGTAATTCAATGCTTGAAAAAAATACATGGCTCACTATATGATAAAAATTGATTTTGTAAGCATCTTCATAATGGCAGTGACACCTCCAAACATCTCTCTCCTGAGATGTGTTTAGTGTCCTTTTAATGTCTGAGGTGAGGCAAACATAAAGGAGGGAAGGTTTCAAGAGAATTCTTGAGCCTAAAGAATTTACATTTTATCATACAACTTTGTAAAAAGTATCAGTGTCTTATTACAAATATTCAGCATTTACAAAATCACATGATTACTCCTGACCACATTATAAAGCTCAAATATTAGGGAAGACAGGAGAGGAGAGGAGTTGATAAAAGGAATTAAAATGTGTTATGTCCTATAATGACTTCGAACAAGGAATGTAAACATTATGTACTTCATACATGTACTAATTAAATAGAAAACCATAAAACATAAAAAATAGATATTTTGTAAGTGGTCTTAGATATCCTTTGCAGCCTGATCTTCAATTCCCATATCAGTTTGATGGACTGCTAACAAAGAACAAACAGTGAAACATGAGACAATTGCCAAAAACACATGGTAGCAAAAAACAAGTCTGCAGAATACATTGTAAGTTGCAAAGTCCAGCAGTTCTATGGAATGACAAACACCATTTCTATGAAAATAAATTAGAAGGAATGGTTCTTATATGGACAGTCAACAAGATTAGTTGAATAAGAAATTATATGAATACTTGAAAATAATTGGAAACACAGTTCCAAAGATCAGGTGAAACAAGATTGTGAAGACAATTTCAGAAGTACTATTGCTATCAGAATGAGAAATCAAGTATGTTCATTTCTCCAAATACAATCGCTCAAAATATTACTCCAGTTATGTGTCATTTACTTAAAATGAACTTGAAAACTTTGGAATTTTTTTGTTAAATAGCTGGCATGACATACTGTCCAATTTAGGAAAAAGTACAATTCATGATGTATAAACAAGTATATCTTAAAGAAAGTAGTAATAGTTTGAGAAGCTTTCAAATTCTCAACCCTTTTCTTGGCTATGTGCCAGTTACAAAACAGTGAGTCCATGAGACTTTGGGGAACTGCCTTGCTGAAACTGTTTTGGTCCAAAGCAGGAGTGGTGGAGCACTTCTCGATTTCCATCCCTCTGGAATGTGCGGCAAGGTGATCACAAGTTAAACACCAGCCTGGGCAGTTTAGCATCTTATTAAGTCTCTGTGTCAAAATAAAAATGAAAGGTATTAGAGATGCAACCAATGCAGCTGTAAAGTTATACTTGACCTGGCTTTTTTCTTCTTAACAGCCGGAGTTTCCCAGAGTCAGAGGACGTCTCAGGTCACATACAGAAAAAAGAGTCAGTATTTGAAGTTGTTTCTTCCACAGCAATCTCAGATTTGAGGATATCAATACTATCTTCTAGAAATACAACATGGAGAAAAGTTTGAATTATCAGTACAATTGTTAATCTTCCTGATATTTTATCACCTCAAAATACTACCATCTGTCAGTTGCTAAATGAAAAGCAAAGTTAATTTGCACCTCTGCAATTTCTTAATCATCAACCAGTCCTTTTTTCAAACAACTGCTGAAAACTTGTCTGCATTTTGGACACATCCAGCCTTTAAAAAATGATGAGAAGAATTTCAGTTACTCTTAACTTCTGTAGAAATGAGAGGCCAGTAAGATGAGAAGGATATGAACAAAAATGTTATGATCTATCTTTCCTTTTGTGTATATGTGCACATGTAAAGATAGTTTAAAATAATCCAGTGTGTGTCAGCAGTTAAATGCAAACCCGTTCTGTTTATCCTACAGAGATAATTTTACCTCTGCATGTATACATGTGTACATTTCTGAAATGTGCGAAAATTCTGATCAAAACATAGCTATTTATACAGGAACCATTGTGTAATAATAATCTCTGAAAACCTATACATGGAAAATACGATACAGAGAGAAATATTTCATCTTAATACACTGGTCTTATTTCAACCCTAGGCAAATAACTGCTCTATTATCAAATAAACTTTAAAGTTATATATGTAAAATATGAATAATCTTAAATATTTGCTAATTAATAAAATGTACTAAAATTTATATAAGCAAATAATTAAGAATCAGGCTATATTTTAACAAATAAATTTTTTGTGGTTTTGATATCTCTTTTAGAGAAATAGAATGACATATTGGTAATTAGTAATATATATGGAAGTATAACAATTTTTTAGTATTTTACCAAAAAAAGAATCTACTAATTCCTATCCACTTTACAAGGATTTTATTTTTTAATCAGTCAGTACAAGTGATAATGATATTGGCTGGTGATCTAACAGTTGGATATTGACCATGGTAGCACTGAACTCAGTCTAGTCCACCTGCTCTGAATCTAGGCCTAAAGCTTTTCCCAACAGATATGTCAGCTGATATTCATACTTATACTTCCTCCATGCTATATGCATGGTATTTGCACCATCGACATATTTTGCTCTACATTAGTAGTAATTTATTTCACTAAATAATTGCAAACCCTCTAAAAGTGTTTTGATGTATCTGCTAATAGTAGTTGCATATGTGAATTGCTATTCATGATTGTGATGACAGACATGTAAATTATTGCAGGGAATTATTTCATTTAAAATCTGTAACTGTATGGTGCTCAGTGGTAGAGTACATGCCTAGTGAAGCCATTCTTGAGACCCTTGTATCAATCCATAGAATGACAAAATTACAAAACAATGCAAAAATCCTTAATTTTGTATAAAAGATGAAACAAACCACTCTTTATGCTAAATGAACAACAGATGTGAAAATATATTAACAAATTAAATTTAGATACCTGATAAATATCAATTTGTAAAAAATACATGCAATTATTTAACATTACATACATATGCATACAAAGAAGAATCATTAATTAGGTTTTTGATCTATTACGTGTATTTGACAGCATATATTTTTAATGTTCAGAAGTGTGATGTATATGTCAATAAAGTCTTAGTTTTTTCTGTGAAGATTTGTAGAGTCCCATGAATACAAAATATCAGCACAGATAATCATAACAAAGAGAACTTACATGTTATTCTCTTCAAATGTTTTAAGCAATGAACTTACGTTTTTGAAGATAAATCATACCATCCGCAACAGTGACAGGCGGAGTTTTCCTTCCAATTGACCTGACCTTTTTTTTTCTGATGAGCTCCTTATTCAAATATTCTAAACCTCCACAATGTAACTAATAGAGAAAAAAAATTCTATAAATGCTTTTTTGAGTATGGTAGCAAAAACAGTGATTTCTTATTTGGTGAATTAAGGAGGAAAATATCATGGTTTAGTTCTGTTTTAGAACATATAACAAATATTTTAGGAGTTCCCCCTAAGCAAGTGCCACAATTTATCACTTAGCGGCATCTTGTCACTTCATTAAACCAACTGTTTTTGGATAACGGGGCTCCTGATCTACAGAATAAATTCTTGGTGGAAGAATAAATTGTTGAGATTTCTGTTATGATAAGGAATCTGTCTACAAAATAAACCTGAGATGGATATTCTTCTAAAACTAATTTATATATTGTTACTCAAAAAGGGGAGAACAAACACACAGGGTAAAAGGAGAGCCACGTAAACAAAGATAACTAAACTCCATCTTTAGATCAATCATATGGATCAGTTTTAAAGCAAAAACAGAACCAAAGGGTTTGTTGTTTACCTATTGTAATTCATATAGTCCTATCACTGGGTGCTGAGTTCAAGTCCTAAAATGACTAGTTAGCTTCGAGTTAACAACAGAATATACTAATAACTGCTGGATATGTGTGTGCTGCCCAGTGGAGCACACTGTGTCCCAGGTATGAAGTTAATAGTGGTCACCACAGAGCCGATGTTTTATGGGGTGCATGGTGACATATATAGTGACATAAGTTGGATCATATGGACACTGTCTGGACCTGATGACAAATCCATTCTTGAGAGACTTTTCCACTGAGGACAGAGTTATAATTAAAATTCATATTAAACTTATTTTGTTGCCATTATAAATTAGCATGTAACAGAAATAATTTACTTTCATGCAAGAAAATCATTTAGTTTGTAAGGTGTGAATTTATTGAGTTAAAGAACAGCAACATTTTATAAGTATTCATCAACATAACCAAAGTTGTAAAAATGACTTTACTATGCATCATTCCAAGAGATATGCAGTTTGATTCCTATAATTTCTCCCTTTTGCTATAATCTTGTTTTCATAAAATGGATTTAAATTTTGGTTATAATTTCAATCAGCTTAGTAAGATTTCACATATACACATAAACACATATGACATTGTCTTCTGGAGACATTTCCTAATGTTACCTTATTTTATTTTTAAGATTTGGCTTTAACAGAGCTTTAAATATATTTGGAATATTAACTTTTTCTATTTTATTCATTTAAGGGTTTTTCAGGTTGCTCACTACTGTTAAACTTTTTATTTATTATTTTATTGCAAACCCCCAGTACCTGATAGAAACTATTTAGATTCATGTCTCACACTAAAAGAAGAGCAGGTCTATTCTTATATTTTAATTTCAAATTCAGTTTTCTTTATAACTCTCAAGCTTTTTGTAACTATCTTGACATTTATACTTGTGTTTGATAAGTTTTACCAGTTCATGTGGTTCCCAATTTAAGATGATTCAACAAAACTGTTTTCAGCTTTACAATGGTTTGAATATGATATGCATTCAGTAAGAGGCATAAATCGAATTTTAAATTTCTATCTGGTTATCATTTATACCGGGTTACTATTAGAAAAAAAACATTTATTAAGTATTAAACTCTTGATTATAGAAAAAAAAATGAGCAATGACAAAAAGCCAAGAACAACAGACCCCGCTGCTTTCATTTAAGGAACTGAAGGTTAAATGCTGTGAGTTTATGATCTTTTTTTTCCTTCTTAGTAAGAGACAAAATTTAGCAAATAAGTTTAAAGCCACAGAGAAAATCAGGATCAATTCAAGATCAAGTCTTAATAAACTAAATTTAAAACCTAATAATAGCTAGAATACAACTCTAGAATCTGAGACTAAACTATTATTTTGTAATATTTCATATTGTATAAGCCTTCATATTATTTTTCACCTGTCTTTGTCTTTATTATTTGTTATGTTTGTATTTTTGATTATATATAATTTGATGAAATAACAGTTTACTCATATTGTACAAGTATGTAAATTAAACTATATAATACAAGTGATAATTTAATCAAAAGATGTATGCAAACAAAAACTGTGTCACATATTTTGACATTTTCTACTTGTTTAGTTATATCCTTTTTACACATGTGAAAAAAAGCTCTTACCAATGAATTTTTATGTCTATGTGTTCTTATTTAACTTACTAAAGATTTTTGTTTTTTGCTCACACAGAATTACATCTGACTGCAAATGAGCATTTATCTAGTTTGTTACAGATTTGTTTCGCACAAGAATGTTATTCTTTATCCCACAGATACTAAACTTTCAGATCATTTCTTATTTATATTAGAAAATAAAACAAGCATGTATGTGAGCAATTTTAATTCCAAGCATGACTCATACAGAGCACATGCTTCAATTTTTTAAAAGATATTTCTCAGAATCTCGTTTATTCTAGAATTTTTAACTGGTATTTGAATTTATTTTCTTTCAGTTTAATCATTTGTACATTTGACCTGCAATTCCAGGTTTGTGTATGTGTATGTGATGTGTGTAAAATTTCCATCCTGAGTGATAAGTCAATGAACGAGTGAGTCAGTAAGCCAAAGAGCAAATATGAAGCCCTTCTTATGCAAGAAATTGTATAAAAACAAGATTCTTGGGCTGGGCACTTAGCTCAGTGGCATAAGTGACTGCCTGGCAAGCGCAAGGTCATGAGTTCAATCCCCAGTACCAAAAAAACAAAAAACTAATAAAAAAAAACATGTTTCTTTACTTTAATATCAAAACAGATGTACCCATCTTCAGAATCAGATAAAAGACTAAAACTTTCAGGATGAATCAGCTAATTCTCATGTAAAATTCATAACAACAAAAATGATCAAACATTACTGTAAGGGTAAATGCCATAATCTTTCTTTATTAAATTTTACAAAATTATTAAGTACAAAACTCTTCATTTTTCCTCTAATACAAGGCAATTCTTACAAATAGTTTGGTTATAAATTGAGGTTACAGGTGATCATGGAGATTCTTACTGGCATTCAGCATTTGTGCTATACTGCTGACATCACATAGTATGTATTATTGCTATTTAAAAACTCTACCTCAGCACCCAGAGAGCTTCCATCAACTTTAGGGCTTTCTTCAACCTAGTGATTAACCAAAATAGTATATAATAATATGTTTTTAATTAAGTCACAGTGAAAAAAATCAAGTGAATGTTAGTTTGTTATTATTACAATGTTGACATTTATCTACACTAGTTTCAATTTCTAAAAGTCATTTAAAACTATAGGACATACAGCAAATTGCAATATAGGGGAAGAAAATGCTAAAAATGAAGGAATGGGCCACAGATAAGTTGACAGAGATCATTTGTTTGCAGTGCTTACAATGCTTTGAAGAAGGTGGGTGTGGCTTGTGATGTAACCTAAATCAAGTTATAAAGCTTCTTTTCTTAATCTTTATTTAACTCTGTAGCTCTTCACATTATTCTAAACAAAATAACAGGAAATTCTGTGCAGAAGTGTGTTCTGCATTTCTTTTTCCATTTTATTTTTTAACCACTACTCCATTAGTCAAGTTTAAGAAGATTGAAATCCATAGACAAACATATAACAAGACTTTATTTTCCAGTAAAACTAAATCAGCCCAGCCTAACTTCTGATAAACTATGTAACTCAATGGCAAATGACATAGATCTATAGAACATGGGGAAAAAATGAGATTTGCTTTCCTGCATATTTCTCGTATATGTGTTGCTATTTCTGAAATCCATTTTTAATGATGGTTAGGCAAAGAATACACCAACAAGCAACATAAAGAATGAACAGCCACTTATCACTGTGAAGTTACATTCTCTGGCTAATTGCTCAGCTCATCTGCCACTTTCTTTTAAGATGGAGAAACTGTTTCTTTTTGACTTTGTCTCTCCCAGGCCTTCTTGCTAGATGTCTGTACCCATCTGTGCACTTGATCAATTCCTTCTTCCTGTTTTGAATGTTGGTTCATTTTTAACATTGTAAAATGTGTTTGTTTATTGTACTTGGAAGTTGTATGGCAATGTCTGTTTTAAAGAAAATAAGAATAATTTATATTCTTAGAACTTCCTTTCTCTGGGAAGTTCAATGTTGGAGGCCACCATGAAGCAACTCTGAGCAGGATTTAACATTAACTAATTGGCTTTCTCTGTTTATCTGTGGATTTATCCTAAGCCTAGGCCCCATGCCTGGTGATGGGAGGTGATTCATAGTAAGTGAACCTCTATGAATCACTGGTCCTGGCTGAGGCCTGTAGTGGCCTGTGAGGTCAGAGATACCTTAAAGGGCAAGACAAGACCACAGATGAGGACACATGGCTCCAACCCAAATGAAGTAGATGGAGACTGCAGCTGCAGGCACCTCACTCTTTCTGTCTCACCTCTACCATAAATGTAATCATGGAGATAAGACAGTTCTCCTAAATTAATGTAACTTACTACTTGGAGAAGTCCTTGAAGTGATTCCCACAGTCCTGCTCATTGCCTGTACTTTCCTGGTTTCCCTATTTTTTGTTTTGGACCTAATAAGTATGGGCAATTCACAGAAGTCTTTGGCTTAGCCCTCAGAGACTTGAACTCAACTAAAGGGTTTTGATTGCCCTGAAGCCCTAAAATGATACCACTTCTGTAATTTATTTAAGGCTTTGCCATACACTCATTTGGGAGAATGAGGATCTAGGTCAGAATCCAATAGTTCAGATTTTTTTCAGTAACAAGTAATTTCACTTAGCCATCCCTGTGAAGAACACCATTGTTGTTAATGGAACCATGCATTGACTATTTAGTTTCAATGAATGCTCTGCATAGAGATATTTTAAAAAATTAAGAAAATTCTTTCACTTGCTACCTTAGTTAAAGATAGATTGTGTTTAAATACTACAAGAGTAGAGCTCTCATATAGCTTCATATGCTAATTTTTACATTTAATTATATTCTGTATGGGTGAACCACACCAAGCAACCCTCATTCAACCAGGGGAGCCAGGTCCAGACTGTGAGGTAAGTTCCAGCTCACCACTGCTGGCCCAGGGAGAGTTTGGGACCATTGCTCCTGGTGGTTGGGTGCCTGCCTAGCCCCCTTAGACACTGGACTAGACTCCAGAGGTTTCATGGTCTTGAGTGGACCATGTGCAATGACCTTCATTCAACCAGGGGAGCCAGGCCCATGCCGCAAGGGGAGCCAGGTCCATGCTATCTATAAAGGAAAACCTATCAAAATCACAGCAGACTTCTCAACAAAAAAATGAAGTCAAAAACAGCATGGAGTGAAGTATTCCAGATCCTAAAGGAAAACGACTTCCAGCCAAGACTGATGTACCCTGCAAAACTGTCCTTCAAAATGGATGGAGAAATGACTCTTCCATGACAAAGAACAATTGAAGAACTTCATGATCACCAAACCAACCCTACAGAGAATACTGAAAGACATTCTAGATACACATAGGGAAAAAAACCACTAAGCAAGACAATTAAACAGAATGGAAAGGTAAAGACAAAACAGCAGAAAGAAAACACATCAACAGTAAAGCAATATATAACAGTTATAACCATTAATGTAAATGGCCTCAATTCACCAATTAAAAGAAACACACTGGTAGAATGGATTAAGAAGCAACTTCCAACCATATGCTGTCTACAAGAAACCCATCTAACCCAAAAGGAAATTCATAGACTGAAAGGCAAAGGATGGAAAACAATACTTCATGCAATAGGAAATTAAACAAAAAAAGTGGTGGTAAATATTCTGTTTCCAAACAATGTGAAGTTCAAAGGAAGAATGATCTGAAGAGATAAAGAAGGTCACTACATACTAGTTAAGGGAAAACTTCAAGAGGAAGAGATAACAATCATACATATATATGCACCAAATTCCAGAGCACCCAGCTATACAAAGCAAGTATTAACAGAAATGAAAAATCAAATAACAATAACACAGTTATAACAGGAGACCTTAAAACACCATTGACACAAAGGGACAGATCATCTAGACAAAAAATCAGCAAAGAAATAACAGAACTGAAACACACCTGTGAACAAATGGACTTGATAGACATATACAGTGTTCTATCCAACATCAGAATATACAGTCTTCTCAGCAGTACATAGGAAATTCTCTAAAATGCACCATATATTAGCCACGGAACACATTTAAGTAATGCAAAACAAATGAAATTATACCATGCATGTTATCAAATCATATCACCATGAAACTAGAAATTAATGATAAAAGAAACTGCAAAAACATGACAAACACATAGAAATTGAATAATACACTCTTGAGCAATCAGTGTGTCACAGGGGAAATTAAAGAAGAAATTAAACAGTAACTTCAAGCAAATGAAAATACAAATACAACTTACTGGAATCTGTGGGATGCAATGAAAGCAGTCCTCAGAGGAAAAGTTATTGCACTGAGTTCCCACATTAGGAAAACAGAACAAACACAAATAAAAAACTTGGTATGATACCTCAAACATCTAGAAAAAGAAGAGCAAGCCAAGCCCAAAGCCAAAAGAAGGGAGGAAATTATAAATATCAGAGCAGATGTTAATGCAATAGAGACTAAGAAAACAATACAAAGAACCAATGAATCAAAAAGTTGGTTCTTTGAAAGAATAAATACAATTGATAAGCCCCTAGCCAACTTTACTTAAAAAAAGGAAAGAAAAGACTCAAATTCATGCAATATGGAATGAAAAAAGTGAAATCACTACAGACTCTGTGGAAATACAGAAGATCATCAACACCTATTTCGAAAACTTCTACTCTCATAGGTTCGATAACACAGAAGAAATGAAAAGATTACTAGAAACATATGAACAACCAAAGCTGGATCAAGAAGATGTAAAACTGCTGTATAACCCAATTTCTTTTAAAGAAATTGAAAATGTAATTAAGTCCATACCAACAAATAAGAGCCCAGGTCCAAATGGATTCACTGCAAAATTCTACAAGAAATACAAAGAAGACTTAATGCTGACACTCCTCAAACTCTTCAATGAAATCAAAAGGGAAGCAGTTCTCCCTAAGTAATTCCAGGAAGCAAATATTACTCTAGTACCAAAAGCTGAGAAAGATCCAACTAAAAAAGAGAACTACAATCCAGTCTCTCTAATGAACATAGATGCAAAAAATTTCAATAAAATATTGGCAAACAGGATGCAGCAAATCATCAAGAAGATTATACACCATGATCAAATGGGATTCATCCTAGGCATGCAGGGATTGTTCAACATACATAAATCAATGAATGTAATCCACCATATCAATAGAGCCAAAAGTAAGAATCACATGATCATCTCTATACATGCTGAAAAAGCTTTTGTTTAAGATCCAATACTCATTCATGATAAGAAACTTACAGATAATTGGAATAGACAGTCTTTACCTCAATATGATAAAGGCCATTTATGACAAACCAACAGCCAGCATCCTATTAAATGGCCAAAAACTGAAAGCCTTTACCTTAAAATCAGGCACAAGACAAGGATGTCCCTTATCACCATTCCTATTCAACATAGTACTAGCCAGAGCAATTAGACAAGAGAGAGAAATAAAAGGAGTAAAGATAGGAAAAGAGGAAGTTAAATTATCATTATTTGCAGATGACACGATACTCTACATAGAAGGCCCCAAAACTCCATTGAAAGACTCCTAGATATACTAAATAAATTTAGCAATGTAGCTGGATACAAAGTCAATACTCAGAAATCAATAGCATTCCTATACACTAAAAACAAAATCATCAAGAGAGAAATAAGAGAAGCTACACCCTTCACACTAGCATCCAAAAAAATGAAATACCTAGGAATTAATCAAATGAAAGAAGTAAAAGAGTTATACAGGGAAAATTATAATACCCTGAGAAAAGAAATTGAGGAGAACCTCTGAAAATGGAAAGACATCCCTTGTTTATGGATAGGAAGAATAAATATTGTAAAAATAGCCATTATCCTACATTCAATGCAATCCCAATGAAAATATCACTAACATACCTCATAGATCTAGAGAAATCACTCCTAAAATTCATCTGGAACCAGAAGAGACCTAGAATCGCAAAGGCAATTCTAAGCAGCAAAAGCAAGGCAGGAGGCATCACAATCCCTGACTTGAAGTTATACTCCAAAGCCACTGTAAGAAAATCAACATGGTACTGGAATAAAAACAGATCTGAAGATCAATGGAATAGACTAGAACATACAACCACAACTACAAACATGTTCAACCACCTTGTCTTTCATAAAGGGGCCTAACATATTCACTGGAAGAATGATAGTCTCTTTAATAAATGGTGGAAAAACTGGCTGGAAAAACTGGCTTTCCATATGCTGAAAACTAAAACTAGACCCATGCCTATCACCACGTACTAAACTAAAATCTAAATGGATCAAAGGTCTAAATATTAAAACAGAAACACTAAATCTGTTTGAAGACAAAGTAGGTAAAAGTCTTGAAGACATTGGGGTAGGTAGAGAATTCATGAACAAGAATCAAAGCACATGGGAAATGCTTCCCAGAATCAACAGCAGGGATCAAACCTTATTAAAGAGTTTCTGCATGTCAAAAGAAATCTCCAGCATAGTGAAAAGAAAACCCACAAACTGGGAAAAAAATCTTAGTGAACTGGCCCCCAGACAAAGGACTTCTGTATAGAATTTATAAAGAATTAAAAAAAAATAAGACCTCCAAAATTCAAAGACCCAATCCAAAAATGGGCATCCAAGATGAACACACAGTTCTCACATGAAGAAATATGAATGGCCAATAAATACATGAAAAAATGTTCATCATCATTATTCATTAGAGAAATGCAAATTAAAAGCACACTGAGATTCCTTCTCACTCCAGAAAGAAAGGCCAGGATCAAGAAAACTACCAAGAACAAATGCTGGAGAGGTTGTGGGGGGAAAAGGTACTCTTCTGCACAGTTGGTGGGCATGTAGATTGGTGCAACCACTGTGGAGGTCAGTCTGGAGGTTCCTCAAAAAGCTGGGATTGGAAGTCCCATTTTAGCCAGCTATTCCACTCCTAGGCATATTCGCAGAAGAACTGAGAATATCATATCACAGTGATATATGTACACCCATGTTTATAGCAGCACAATTTGTAATAGCCAGATCTTGGAAACAACCTAAGTGCCCATCTACTGAGGAATGGATAAAAAATTGTGGTACTTTTATACAATGGAGCACCACTCAGCTACAAAGAATGATCAGATTGAGATATTTATAAATAAAAGGATGCAACTTGATCCCATACTCATAAGCGAAATAAGTCAAACTCACATGTATAAATACCGTATTGTCTCCCTAGTGTAAGAAATGGTAAGAACACATAAGATTCTATGGTAATCATGGTTTCCCATTATATTGCTTTGAAATCTTATAATGCTTTCATTCATTGGTTGGAATGGTTTTATTCTGTTTTGTTTGATTTTATTATGTGTGATGGTATGAACAGCTGCTTTGAAGAAAACAAGACATTATAGCAGCCATTGCTGATTTAATATCATCTTGCTTTGAAGTCCTACCACGATTTGCTCTTCTATTATCATTGGTTCTATCATGTTGTGCCTTATTGGATTTTAATATGTATGATAGTATAAACGATTTTTTATGGAAAATGAGATATTATAGTAGCCATTGTTCATTTTCTGTTATTTGGTTCACAATGCCTTGTAATACTTTCATTCTCTTGAAATGTTTTATTCTATTTTGTTATGTTTGATATTACTGTGTTTGAATCTATGCTCTAGTATTTGAAAGTAAGAGACATTATGGTAGCTACTGTTAATATCCAATTGTCTTCTTGTGAAATGCTGTGCTGCTTACATTGTTCTGTTCTGATATGCTTTTTTCTATCCTCTTTTGTTTCATTCTCTCTAAAATAATTTTTTTAAAAGTTAAAAAAATTATACTCTGAACATTTGTTTCCTATGTAGTTTAATAAGCTAATATTTTCTAAACTCAGCTATTTTACTTTAAATTGTGGCCTATATGTTGTAAATCTCCCCATACAAATGCCATTTTCTAGGGGCAAGGAATTTATTCTACTGAAATTTTCAAACTTATTATTCACTTGAATCAATAAAGTAGTTTGTTCCATTTTTTTCTGATTAATTGTGAATCAATATAAAGTACTTAGCCATTATAATATTAGAAACCCAGATATTAGAAAACAAAAAACAAATTAAAAAGAAATAAAATATTTCCTCCAGAGAATAATAGAATCCTTTCTAATTTTTAAACAAACATGTCAAAAATATTTTATATACATAAAATAGTTTTGTACATTAGCATTATCTTTTTCACCGAGAAATGAATGTACATTAAATGAACACACAGTTTTCAGAGGAAGATATACAAAAGGCAAATAAATACATGAAGACATGCTCACCATCACTGGTCATTCAAGAAATGCAAATTAAAACAACATTGAGATTTCATCTCACCCTGGAAAGAACAGCAGCCACCAACAAATCAGCTGATAACAAATGTGGTGAGGGTGTGGGGTAATAAGGAACACTGCTCCATTTTGGTTGGAGTGTAGACTTGTGGAACCACTATCGAAATCCATATGGAGAATTCTCAGAAGACTAGGATTGGAAGCTCCATTCAATCCAGCTATTCCCTTCGTGGGTATTTTTCCCAGAAAAACTGAAAAGTTCATATCACAGAGATATATGTGCACCCATGTTCATAGCAGCACAATTTGTACTAGTTAAATCTTGGAAACAACTAAATGCCCATCAACTGCAGAGTAAATGAAAAAGATGTGGTATTTTTGTGCAATGGAATATTACTCAGCTATAAAAAGGATGATCTTGAGGCCTTCATAGGTAAATGGAGACAACTTGAGACTATCCTCATTAGTGAAATAAATAAGAATCATATTTATAAATATCATATTGTGTCTCTAGTGTAAAAGGTAATAACAAAGGTAGGAATAATAAAACCCAAAATGTGTAATTGCTATTATAAAAAAGAGCAGAAAAGAAAGTGATCTAAAGGATATAACTGCAGGTATATATAACTGTGTAAGATAGATGACCATACTACTAAGTTTTTATTAGATCTTTGAGCAGAACTGTTTGCAATCTCACTGTTTGAATGTCTAGTTTGCATGCTTTAATTTTGTAACTTGAACAACTATTTCCAAGATGATATTATGTAATTTATCAACTAGTGATTTCTCAGTGTTTATTTTTTTATTTTTTTTCCTTTGGAAGTCTGTATTATTGCTACCCTTTTTTTCTGTTGCTTTTTTTTCTTTTTTCTCTTTAAATAAAAAAAATCAATACATAATAATAGATTAAATAAATATATAGAAGAAATACAATAATATCAGTATATTTCTGTTCTCTTTACTCTTTGTCCACTTTATATATTGTTGAGTCTCACACTTTTCTTTATGATAATGACAGTAAAATTAAGATCTTTACAGTGTGGATAGACATTTGACTTTTTGGATCAATGAGTTCTTCCTCCTAGGACTCAACAAAGTGCAGATGCAAAAATATAGTTTTTCTGTCATTATCCCCTAAAAAGTAAAATAAAATAGCAATTTACATAGCATTTCAGCTGTAGTAGGTATTACAAGCTATCTATATATAATTTGAAGTATATGGGAGAAGGTGCATAAGTTATATGAAAACAATATGCGGTTTTTAATAAGAGACTTGACAATGGGGTTTGAGCAACTCATTCTCAGTAGATGCCAAAATAAATGTATATGCATGTATTTTTTGTTAGTGTTGGAGATGCTATTTTGTTTCAGAAAAGTCCTTAAAGGAAAATCATGAGAAAGAAAATAATCAAGTGAAAAAGTTCTAGGAAATTCTGTCAGTGGTAGAGCTGTTAGTTGGTTAAAGTACAAAATTCTGTCTACCCAAGATTTTCTGCACATTTTGGTCACTTACACTAACTTTAAAGTAGCGAATTGGTGTTTATGAACATGACTTTTGGGCAATGTATTAACTAACTAATAATATTTTGAGTTCCCTTCAATCATTTCTCAAGCATAATTTAAAAAATAAGAGCAATAAAATATTAGCCTAAAGCAAATATTATTCCTATAAATTTCAAACACTTGGGTGAAAATGAAAATAAATGATTAGATGCATGTTTACTGTCATTTTCTTATTCCTTTTCAAAAAATATTGGCAATTCATTCTCTACATATAGATGTTAAATAATGTAGTCTGTATTTTTCAGTCTCTGTTAATATTACATATTTGTAAAATATTTCACCATCACAGTATCACTAAGAGGTTTCCATTCCATTTATTTGGCTAAAAATTTGTTAATGTTATCTTTATTCACTTTTTTATTTGTTTGAGCCAAAATGAATGACAATGTGAATTGTTTAATTTTAGTTTTCTTTCACTTCTGAATTATTACTATGTCCTTCCATTCTATAATCTCACATAATCTGAAATGGAATTTTGTTGAAGTCTTTACCTGAAATTATCTATGTCCCTAAAAAATTACAGAGGTAGTATCCTTAAGTAACTTGTTAATTAGTTCTCATTCTTTCATGAATTTAAATGTTAGAGTAAGTATCTACCATGTACAAGACAAGAGTTAATATCTAAGAAGGTACTATAACAAAGTTCCAGAAATGAAGAAGATTTTCATCAAAAGTAGAACATTTATTGTTTCAAGTGAAGATCACAAATTTCAAAAATGGTGAACTGATTTCAGGAGTAAGCATCTGACAGACAGGAAAAAAATTACAAGTTAGAGAGAGAGTGAGAAGAGGGAAAGAGAAATGGAGGAGAAAAAAGAGAAAGAAAGGGTCTGAGAAACAATTCCTAGTCAGAGTGGGAACAACAGAATAAAATAGTTGATTTAAATTCTCTTGGAACTGGGGTAATCAAAGATAAAATGTCAATCAGAAATAAATTTGATTTTACTGGTATATTTGAGATAGTTTCAGATTTATATGCGGCAGAATTATTGATCATATGGAATGTTTTCTATGAAATAAAAGCCTTTCTTACCTCTAGGTTATATGGGATTTTTTTCATTATGGATAAGAAGAAACAGGAATGAAACTTCACAATGAAAAAAGCTTAATGTTTTTAAAAACTGAAAATTATGAAGTCTCAATTCCTCAATTTCAAACTGATAGAAAAAATAAAAATAATATCCTGAGACCTATATAGAACAATATTCTTGGAAAGAACACAACTAACAAAACATGAAGGATATGTTCATAACTCTCATGCATTACAGTACTGCTATGGATGTGAAAGGGAGGTGGCGCTTGAGTCAGTGCACCCATAATCTAATTACCGCACACCAAGCAGCTTTCCATCCACTTCCACCTTCCTTGCCTCATTGTTCCTTTTCCATCTTAGGAATAACATACAGGTATCTCAGAGATCCTTCATATTTCTAAAATGTTTCCAAGATATGAACTCTATGAAACTTTCTGTATTTATAAAATGTCATATTCATATATGCTGAGTGGGCTTAAAATGTGAAATGATCTTTTTACTGCACAGACCTTGTAGCTCATAGTAGTATTTATTGTTAGCTTTAAGTTTCTTATGTCAGAAATGAGGTAAATAAATACTATCTAACGTTCATTTAGTCTAACTCAGAGATGATGAACCTTTTAGAACTAAAGTATTTTTGAATAAATTTTGTTCTAAGTAATTTACTTTTGTTCTAAGTAATTGAATTATATATCAATAATTTTTCATGCTTCATCACCCAGAAAACAATCACTGTAACATTTTTAAATATAGTGGTACCTTGGTTCAAAAGCACTTTTGTTTGCAAACAGTTTGTTTTCCAAACAGAAGTGATGGACAGGATTTTGTTTTTGTTTATAAACTCTACATCAGGTGACAAACATGACTGCAATTGCCATCTTTCCTTCACAAACACAGATGTAGCCATCTTTTCCAGAATTGTGGCATGAATTAGGTACAATAACCAAGGTATTACTGCACTCATGGTAGACATTAGAAATATCTTCTATCTATTAATTTATTTAATGAAGTCTTCAGTAACTTTTACAAAACAAAAATCAAATGTAGCTTTCAATGCATAAAACAAATATATTTTATTAATATCCATATAAAATTTGACTTCACCTCACTTGTATTATTGTCCTTTTTATAGGTAAACAAAAAATGCAAAAAGATAATTTGTAAAGGGGTGGAATGTGAGGGAATTTGTGAAAGAGAATTATAATAAATTAGTTAATTAAACTATCAAGCTAAAGTATTCAGATAATCCTATTTAGGTACTTGACAAACAATATATTGTATTACAAAATGTGATGGAATTGTCTTTCACAAAACATTGAGAATTGGTATCAATCATTGAAGGATACTAAAATCCATAACTGTTTAGATTCCTGTATAAAAATGTTTGATATTTGTATGTAAGCTACAAATAGCCTTCCACATACTTGAAGTCATTTCTAGAATACTATAACACCTAATGTAAATTCTATGTATTTATAACAACATATTGTTCAAGAAATAATGATGAGAAAAAAATTTGTTCATGTTCAGAATACTAAATTTTGTTTCAAATACTTTCAATCGAGAGTTGAAAGATTCTGAAACTGAGGAATCTGTAAATATGGAGGGCCAACTTAATATAGATGTAGGTATGCAAGATAATCTATTTACATCTTATTTTACAAATTGATATCAGTAAGGTGTAAATTTAGTCAATCAATGATGTATTAAAGGAATACAAGGGGTTTTTTGTTTATTAGAAGAAATATGTCTGTCATAAGACTATCTTGAATATATGTGCCTGTGTGTATGAAACTTCAAAACTCTTTGGATCAACTTTTCATTTTGTGAGAATCCTGTGGAGTTCATCCAAGCATGTATCTGCCTAGAATGTCAAGGAAAGTTGAGAAATGACATTTTAGCTCTATTCCTGCACGAAACACGAAAATTCAAACAAGTAGAAATATATATTCCGATAATGTTGAAGACATGGCATTCCTCAAAAAGTTTTGTTTGCTCTCATTTTGGGGAAAAAAAGCTGCTGTATCTGCATGGTGCAATGAACACAGTAAGAGTATTCATTTTAATTCTGAGGAAAGAAATAATATTTTGGTAATCAGATCTAGGCAATGAATTCTACTAATATAACAGAAAATTCATTTTAATTCACTTTCAAAAGCAAAAATATTCTTAAAGGTGTCTAAATTAAAATTTTTATGCTTATAAATCAAATATTCAGCCATGCTGGTACATGCCCATAATTCCAGCTAATAAGAGGCTGAAAGATTAAAAAGAGTTTGAGGTCTACCTGGCTTACGCGGCCAGACTGTATCTCAAAATAAAATTTAAAAAAATATATATATTAGAGATGTATCTCAATGTTAGAGTGCTCACTTAGCATGTAACAATCTTGGAATCTTGAACACTTTCCAATCCCACTCTCCTCCCAAAATCAAAGTCTTATATTTCTTACTCTAACTTGAATATATCTTTTGTTCATAAATACTAACCAAGAGTGAAGGCACACATCTGTAATCCCAGCACTCAAGAGGCTGAGGGAGAAGGGTTGCCATAAATTGGAGGCCACCCTGGAAAACAAAACGAATTCAGGGCCAGCCTGAAATACATGGTAAGACCTTGTCTCAAAAAAAAAAAAAAAAAAAAAACTTAAAAGTACTAAGAGGAAAATTGATGACATCTAACATGTCATAAAAGTAAAATACACATATCATGACTAATAATAATACTTCATTTTCTGAATTTCATTTTAATTTAGGTATTTTTCAGAGATGCAGACATTTCACAGAGAAATGAGTGTCATAGTGTTATGTGTAAAACCTCTGTCAAATCTTTTCCAAAACTATGGCCATGGGGACACCAAGTTCTCGTTGTGATTTTATCCTGCCTCTTCTGAGTTAAACCCAGAAATCTCAGGGCCCTTCTCGTCTTTCTGACTCCAATTGACTTAAGTTTCTTCACATTCTCTACCATAACTGGACTTTCCTGTTTCAGTAACTTCTGTAACTATTTCATGTGTCCTTCCCTGTTCAAAATCCTTCAGACTCTCTTAACATTCACTTTCAATTTTTCAACCTATTGGAGGCCAACAGTTATCAAGTGGACACCACGTCTCCCTTTCTCTCAAGCAGTGATGATAATTTTTTTTTTCCCAGCAGGCTTTACACAGCGAGGTAATTGTTGCATCTGGGCATCAAGCAGCACTGCCCTGTTGCGGGTGCAGCCCACTGGAATCATAACTCAGAACCCAAAATAAATTAGAGGGAAAAATTTTTTAAAAAGAAAGGCACTTTATTTGTACAAAGGAAAAGGAAAGGGGAGCAAGGAGAAAATATCAAGGAGCTACCTTGATAAGAAAGAATATGTGTAGGAGGCTCCAAATATAGGAAACCCATAGGCCATTTGTTCTTGGATGTTTTGTACAAGAAGTTGAGTGACTTTTCCCTTCACCTGGAACTTTCCATAACTGAATTGGCTTTCAGGATCCCCCGTCTAATGTTGTTTCTGATGGTCCATGTGCGATGTTTTTCTGTTTACTTGTGCTTGATGTCTGCTTTAAGACTTTTTCTTTGAGGAGGGTGGCCAGTTGGGAAGGGAATGCCTTACTTTTGATTAGCTTAGAGTTACTAAGGGGGCGTGTGTGATATCTACTACTTGGTATAAAGATCTTACCATGAATAACATAGTGACTCTAGAGTGAATATACATGGATGTAAGCATATATGTGTGAGTATAAACTGCCTTAAAGTTAGTCCCCACCTTTATTTCCCCTATATTTTATTTCAGTTTGTGCACCTGATTTTCTCTGTCTTGTGTGTCCACTTTTTCCGGTCTCTTGGTGCAAGTCCCAGGGTCATTAAGTGCTTTTCTTTATCTTTTTTATTTTCTATCTCTGTCTTAAATACGCTCCCCAAAAGAATCTCTCTAGCAATGTTTATTTAAGTCCTTGTAGTCAGGATTAGCTAGAAGACCTAGGAAGATCCCTATTTTATTTTCTTGTCTGCAGAACCCATGTCCCTATAGCAATGAGATAGAGTATTCCTTGCTTTACCTTGCTACTTTAAAAGTTGTCTCTTTTCTTCTTCCCTAAAACTATCAGCCTGGGGTTTCACATGACATTATCTGATATATCCACAGAACTTCATTATGGACCTCACCAGGGTTAGTCACTTTCCTATATCTGAGATAACATCCCAGACATCAACACAAAGGAGGTAAGTTTTTTTGACTCAGGATTTTAGATGATTCATTCAATGGTTATTGGCTCCAAGGCCAGGATGGCATGACATAAGGGCATGGAAGACAAAATGCTACTCATATCACGATGGTCAGAGAGCTGAGAGATAAGGGAACATCAGGAAGTGGGAGATATATCCTTCCAGGTCATGGTTTCACTGACTTGCCTCACTTAAACCAGCCCCATCTACAAAGCATGATAAAAAATGTAACCAATCTATGGATTGTAGAACTGGTAAAAATGAAGAATAAATGGATTTGAGATGTTAAGTCTACTGAAATAAAATTAACTGAACTGAAGGATGATACTGTTTACAGAGAAAAATCCTTAAACTAAAGAAAGTCAATTGCTTTTACAATGGTGGTGTCTAGAAAAGACCAATGAGCAAGTAATTGTACTAAGGTATAGAAAATAACATTAGAATAGGAAGTTACTATTCTGAGATTGTAAAAGTATTTTCTAACTAAATATTGTAATCTTACTCTTGAGGAAGTTTATCATACTTCATCCCCTTGCAACCCTACTTTCCTTCCCTAATTACTTTAAATTTCTTTTTAAATCATAATTAGTCATTTGTATATATCATAGATTTCATTACCATTTTCATGTATTCAATAAATACAAATATCTGTCTACCCCATGCTTTTGTCCACATAGTTAAACTGTGTTGAATACACACTATAAAAACATTGTGTACCATCATTTAAATTCATGCTTAATAGACTCCAACAAGTCACTAAACTTTGTGGAAATTATTATAGACTTCCTTTGTTTAAATCCCCTAAAAGACCTTTTCATACATTCTCCACAACACACTCCCCAAAATAATAATCTCTTCTTCATTCTCACTAGTTTCATTTATTTCTTGCTTAGATGAGTAAATATTAAGGACTATCTGTAGGCTGCCACCATCATGATGTGTAAATGCTAGTATCACCTGGTACTGGACAACTCCATAGGTCATGATTCACTTTTCATCTCATGTATATTGTGCTTTGTATCACAAAACTTCACTGCCTCTATACCAAGAGCTGTGTACCAAGGAGCTATGCAATTGTGAAATTTCTCTATTAGTTTCTGCACAAATATACAGTAATACCCAGTTTCACAAATACTTCTATATGAAAATGAATTGTTTGATAAATAAAAGCATTGGGCAGTGTTTTATTTCTCTCTTCAAACTCCAAATTAGACAAACACTACCACAGCCATATTCCTGAAAATCATCAAACAAATTAAGTTCATAAGCTGAGGAATTGCTGTGTATTCTGATCATAACTCGCAATGTACTAAACCTGTTCTGCAATCCAATCAGGTCATTTTGTACATATTCAAAAAAAATCACATCAATTCTCTCTTCACTTGCATATGTTACCTGTGGTTGTATTGTGCATGATATTTGTTTAACAGCATGCAAACATGTTTTATGCCTTCTCATTTGCTATTTTATTGAGAAAGAACATATAAACAAATTTCTCATTTTCCCTTTCTCCAGTAATTTACTACTTAATCTCTAGTCCTCTTTGAAAAAAAAATCCCACAAAGCTCCTTGATACATAGTGATCCTAACTCTCCTCTCATTCTCCTGTAAAACTGTTTGTTGTGATTATGCAGCCCGAAGTTGTTCTTTTTAATATACAAGCTGCTAAGTGAAAAAGCCATTTCTCCATTTTTTCTCTCATCTGCAGCTTGAAAAGAAGGATTTCTTTCTTCTTTTTGAAATACGCTATTCACAGGGATTGCAGGTTACCACATTCTATTAGATTCCCTCCCATTTCACCGAGTATTCCTAAGTCTTCTATACTGGTTTTCCTTTTATCCCACATTTTTTACTGATAAGTGACTTCATGAATCAATTCTTGATTCAGTCCTGATTTTTGTCTTTACCTAGTCACTTGTTTATTTAATTCCTGTTCTTAGTTGTGTGTTCTATTGATTCATCTATCCATATTCTCCTTCCCTCTCTTTCTATCTCATACATACATTTATATATATATATATATATATATATATATATATATATATATATACATATATGGCATATATATGTACCATTTTTGGTTTTGTGGCTTAGTATTCTATATTATATTTAAAACTCCATAATAAGTTTTCTACTCTATAAATATGATTAAATTTTATGCTGGAAGAAGAAATGGAAACTTATATTCTATGTTATAAATGTCAAAAAATATTAATCACCAATTTTTAGTTTAAAAAATTAAAAAATGACAAATATGTTCTAATTGGGCAAAGATTATTTCAAGTCTACAGCTGTTGTCATAGTAAACATATGTTGTTTTCACTAATAGACATCTCAAATATACAGTGTCATGAACTCCTTCCCCAAAATGTTGTATTCTTGTCATTTTGGTAACCTCAGAAAAGTCTGTTTTCTAGAAGGATGAAAGAATATCTTTGGAAATGTATGACATATCTTCTTTTTTTCAAAACATGTTTATAACCTGTCAGTAAACTGTGCTGTTTGTATCTTCCAGACACATTCAGTGATTAATTGTATCTATTTAATTCTATTCATTTTGGCCAATTCCCAATGCTACTATGTGTCCTTAGAGCTACTTCTTTAGCATCCTAATTTGTCACCCTATTTCCATATTTCTTCTACTAAATTTTCATCTCAAATCTACAGTGGTGATGATTATGCCTCCCTTTGTTTCAAACCCCCTCATTTTCTTTCTATATTGCATAAATCAGTCCTTTGACTAACATATTTAAACAAAAATTGAATTTTACAGAGGAGATTATGTAATGCCACTCATTCTATTATTAAATGTAAGCATAAATCTTAAGATAGGACAGACATGTAAAATAAAACCTAGTAATAAAATGATAGGTACAAAAAATAAAAACAATATGTAAGATAGTGTCATAGGAGTACTAAGTTCAAGTGCTTATTAGAGACATTTAACATTAGTAGTAACTTAGATTCTGACAGTTCTAATGATCAAGTTCTCAGAACATAGTTCTTGGGACATCCTTGTGATAAAATCTGTATTACTGCAATTTACATAATAACTAACCTTGAATACATTATATTTCAGTGACTTAGAGTTAGTTTAGTATGAGCAAGGTGATAAGTCAATTAAATGCTAACATATAAAATTCTAAGTTGTATTTTAATAATTTATTTTAAAATTAAATTGTTTTATCCCATCAATGCAAAGCTTTCAGTTTTATGTGTTTTATCTCCACCAAAATATGCACATAAAGACATAGGGAAAATTTGAGTCACCCATTCTAAGATATATAAGACAAAATCATTTTCAAAGTTATAAAAATTATTTCAAGTGCATAGTAATTACCTAATGGGTAATTACTAAAATTAGGAGGCCATTTCAAAACACTCATATTTTCTCAGATAAGATTGGATAAATATTTATTTATAAAAGGAAGTATGAATTTAAACTGATGAGAGTACAAATATAGCATTTAGCAACCTAGCCAACATATAATTTATTAAATAAATGGTAAGCAGAAAACAAGCAGAATCCATGAAAAAAACACAAAGAGATACACAAGAAACAAAAAATTCTACTGAAAGCTGACAAAATCATTTAAATGAAGCTGAGGATAGAATGTTGGAACATGAGGACAGGATCATAATTAACAATGATGAAAGGATAGAACTTTTAAAAATAATGCAGCAGGAAATGACAATCCAGCAGCTTCAAAGTGATGCCAAGAGAAACAATATAAGACTAATGGGCATTAGTGAAGATGCAGGAGTCAACCCAAATGATATAGGTAAATGATTCACAGAAGTAATAGCAGAAAATTTCCCAAACATGGGGAAGAAATATGATATGCAGATAACTGAGGCATATAGAATGTCAAACAGTCACAACCAACACAAATCAACACACAGACATATAATAATTAAGATCCCAGACATACAACATAATAACAGAATACTAAAAGCTGTTAGAGAAAAGACACAATTTACCTATCAAGGAAAACCCATTAGAATCATGGCAGGTTTTTCAGAATAATCCCTCAAGTCAGGAGAGCTTGGAATGAGGTGTTTGAAGCCCTGAAACAAAACAATTTTCAACCCAGTTTGATGTGCCCAGCAAAATTTTCTTTCAAATTTAATGGAGAACCAAGATACTTCCATGACAAAGAACAACTGAAGAAATTTATGTCCTCCAAACTAACCCTAGAAAGAGTATTAAAAGGCATACTAGATAGAGATAAGGAGGACCTCAATTTCCACAACAACAATAGAAAGAAACCACCAGGCAGGATAATCAATTAAAGAAGGGGGAAAGGCAGACAACAAACAACTGTAACAAAACATGGCAAAGTTGAGCCATTACCTATCAGTGATATCCATCAATGTAAATGGCCTCAATTCACCTGTCAAATGAAATAGGTTGACAGAATGGATCAAAAAACAAGACCCCACAATATGCTGTATACTAGAAACACATCTGACTCAAAAGGAAACTCAAAGATTAAAAGTCAAAGTATGCAAAACAGTATTCCATGCAGCAGGAACCCAGAAAAAAGCAGGGATAACTATTCTATTTATAGATAACATGAACTTCAAACCTAAAATGATTAAAAGAGATAAAGGAGGTCACTGCATACTTGTTAGTGGAAAAATTTAAGAGGAAGAACTAACAATTATAAATATATATGTACCAAATACAAGAGCACCCAAGAATATAAGACAAATACTAAGGGACATGAAAAACCAAATACATAAGAACACAATCATAACAGGGGACCTTAATACCCCATTGTCACAAAGAGATAGATCAACTAGACAAACAATCAGCAAATAAATAATAGAATGGAATCATATCTGTGAGCAAAAGGACTTAGTAGATGTTACAGAGTGTTCCACCCAATTACATCAGAATATACAGTCTTCTCAGCTGCACATGGGACAGTATCCAAAATAGACCATATAATAACCTTTGAAACATTCTTAAGTAAATGTAAAGGGACTGAAATTATCCCATGCACATTATCTGACCATAGTACTAAAATTGGAAATTAATGGCAAAAGAAATTACAAAACCTGCATAAATACATGGAAATTAAATAACAACCTTCAGAACAACCAATGGGTTACTGAAGAAATTAAAATAAATAAAACAGTATTTACAACTCAATGAAAATGCAGAAACAACATATCATAATCTGTGGGATGCAATAAAAGTGGTCTTAAGAAAGAAATATATACCAATAAATCATCATATCAAGAAAAGAGAATAAGCACAAATAAATAACCTAATGCTACATCTCAAGTTTCTAGAAAAAGAAGATCAAGTTAAACCCAAAGCTCAAAAAAGAAGAAATTGTAAAGATCAGAGCAGAAACTAATGCAATCGAAAAAAAAAAAAAGAATGAATGAATCAAAAAGCTGGCTTTTTGAGAGAATAAACAGGATTGATAAACCTCCGGCTAACCTTATCAAGAAAAAGAAAGAAAAAACCCAAATTCACGCTGAAAGGACTGAAAAGAAGAAAATTACCACAGATAACATGGAAATTCAAAAGATCATGAACACCTACTTTGAAAACCTCTACTCACATAAGATGGAAGACACAGAGGAAATGGACAGATTTCTAGAAACATGAACTACCAAACCTCAATCAAGAAGATATAGCAATTGTGAACAACCCAATATCACCTATTGAAATTGAAGATTTGATTAAAAAAAAAATAAAAAAACACTTACCAACAAAGAAAGGCCCAGGTCCTGATGGGTCCATGGCTGAATTCTACAAGAAATTTAGAGAAGATGTGATGCCAAAGCTCCTTACACTCTTCAATGAAATTGAAAGGAAAGAAATCTTCCTTAACTTATTCATAGAGGCAAGTATTACTCTGATACCAAAACCAGAAAAAGACCCAAACAAAAAGGAAAATGATAGGCCAATCTTAGTAATGAACATTGATGAAAAGATCCTCAATAAAATACTGGCAAATAGAATGCAACAAATCATCAAGAAGATTATACATCATGACAAAGTGGGATTCATTCCAGGAATACAGGGATGGTTTAACATACACAAATCAATAAATGTTATACACCACATCAACAGAGCCTAAAACAAAAACCACATGGTCATCTCAATAGATGCAGAAAAAAGCTTTCAATAAAGTCCAAAACTTGTTCATAAAAAAAACCTTTCAGAAACA
Organism: Hydrochoerus hydrochaeris; assembly: GCA_004027455.1. Taxonomy (NCBI): domain Eukaryota; kingdom Metazoa; phylum Chordata; class Mammalia; order Rodentia; family Hydrochaeridae; genus Hydrochoerus; species Hydrochoerus hydrochaeris. The sequence goes on from PVLA01000499.1 coordinate 256,357, forward strand.
CGGAATACACAGTATCTACCTCAATCTCATAAAGGCCATCTATGACAAACCAACAACTAACATTATACTAACTGGACAAAAACTTAAAGCTTTCACTCTAAATTCATGAATAAGACAAGGATGTCCACGATCACCATTCCTATTCAATATAGTTCTGGAAATATTAGCCAGAGGAATCAGACAAGAGAGAGAAATAAAAGGAATAAAGATAGGAATGGAAGAAGTTAAATTATCATTGTTTGCAAATGACATGATGCTCTATATAGAAAACCCAAAAAACTCCATTAAAAGACTACTAGAGATAATAAACAAATTCAGCAGTGTAGCTGGATACAAAGTCAGTGCTCAAAAATCAATAGCATTCCTGTACACAAACAAAATCTCACTAAGAGAGAAATTATGGAACTATCACCTTTTGCAATAGCATGTAAAAAAATGAGACTTAGGAGTCAACCTAACCAAGAATGTTAAAGACCTATATGCTAAAAATTATGGCACACTAAAAAAGGAGATTGAAAATGATATTAGAAAATGGAAGGATATTTCTTACTCTTGGTTAGAAGGAACCAACTTTGTAAAAATGGCCATACACCCAAATACAGATTTAATGCAATACCAATAAAAATACCATTAACATACCTCTTAGATCTAGAGAAAACACTCCTGCAATTTATTTGGAAGCAGAAGAAACCTAGAATAGCAAAGGCAGTTATGGGCAACAAAGGCAAGACTGGAGGCATCTCAATTCCTGATTTGAAACTACGCTACAAAGCTACTGTGATAAAATCAGCATGGTACTGGCAAAGAAATAGACCTGAGGATCAATGGAACAGATTAGAAGCACAACTACAAAGACACTCAGCCACCTAATATTTGATAAAGGGGCTAAATATGTCCACTGGAAGAAGGACAGCCTCTTTAATAAATGGTGTTGAAAAAATTGGCTCTCCACAAGCCGAAGACTGAAACTAGACCCATGCTTATCACCATGCACTAAACTAAAATAAAAATGGATCAAAGATCTAAATATTAAAACAGAAACACTAAATATACTGGAAGACAAGGTAGGTAGAAGTCTAGGAAACATAGGGTTAGGTAAAGAATTCATGAACAAAATGCAAACTGCACAGGAAACATTTCAAAGAGGGATCTCATATTATTGAACTGTTTCTGCACTTCAAAAGAAATCACCAACAGAGTGAAAAGAAAACCCACAGAGTTGGAAAAAGTTTTAACCAGCAACCCCTCAGATAAAGGACTTATATTGAAAACATATAAAAAATTAAATAACATCAGGCCTCCCAAAATCAAAGACCCTCTCAAAAAATGGGCATCTGAGATGAACACACATTTCTCAAATGAAGACATACACATGGCAAATAAACACATGAAGAAATGTTCACTATCACTGGTCATTTGACAAAGGAAAATTAAAACAACATTGAGATTTCATCTCACTCTGGAAAGAAGAGCTGCCACTAAGAAAACAACTGATAACAAATGTTGACAAGGCTGCGGGGAAAAAAGGAACACTTCTCCACTGTTTGTGGGAGTATAGACTCGTTCAGCCACTATGGAAATTAGTATGGAGATTCCTCAGAATACTAGGATTGGAAGTTCCATTCAACCCAGCTATTCCCCTTCTTGGTATTTTCCCAGAAAAACTAAAAAGCTCATGTCACAGTGATATATGTGCACCCATGTTTATAGCAGTACAATTTGTAATAGCTAAATCTTGGAAACAACCAAAATGCCCATCAACTGCCAAGTGGATGAAAAAGATGTGGTATTTTTATACAATGGAATATTACTTAGCTATAAAAAATGATGATCTAGAAACCTTTAGAGGTAAATGAAGGCAACTGTAGACTATCCTCATAAGAGAAGTAAAGAAGAATCATATTTATAAATATCACATCATCCCTCTGGTGTAAAAAGTAATACAAACTGGAGGAGTAATAATCCCAAAATGTGTAATAGCTATTGTAAAAAAGGGAAGGAAAGTGCTAAAGATATAACTGCATGTATATTTAAGTGCATAAGATAGATAAACACATTACTCAGTTTTTGTTGGATCATTGAACAGAATGGTTTGCACTCTCATTATTTGATTGTTCACTTTCTGTGCTCTAATTCTGGGAGTTGAACAATTATTTCTAAGATGACAATATGTAATTTATCAACTAGTGATTTCTTAGCATTAAGTTCTTTTGAAATTCTGTATTATTTCTACCCTTTTTTGTTTTGCATTTTTTCTTTAAATAAAAAAACATAGTTCAGCAGCCACAAAATAAATAGATAAATAGATAGGTAAATGGTAATTAAATGTACATATACACATATAAAGCGAATGGAGTGGAGTATAATAAATTTTATCTGCATAGGTATCTGGTGTTGCCAAAAGACACTTTGTAAAATGCCATTTTCTGTTTCTTTCAGTTTGGTAATTAAGATTTTATCTGCTTTAAATTTAAATATTAATACTGAGGAAAATGTTCAAAATTTGAGTAAACAAAACCAAGATGTTTGTCCCACTCATTACTGTCATTCTAACATTTTTTGTAAATATTAAAATATACTTATGTAATAAGCATATTTTAATACTATTAAGTCTAAGTTTCTGTAAGTAAAACTTTGGATTTTGTGTTTCCATATTGTAGACCAAGAAAATGCTTTTATACAAACATAATATTTTTCATGACACTGGTATGTTACACTCATTTTACTTTTAATATTAACACGTTATTTTCAAGACACTATCAAATTGTAAATTGATGATTTTATCATTTCAATTTTACCAAATTTTTACATAACAATATTCATATTGACTTCTCATTTATGATACATTGAATACACAACTTGAGAATACTTTAAAAATTTGTTCATGTTTTCTTAAAAGGTTAAACACTGTTTACAAAGGGCACAATTGGTCTCAAAGTCTCCTAGGCCCTATAACCCAAGAGTTATCTGTTGCTTCAGCAACTTTGTCTGACCTTAGAAAAAAAAAAACCCTGACTGTCAAAATGCATATCTAAAAGTTTGGTTGCCTCTAACAAGCCAAATGCCTTTCATAGGTTATAAGACATGGAACATTCTCCACAACAAAATAAAGGGCTCTGATAAAAATTCTGAAACAAAGATAGGTTTTGATAGTTTAGTTATGTAATGCTAAAGACAATTCAGAAGCAGGACAGGATTAAGTTAAATAGTATTAGGACGTCCAGATTTATTTTTATAGGCAAATGATTTTAAAATAAATCATTATGTATATATATATATATATATATATATATATATATATATATATAAAATGAGGCTGTACCACTCAATAAATTGAATACAAATAAAGGCAAATCACAATGAAATATATTTTGAAACATGCCAATAGTATATTTTATATGAGAGAAATTGAAAGCCAAAATCAGTAAAAATCATGTAAACATTATGCATGTAGTTTTGAGTGTGTTTTTAAAATTGTTTCATTGATGAATATATTTCCGAAATAAAAATCTTATTATTAAAACTTTATTTTGATTAGAAATAATCAAAACTTTTGTCATTTTTAGGGCCTAAAGACATATTGACACATTTTTTGTGTTTAATTTTCAGAGATATGTAGAATATGTCTAATTTTTTCTCTACGTCAGTTATTATAATTCACATAGAGCAGTCAGAAAGCATGGCATCAGTCTTGATTCTTTGAGCCACGTTTGCACAACTTTAGTACATATCCTCCCTAGTATAGCACATCCTACAAGGCACATCCTAAATTCTCTTAAAAATTCAATTATATAAGGAAACATTTTCCATCGATATTTCAATATAAAAGGAAGTAATAAAAGTATTTAATAAACGTTCAACATTTTAAAAGAAGCAAATTCAAAATGTTATGAACATAGTGTTTAGTTATTTAATTTAAACACATGTATTTGAATTATATGTCAGAACATGATGAAAAACTAATGCATGTGTAGTAATCTTTCCAAAAGCAATTATTTCATATAATATTATAAATTGCATCAGTTAAAAATCCTTCTTCCATTTTTTTTTTTTTTTTGTACCAGGGATCGAACTCACAACTACACACTTGTAAGGCAGGCGCTTCTGCTGCTGAGCTAAATCCCTGGCCCTTCCAAAAGTATTTAAATCTAACAAGGATAGATATACAAAGACATATAACAGCAAAGATATTTAATGGAGTAGTAAAAAAAATAATAAACTATCAAAATGTTCAGGTTGAAAAATGCAATGCACAAATTATCCATTGAGTCATTAGACCTCAGACACTGATTATTTTTATCTGCATATCTATGCTCTTTTAGGCATGATTTCTGTCATGTTATCTTGGAAGAAATACATCAGAAGAAAAACTGTGACAAAGTGGATGTCCAGTTTAATTGCAAAATTTATAGATGTCAGGCAGAGTAACTTGAGGTATTCCATGCGTTTCAAAATGTTTCACTGCACTGGTCCAGGTAAATGCAGGTAGGTCAGAGCTCTGGTAATAGACTCTATGAAAGGAGGAACATGCTGAGCCTGTAGAAGGGAACCTCAGCTCCATGGGAAAGGGAGGCTTGTGAGGGGGAGGTAAGATTAAGCATGGCTCAAACTCAAACTCCAAAACTGTATTAAAGATATCTTTCCACAGCTGTCAGGAAAGCATACATTTCAAAGTGCAAAGATACGTCAGGGAATTTGGATTGTATAGTAATTGTACAAGGGGAAATCAATGTAGGGGTTCAGTGTAAATAATTTGGTCATTTTAACTGCAGTTAAGGTAGATACGGTATTGGGTTGAAATTTAGTAACAATTTATGAGAATAAAAGCCTGTGCAAGGGCCTGAAATGTACATTTATAAATAGAATGGATACAAGATACAGTCTGATTGGGTTGCAGTGTGAGGAGAGACTGAACTCCTGTACTCTTCAGCTGCTATTTTAGTGAGGGTATTTTAGTGAAGGTAACATTACATACAAAGATAGAGACCTCTGGAGGAAAGGACGGTTTGTCTGGGGAAACGATGCAATGATGCAAGTTGATTTGAAATACCTAATAAAGAGAAAAATATAACCAAAGGGATGTAAACATGTAAATCAAACTCAACAGCATTATTCTCTAAGTAAGTAGACCATAAGCAGATCTTTACTTTTTTAATCCAACTTCTAAATTTCTTACAGTTCACTATACTTCTATATTGTGGGAAAACTAATATTTTTAAAAGGACAGACTAAATTATTTATAACCAGATTTAAATAGACAGTTAACCTGAGATATTGGATGAAAACTAACTTGATATTCTTTTTTAATAAATACTTTCAAACAATATTGCTTAATCTCATCGTTCTTACCCTTGAAAAAGTTACAGTAAAATAATATTTAGTTATTCAGTCCAAGATATAAAACCAAGGCTATGAGAGAATAAGTGTGCATATACTTTCTTGTTTCTACTATACTATTTTGTAGCAGGGATTGAAATGAAGAATTGTAAAACTGCATTAAAAACCTCTGTGATTTAAGTAGATAATGATACTGAGGCAAGTGATACCCTAAAAGTGATTTAAATATTTCTTAGAACTAACTAAAGTTTTGAGTGTTTAATAAACATTAGGCAACTGAAGAATGTGTCCCACATTATTTAGAATTTATTTCTTCATGTCCTACATATGTAAAAATATATCATTAAATTTATCACAATAATGTTTGAGATTAAACATTAAAAGCAAAGTACCAACATTAATCCTTGTCTATAAATTAAACTCAAAGAACTGAAATCAACAGTCTTACATATCTTTCAAAAATTCTGATTGCATTAAGTACAATCTGATAGTTGTGAGCAGTAATTAATCAACACATGAAATACTTGTACTAGTGTTTGTCATAGAGTCAGTAATCCACATGGATAACTTCATAAAAATCATAGCCTCATGTTGAGAGTGCTGTTTGCCATTATGAGATCTATAGAGAATAATTGGTGTTGTAATACTGCATTGGCACTAGTTGCTCTTTTCCCAGAAGTAATTTTGTTTATATTATGGTGTTTACAAGATAATCATACCTTAATTCATAATCTTTCTCTGTGAAGGTTAAGCATGGCTCAAACTCTAACTCCAAAACTGTGTTAAAGATATAGACAAAATTACAAAGGTGTTAGTGCATTGTTAAAATATTGTCTAAATGTGAATCAAACTCAACTTCTCAATTCTTACATATTTTTTCTCATGATAATTAAAAAGTGATAATTTAATGATGATAGGGAAATGTTGACAATAAATTTTGAAATATGATAGTTAAGAAAAGAGAGAAAAAGTGTGTTTAAGGTTTAAAGAAACCCAAATTTGGTTTCATAATGTGATTCAAAATTATCATTTCAATAAATATATATAACTGCACAATCTAGATTTTACAAAAAGTTTCATTGAAAATTTCTTAGGAGCAATGAGGGAGGAAAACTATGTAACATCAACAAAGTTTGTCAGTTTATGCCATATGGCTTGTGACATTCTATTAAGCTAATGAATGGCCTTAGAGCTTTCTGGAATAAATCTATTTGTGCTTCACAACTCAGATCAGCTGGGGAAGAACAACTTTTCTGTCTGATGGCCTGATTTCTAAATTTGTATAGATTGGGGGATAAATTGCTCACCATTTTCTTTGCTGTTTCATGTACAATAGTCCTCAAAATTAATAAAAGACAAATGCATTTTCCTCAAAACTCTGAATTGAAGCTTTCAATACAATTAACTCAGAATACCATATTATTTGAAAGTAGTGTCCTTGTAGTCAGTTCTGGAGATCAAACTCAAAGCATTCCACTAGGCAAGTGTTGATACCACTGAGCTAAATCTCCAGCCCTTCTGTATATAGTCTTAAACCAATAGGAGTATTGCAAAGGTACAGAGACACTTAGGGAAAAGATCATATGACAGACTAGAGTTATATGTAGCTGCAAGGTAAATGCCCATAAAGCACTTGCAACCAGTGCAGGCTGCAAAATAACTAACAGATTCTTCTTGAGGTTTCAGAGGGGAGGAAGCTGCCAAACCTTGTAATTTCAGTTGTTTAGCCTTCAAGATTGTAGATTAATATGTTTCTTTTTGAGAATACCAAATCTCTGGGTCTTTTATTACAACAGTTCTAGGAAGAAAACTACAGTGACTTAATATTTTTTCAGAGTTGCTGAGCTAAAGATACAGTAGCATTTGTATCCATATATGTAGACATTTTTTCTACATGTGTAATTCAAGCTATTTTCTTACTCCATTTTCCTCTTCTTTAATATTTCCTCTTTTACAGGGAAGCAAAACATAGTCTGATACGGTCTGAAATTACTTCAGTTTGAATCTAGGTTCCATTCCAACCCTGTATAAATGTGACCTTAATTAACCTTCTTAAAATACATTGGCTTTCAGGGATAATTTCCCTGAAAATGATATTAATGATCTACTCAATTGCTAAAGTAGCATCACTTCATAAAGCTATTTATAGAAATTGTCTTTGAATGTTAAAAATTCCATTCCTTGGAACTTACATAAATATTGTAATAGAAATATAACATCTTCTTCTGCAAAAAGGACATTCTGAAAGATAGAATATCAAGTTTCCTTTTAATCCTGTTAATAAGCAATATAGTGGTAAAGCTGCAATGTAACAAGACTATGATTCACAAACTTAAAAAAAATTTAAAATATGTGTGTATCCTGACAATTGGTAGATTGTCTTACTCTTAAGCCCCCCCCCCCACTATAACTTCTTTAACTTTGCAGGTTACAGCCCACAAGGCCTCTCTTTCTGTTCTGGTCTCCTCTCAGCTTGCAAATTCCCTTGTCAAATATTCCAAACTCTTAGATCACTTGTGGATTATTAGAATTTGCATTCATTTCCATGGACAACAGTAGAGTTTACTTATTCTACTTTAACAAACCCATAATGTTTGTTGTAGAAAATAGATTTCATAAGTAAAGCTTAATTTTGAACATTTCTTCATGAGAAACTTAGAGATTTATGTCCATAGGATTGGAAATATATTAATATAATTTTATGGATTAAGGTTTTATATTACTTCTAGTTATCTGAGTTTTATTAGATTAAAAATGGAAGAACTAATTCTAAGTTTATATTGATTTAAATTAAATATATTTTAGATTTACAGAAAATTTTTGAAGTATATAAATGTCTTTTTTTTTCGTTATTGTCTTGATTTTTGTACCAATAATAATGCTACTGCACTAGTGAGACAGGAGTTGAAATTCTATTAAACAGTAAGAACAGTGACCACAAAATGGAGTCAGGAAACCCAAAATGGAATTTGCTGAATCATAACCATCAGGTAACTTACAAAAATATCTTCAAGTGTCTTTTAGCTGTCTGAGACCACCCCAGAGTGTGATCAAGCCAGTCACTGGCTCAAGGGCACATGGGTCCTCCATGGACACTGTGTGACTGCACAGACTTGGCCATTCCAAAATATGTAGGCTCCTCTAGAGCGGAGGTTAAATTTTATAGCAAAGACCAAAATTCCCTTCTAGATTCTTTAAAAATCTCTACACAGTAGGAGCCCCCATTGATATCCTACCCCGATCCCCCTCCTACCTAGTGGAAACTTTACTTCCTTGCTTTTATTTCTTACACTTTTTTGCCTTTATGTCTTTGGGTGTCTGTTGTAGTTATTTTTGCATTTATATCTTTTAAATGAATTTTCTTGCAAACTGTTTTCTCTGTCCCATGGTAATTCTTCATTCCTGTGGGTCAAGAACCCAACATTTTGGTAAGAATAATAGATATGTTTGTTCAGTAACACGAATTAGGCCTTCCTGCATCATTATTTTTAACACTTTAAATTCATGAGGAAGCATTCCATTTGGGATAGCTTTGTATTCTCAAAGTACTGTTATCTTGTGTAATTTTCTATATCCTAGAATACTCAAATGGTTCATTCATTTTCATTTTCTCATACTTGGTAGTACAAGTTTATCTTAACTTTATGTATTTTATTTGACTTTTCCCATGGATTTTTAATTCAATCCTTGTATCTTACAAATTATATATATTTATATACTAATATCAATGTTGTTTTTAACTTTAATTTTTGTATTATTAAAATTGTTCCATATTAAGAATAGATATATTTTGATTTCTTTAAATGTCTTTTTATCTCATTTAACTAAAAAATGTGAGTTTCAATTTCTTTTTAATGTTTTGGGAACTTATGAACCTTTTACCATAAAATTTGTTATTATTTCTCCTGCACAATATTTTCTTTGATATTATTTAATAAATGTTTTCATAAACTATATAGATAGAATGTCTTTTTGGTTCCTTTTCAGCTGTTCTTATATCTAAAAATCTACAGATTGCTAAGTATTATGATTGTTGCTTGCTCTATTTTTTTTTTGGTTTCTTAGTATAAAATATTAGACTGAGAAATTTCAGCATGAGATTTAGTGAGGCAGAAGGCAGCATAACGTTTCAATTATATGCCCCATGAATTAATGTGTGCTTGTCACCTGAATGTGAAATGTGATATTCTTAGAACACATGGGATATCTTTCAGTTAATTATGATTAAACAATTTTCAAAGATAGACCATACGTCTGAAAAGTAGAAGAGGTTTTAAACAGTTGTGTCACAAAATTTTCACCACATATGTTAAAGTAAGGTTTTAAAATAAATCAACTCATTAAAAAAGTTTTATGGAGTAGAAAAATACAAATAACAAGGAAGGTTAATATAAATCAAGTTTATAGAAGACGCCTGACTAGGCTTTGCTCATTGTTAGAATGATTACCTGATACGAACAAGATCATGGGGTCAGTCTCACAAATATAAAAAAATGATGACCTCCTTGAAATGTGGACTTATGATATGCAAAATTATGAAAAATATTCTTTAGGGTTTTGATTAGTTAGGAAAGTTGATTCTTAGATTGAGTTTGATTATTAGTGTTTATTTTTTGCATGTAGGCAATACTTGTTGAGAATTTTTAAGTGGAAGTTTATTTAAATATTTTTATTTTAATGATAGTTCACTGATAAAGGTGGAAGGAGAGAATTATTTCAAAATTCACATGAATTGGTATTTTAATAGGCTTTTATGTTGCATGAAATTTATGTCATATTATGATTGTTTTCTATTTCTCTGGTGTAGATAATCTTTATTAGTTTTATAATACATTTTAAAAGAAGAGAGTAGATAAACATAATAAAGAATATCATAATTCTAATTAAATAATGAATTAAAATTTTAACATACAAAATTGTAATTTTGACTATGCAACTAAGTAGATAACTAAGGATTCTAATAAATGCATAAAAACTGCCATCAGTAATAAGAGAATAAAGGAAAACTTCACTCTGTAATAAATTTATCACATTGTCTGTATTAATTTTCCAGAAATTCTACTTAAATAAATTCAACTGAAAATGAGATAACAATTATTGTCTTTAAAACATTTAACTGGTTTTTTAAACTCATGGAAATAACTTACCACATTTAGGTAACTGCTAATGAATTTGCAATTTTCATGTTGCACTTAACATTTGCGTACTTTATTCTGCACTGATGATTTTGTATTTTTCTGAAAGTTTAACCTACCTACCAACATACATCAATTTAAAGCTCCACAAAACCTAAATCTTCCCTTGCTTTTGAAATCATGACAAGACTTTCAAGGATTTCTTGAGACCTCAACCACCTCATTGAAAGAGGTACAATGTATGAAAGTATTCAGGAAATTATACTGATTAATCTATTTAAGTGCAGGACTATAGTATCTCTTTGAATATTGTTCTCCTCTTTGCTTGATTCATTGGGATGCTTTCATATGTGGTCACCATTTATTTTGTATTGATTAAGATCAGGTCTTTCCTCACATACTAAGGAATTCGTGAAAGAGTTAAACACAGCAGAAATAAGGACTGCATTATTGCAACACTAAGAAAGTAAGTAAGATTCCACATGCCTTAGGTGTTTGTTGGAAGAAGCAGAAGTTATACACAGTTTAAAGCAAAATAATTTAAAAACATGCAAATGTGTTCATTATTATAAATTATAATTGATTGACAGGTAAAGTAAAATATTTATATTAAAATATATTACCTATACATATCAAGGCTAATACAATACTAGAATTCTTTGAAGAACACACCAAAATGTACAAATATTGCAATAAAAGGTAGTATCAACTTTAGAACTATTAATATTGTACTTATTCTTTGAATGTGGCTTTATTATTGGTTTTGTTAAATTTGCTTTATTATTTACCTTCTTGTAGTTGAACATACATTTTTAAAGATCATAAATTTCAATAACTTTACCACGTAATTCAAATTTATGAAGTGTTTGAATCTCATGTACAGAAGTTCTAGATGAAGTTCTGCATTGCTATGTTTCTATTTTCCTTATGAAGTATTTACTCCCATCTTGAATACAAAGTTTTAAACTGATTAAAACACATGATGCCCTTAGTAATTATACATCCCCAAATCGTAAGTAGTATAAAATAGGCATCAAGCAGATATCCAGTGTGCAATTAACCACTGCAAATAATACTTTGTCATCATAGTCTTGATGGGAAAATATGACTATTTCAGCATTAACAATAAATATATAATATCATCGCTGAAAATTACTTGCTGCATAAGAAGTATTATTTCTTTAAAACATCCTATGCTTTCTTTTTCAAACTACTTTAATATAAAAACCTGAACTAAACTTTATTTATTGGGGTTATGATTGAGCCTGGTGAATTAATTGACAATGACTGAAAAATTTGGATATTTAAAGTCAAAATATCATTTTTTTGTCCTGAATATGTTTGCAAATAAGCAGCATTAGTTATATCTCCCCAGCTAGATTTAGTATATAGTCACAGGGACCTGGCCTCTTTTATAATAGAATGTACTTTATGTGTCTTAGAATTCTTTTTTGGATTGAGTTAATTAATAACCTAATCATCAGATTTCATTTTTAAAAACATTAAGCTTGTGGACCTCTGTTTTAATACTAATATTTTTTAAAAATCTTGTGGTTTCTCCTTTTTATAAGTAAAATATTAACACTTTCTTCCAAACAGAATATACTAAAGAAGTCCTTTTAGACTTTGTATGAAAAATCCCTGAAGCGCTTTGTTTTAGTAACTCAGTAACAAAATACTATCTTCCAACATTGTTTTATATCCAAAGAAGCATTACTTAACCTTGTCTGAGCTGTGACAGTCTCTCCAAGGAAACACAATATGTTATTCTTCTTTATATTTACACTCAGGAGCACCTTTCATACTTCTTTAGTTTTGAATTATTTTTCTGCTTTCCTTTTATTCTGTTCTGTCTCTTTCAGGAAAAAAAAAAAAAAAGAAAAAAGTAAAAAGAAACCCAGTCCACAAGGTGGTCGGTCTGTCCACCAGGCTTGTTTCCTCTTTCCTCTTGTATAGTGTCATTTTCTGTCTTTCCTATGCTTTTGTTCAAAAATTAAACTTTTATTCCTGCTTTATCCCATTCTTGCATATGTAAAATTATATATTATACAGGCAAGTCTGATTTATTTCACTTATGATTATGGTTTCTAGTTGCATCTATTTATGTATAAATGCCTTTCAATTTCAATTCAACACAGTGAGGATCATCTTATACTTCCTTTTACATGTTTGTAAATAATATATGACAGAGTTGCACGTATAAAAACAGTATTGTCTCATTAGTGTAAGAAACTGAAAAAGTAAATAAGATCCAAAACTTACAATAGATATGGTGAAAGGAAAAGAAACTGCTCAAAGGGAAAATACATTGTTTGATCAATCCTGCACATCTGTATCTGGCAGCCTGAGCAACTATGTTGATGATAACAATATACAATATAACAACCATCGTTAAATTCCTATCATCTTGTTTTGAAATCCTATATCACCATTGTTTCTTTTTTGGTGGTGGTTGTTGTTATCATCATTTTGCTTTTGCTGTTGTTTTTTAATTGTTTATTTGTTGCTTGATTTTTCTGTTTTTTCTCTTTAAAATAAAATAAAATTATATTTTGTTCCATCATGTTTTTTAACTGATGAAGTTCTTTGAAAAACACACACTATTTCTTCCTTTTTTGCACAGTCATTGATAATTGTCTAGAAATTTGAGTCTGAGTTCATTATGTTAATACAGTGCAGTTGTGCATTACTAGATAGTATGTTTCTCATCAATACCTCAGTTTAACTTCTCACAATGATTCAACAGGGAAAAAGTCAAGCATATTCTTTGGGTATATTTTGTTGACCTTTGTGAAAATATCATTTGGCTCTATTTTATAGATATTCTTAAGATATGGATGGGATGTGGTGAAAGCCGTGCTATTTCTGCTTTGCCCTTATACATGTCAAAGGTGCTTTCTGATTGTGCCCAAATAGAAACTGTTTTTGCTTCACGGGCTTCCATCTGAGTGTCGTCTTTTTCTCCTCAGCTTGCCAACCGCTGAGTAATATCTTCTAAAATCATCTGAGCTCTCTAAGGAGAAGGGTTTAGTGAATGTCACAGAATTTTTCTCCTTTTATTTCCTCTTGAATTTATTTAAGCATATTTTTAAAAATTGCATAATTTTGACCAGTCCTTGTGGAAAGGATTAGTCTGAACAACATAGAATATTATTATTATCAGCAGAATGAGATAATTATCTCTTTAACTGTCAGTACATTAGCTTGTAATATCTTAAACTTCTAATCCGTATTTCTGTTATAAATGTAATTTTATTTGTTATACAGTATTTATAAATTACTCTTTAGTATCATGATATGAATAAAGAGATCTTAGCAAATACTGATTAAATGGGTAAAATACTTAAAAATATGTAAGCATGTACAAATTTACAGTCCCACCTGTCATTTCTAAATGCTTTGAGAAAACTACAATACAATATTTACTTCTCCAAATAAAATTTACCAATTAGAAAAAGCAAATATTAGTTTAAAAGGAAGATGTTTGAGGATATTTTTCAAACTAGTTTTTATTCTGAAATGATATGTACATATTTTAAACTAGTCTCAGTAAGTTTTTCCTTATGACTTAGGTAAAATCTTTAGGTAAAGTTTTTCTGAGATTTAAGTAAGGCCTAAATATTGAATATGTCTTGTCAATACTATTGACAAGAAAAACTGATTTTACGAAAAATAAGATGAAATCATATTTTGACTTGCAAATGATTATTTAAATTTTATGTATTTGTAGGATTATGCCTTATTTCATTTTTTAAAATTATGAATGTTATACTAATAAATATGAACATAAACAATTTAAAAACAAAATGAAAGTAATCATTATAAAATTTTAGTTAAAAAACTGAGAAAAAAGGCAAAAATACAAATATATAAATCTATTTAATCACAATTCAATTAATTATTGAGTACCATCTATTCCAATATTTATTATCAGTATTATATGGCATTGGTATGTGAGTTATTTTGATAAAATTTTTATCTTTTTCTAATTTAATTGCATAATTAATTTAAAATTTTTTAATTAATTAAAATCTACTCTAGTATTTATGTTCTAGTAGGTTAGTCTGTTATGTTTTTTATGTTTAGTAAATGACAAGATATAGCAGTTTATTGACAAAAGATTTTGATTTATAAATATATCTATTGTGTGTTTGAATTCATTAATCCAAATTATTTATCATTACCAATTCACAGTGTAATTCAATTAACAATATGTCACCCCATGCAGCATGGAGAGTCTTGTTCAACTGATAAAGTGTTTTAGTTATGTACACTGAACAAATTCCAGAGATCTATACAATACAGTGCCTTCACGAAATATTTCTGTATTATACACTAAAGAATTTCTTAAAAGAATGTCTCAGTTTTTCTAATGTAACAAAAGGGAGGGGATCTGGTAGAAGCTTTTGGATGTGGAGATGTATTATTTTGATTGTGATGATGGTTTCATATATTTGTAGAAATGGTTTCATATATTTGTAGAAATGTTCAATTTGTTCTTGAATGAACAATTTATTTAATAAAGTCTAAATATTGAATATTGACAGTCTAAATATTGAATATTAACAAAGCTATTTTTAAAAGGTAACATTCTTTCTAGCAGAAAAAAAGAAAGGAAAAAAGGAAAGATTGCTATTTGCTTTCACATTTTATAATACAGTACTTTTAGCAATCCCCTTCCCCTCGAGGAAAAAATAGGCTTATAAATTACATAAAGCATCGTTTCAACTCAGTTGTTGCTGCCTGGATATCTACTATGTGACTCTGTTTTCAGATTCTTATTTTCAAACCAATTAAAAGTTCTTGTAGTAAACATGTCCTATTATATTTATTAAGTTTTCAATTTGAACTTTTGTCTATTGATTATGAAGTATACAAAATAACCTCTAAAGATTGAGTCTTAAAGTATTAGGAAGCTTCATATGTCTGTGTTGTTCATATGTAAGTTCTATGTTAAATAAAATATTACTTTAGTGATACTACTTTGTAAATAACTTCTTTTTGAAATAGACTTCATGTTTGTGATGGAAGTGGTGGCACATGACTGTATTCCAAGCATTCTGGGTGGCAGAGAAGGGAGAATTGTAATGTTAGGTGTAGCCTTAGCAAACTAATGACTTGAAGATTGTATCTCAAAATAAAGAAAAAAACAAGAAAGAGACGGGGGGGGGGGATTGAAAGAAGGCAAATATAGGGAAAAGAAGAAAAGAAAGAAGAGCAAGATAAAACAATTACTGTCTATCTTTATGCATGTGCAAGTGTGTGTGTGTGTGTGTGTGTGTGTGTGTGTGTAGATAAATAGATGAATATCCAAGAAAATAGTTTACTCCTCTCTGAAGCATGGAGTATAATTGGCAAATGTAAGACAGTTCAATTCACATTACTAAAAATTTATAAATGATACAAAAGTATGAGTGAACCCTTGAACAAAAAATTATAATAGAAGACAATGAGTGATGCAGATATAAAAGTAACAAGAGCAACATATTAAAAGTAGTATAATTCATGTTCACACTACAATCGAGAAAAAGATGGACACAGTAGATAATGAAATGGATACATCAATTAGACTGAAAATATCAAGTTCCTTCTATAAAGACAAATGAATATGATACCTAAAGTTAGGAATTTCTCAGAGAAATTTAACAGAACATTCCATATGGTACAAAACAGTAAAAGGAAGCAGAAGCATTAACTGAAGCAGAAGAAAAAATGTAAAATGGAGAATTGTGAGACTGCAATAAGTGAAACATTCCCTAATCAGCGGTGACCAGGAAACTCCTGACTTGATTCGTCACTTCCGTTTGTTCATGTGCGTGATCAATGAACTTGTGTAGTAAGCAAGGTCATTGTGTGTTCAGGATAACATTTATTATTTCCCCCTGTTCCTTGTCCCATAAAATGTCCAAGGGAAATATGAGAAGTGACAAGAAGGCATAAGCAGCAATTTTTTTCTGTAACAGAATGTAAATTTATATTGCAGATAATCTTTTGAAGTATCCAACTATACCTAAAGTGAAACAAACTGTGAGATTCCATTGCTTTACTTGAACCATTTCTTCAGGCTAGAACTTCCTCAACAATCTTGTAATAGCTTCTTCTGTCTTCTTTCCGTTATCCGAGGAGGATCACAAGTGTACTGCCATGACTTGTTTCAGAAAGTGATCAACTTTCCCCTCTATTTCTTGCAAGGAAAATATAATGTTCCCAGGCAAATGTCATAGAGCTCTTCCCTTTCACAAAATAAAAGTAAAAGTTCTGAAATATAAGCAAATTTATTCCCAGAAGGATAAGTCAAAGACAAGAAGAAAAAATAGTGTTACATTCAATAACAGCTAAGAATTTCTCAAAACCCTTGTAACAATCAACAGATGAAAGCAGCTGTGTAAATGCCAAATAGTGAAAACAACAAGAGAAAAAAATGAACCAAAGCACAAGTGGGCTGAGTGTAGTGAATCTGATAAAATTCAAGTATGCGGATAAAAGCACAGAGGACATTGCATTTTTTGTTCATAAAACACACATACAAAATCCCCTCCTTGCTAACTTCATAAAAAAATGGAATCTAGAGGAAAATTTAGTGCCTTTGTACTAAAATAGAAATGCTGAAAATGTTGAATACTATTTCAGAAGTAGTATTTGTATTTGCCATACAAATTAGTTAATAAAATTATTTAATAAATGCATGCACCAAATATATTACATAATGTGTATTTTATAGGAATTTTTCTCTCATTCGATCATTTATTTTACTGAATTCTTTATGTACAAAAGTAATACACACTTACAAGAAGTCAGGAATTATGGAGCTATTTAAAGATAGTTGACAATCTTCATCTCCATACTAATTCCACCATACTGACATAACCAATGTTAACAGTTTTATATGAATTCTCCAAAGTTCCTTATGTTTATCCATGTGGAAGTAAAATTGCTTGGTAGTGGATAGACTAATTCATTAAAGTAAAATCCCATAATTTATACATTTTTATTCTATATAACCTCAGTATCATTATAGGATTTTTAAAGACATAACTGAAACAAAAATGTTTATTATAAATCTAACTGGCATTCTTTACATAGAAAGCATAAAACATACACGAACATGAAAATTCAGGAAGTAACAAAAAGTAATGTAAAGCATAAATAACTAGCCCATGATACTGACTGCCTAAATAGCAACAGTAATTTCCTAAAATTATATGTTAGAATTAAAGTGCATGATAGCAGTGGTAAGATAGGTGATCCAATGTTATGGTATTATCAGGAGTGCAGGAGAGTAGATATTTGAATTAATATTCCATGCATATAATTTGTAAAGTAACCTCCAGAATAGTAGTACAACATGTGTAAATAAAATGCTATTAATTAAAAATGGGACAACAAAAGCACCTAGGTAATTATGAATCAGAACATCTAAAAAGGAAAAGTAAAGCTAAGGTACAACTGAATTTTAGAAAATTGTGTGTCATTATAAATTATACAAAATTTATTTGATATTGCCATAAAATAGCACTAAGAAATGAAATCTTACATTGATTTCAGTAAAAGAAATTTTTTGAAACAGAAGATAGACTCAAAAACAATGTCCTCAGAGATAATAGTGAACAAATATAAAGATGGTAAAATGATATAATTGAAACTATAGAAGCTGAAATAAACTTAAAAGAAAGGAATTGGGAAGAAAATAATGTTGGAAAATCCATTGTTAGAATTACTTAAACTTGGAAAAAATGTTTACTTAGATTCCATATGGCACAAAACAGTAAAGGCAAGCAGAAGCATTAACCGAAGCAGAAGAAAACATGTAATATATATATATATTATATATATATATATATATATATATATATATATAATATATATATAAAATATAATATATATGTATAAATATATTTGTATATGAGTAAGATATGTGTCTATATGTGTATAAAACATGGGAAAATAAGTTATAAAATTAAATAACCTGTGAGACTCACCAGGCAGAAAAGATGAACTCCATAAAATGACTGGCATAAACTAAGATTAAGAGTTTCATAAATAAAAGTCAGTACAAATAAAATTATACTGTATATTTAATAAGAGAATAATATATTCAATGAGAAGATTATATAACATGATCAAGTGAGATTCATCCCATGAATCCAGGAGTGGTTCAATATACTCAAACCAATAAATGTAATACACCATATCAATAAGCCAAAGGCAGGTATCACGTGATCATCTCAATAGATGCAGAAAAAGCTTCTGACAAAATCCAGCACTCATTCATGATAAAAATCCTAGAGAAAATTGAAATACATAGTTCTTACCTCAATCTGACAAAAGCCATTTATGACAAACCAAAAGTCAATACCTTACCAAACTTAAAAAAAAAAAAAACCTGAAAACTTTCAAATTAAAACAAGATAAGACAAGGATATCCATTATCACCACTCTTATTCAATATAGTTCTGGAAACATTAGCCAGGGCAATTAGACAAGAGAGATAAATAAAAGGAATAAAGATAGAAATGAAAGAAGTTAAATTATCATTATTTGCAGATGATATGATACTCTATGTATAGATATATATTTTGAAAATTACACTACTCTGAAAAAAAGAAATTGAAGAGGATCTCACAAAATGGAGAGACATTCCTTGTTCGTGGATAGGAAGAACAAACATTGTGAACATTGTCATTCTTTCAAAATTGTTATACAGATTTAATGTTATACAGATTTAATGCAATTCCAATCAAAATACCATTTGCCTATCTCACATATCTAAATAAGTTGTTGCTAAAATTAATCTGCAACCAGAAGAGACATGAAACAGCAAAAGCAATTCTAAGCAACAAAGGCAAGGCAGAAGGCATCACAATCCCCATCTTGAAATTATACTACAAAGCTACAGTGATAAAATCAGCATGGTTCTTGAATAAAGAAGGAGCTAAAGACCAATGGAATAGTTTAAAGATACAACTACAAACACACGCAGCCAACTTATCTTTGATAAAGGAGTCAAACATGTTCACTGGAAGAAAGATAACCTCTTTAATAAATAGCCCTGGAGAAACTGGCTTTCCATATGCTGAAAAATAAAATTAGGCCCATGTCTATCACCATGAACTCACATAAAGTCAAAATGGATCCAAGATCTAAATATTAACACAGATACACTAAATCTCTGGAAGACAAAGTAGGTAGAAACCTTGATGACAAGGGTAGGCAGAGAGTTCCTGAACAAAAATCAAACTGCACAGGAAATACTTACCAGAATCAGCAACAGGGATCTCATCTGTAACATTTTTGAATGTCAAAAGAAATCTCCAATAGAGTGAAAAGAAAACGTATGAATTGGGGAAATATCTTAGCCAACTATCCCTCAGACAAAGGATTTGTATCTATAATATATAAAGAATTAAAAAATATCAGGCCCCAAAATTCAAAGACCTGATTCTAAAATAAAATCTGAAATGAACACACACTTCTCAGATGAAGAAATACAAATGGTAAATAAATATATGAAACAATGTTCAGCATCATTGGTCATTTGAGAAATTCAAATTAAAACAACACTGAGATTCCATCAGATTTCAGAAAGAGTGACCAAGATCAAGAAATCAACCAAAGGGCTGTAGGGACAGAGGAACACTTCTGCAAAGTTGGTGGGAATATAAGCTGGTACAACAACTGTGGAAATCAGTGTGGAGGTTCCACACTGACAAAACCTAGGGTCAGAAATTCCATTGCACTCAGATATCCCACTTCTGGGCATTTTCCCAGAATAACTGAAAGCATCATACCACAGTGATATATGTGTACCCATGTTTACAGCAGCACCTATGTTCACAGCAGCAGTGATATATATGTGTACCCATATTTATAGCAGCAAATTTCATTATACAATTTGGAATAGCCAAATCTTGGAAAAAGCCCAAGTGCCCTTCAGTTGAGAAATGCATAAAACAGATGCAGTGTTTTTGTACAATGGAGAACTACTCAGCTAGAAAGAAAGATAGCATGAAGGCTTTTATAAGTAAATGGATGTGCCATGAAACCATACTCATAAGTGAAATAGATCAAACTCACATGTGAAAATACCATATTCTCTCTCTAGTGTAAGGAACTGAAAGGGCAAATATGATCCAATATCAACAATAAATATTGTGTAAGGGTTAGAAACTATTCAAAGAGGAAAAGTAACTCGGATAGAGGAAAGGAGGAAAGAAGGAAGGGAAAAGGAAAAAAAGACGTGAATTTGTATATATATATATATATATATATATATATATATATATATATATACACACACACACACACACATAAAACAGATCCTATGACTATACAACTAACTATTAATTCTTGGAAAAGAACGATTAAAACTCATATGATTAGATCAATAGTGCTTGTCTATATCTGGTAATATAAGCATCTTTTTTGAAGATAACAATATGCAATATTAAAGCATTTTTAAATTTTTATCATCTTGTTTTGAAAACCTATACTATTATTGTTTTGGATTTGTTGTTGTTGTGTGCTTATCTCTTTTGCTTTTTGTTTTTCTTTTCTGTGTCTTTTTTCTCTTAAATAAATCAATATATTTAAATAAGGGATATCTGTCAAGTGCAAGATTTAATCACCCTGAAAGATGGATGGAAGCAAATTAAAATGTGTCTGAGAGACATACTAGAATGGTCTACACAGCTCATGATAATAAAACAAACAAAATCACTAATATTTCTATGAGATAAGATTTATCTTTTTTATTGTAAAGTTTACCATTACAGTTCATGAATTCAGTTCATGAGTTTAACTTTTTCCATGATTCTGGGAAAAATGGCTGCATTCAAGTGCATTGCACACTCTGTAGTTTGCCAAGGGAAGCAAAATTTTACAGAACACTTCTGACTGTGAACCAAATTATGCATGAATAGAAGTGCTTGTGAACCAAGGTATTATTGTATTTTACTAACATTAATTTAATATCCCATAGTAAATAAGCAAAATTCTATAATATTGCAATATTAGAAAGACTACATGTGAAAATAAATACATTTAGAAATGTAGACATCGCATAGTTCTTTAATTTGAATGCATTTACATAATTTCCATGAAAGAAGCTTTCTTTGCTTATTGATAAGGAATAATCTGCTGTTTTGCACGAAGTGTTTTTGATTATTTTTCTCCCTGAAGACAGTTTGCTTTGCTTCTATTTTAACTCTCTTTGCAAACATTTTTCCATATTATCTCGCAGTAATAGCTTATGCTTGTAAAATGTTATCAACATCTTACTTCCTTACGTTGCTGCATGAATCAAAGAGTAGAATTTTTTAACTCAAAAGTTTGTAAAATTTATCTCATCAAAAAAAAATAATACCAATCACTGAGACAAATCATCAGAGTCACCTGAGGTTTTACAGATCAACATTATTGATTAAGAAATGATTTCACAAGTGAACTAACAGAGAGGAAGAGTCCTTGACCTATTAACTGTAGATATGGGACTCCTCAGATAATGTATTCTACTGGTAGCAGTTCCAGGTAAATTCAAGAGACTAATTTGGTTCCTCTTCAAATTACATTCAATCAATGGCCCAGTCCATTTGAAAAATCAATATCCACAACTATCACCTTTGAAGAACTACATTATTCAGCAAAACCTAATTATCATAAATACTTGCTCTGTTATAACAGCTCTCCACTTTTGTGTTAAAATTATGAAATAAGATTGTTCTGACATTTTTAGTGAGTGAATCTGTAATAGCAACAGGAAATTAGCTTTCTGTAGTATAACATGCCATTACATTTTTGTATTGTGTTTCTTTTTCTAGTTCGAAGATGTGACTGTTCAAAATTAATTTGGAGCTGTACTAACTGGCACCTCTTTCAACATTCTGACTTCATCAAAAGAAAAAGGGTTAAAAGGATGACAATCTCCTTATTAATGTCAAAATCTACTAGAAAATAGCTACAAATTAAAAACGAATTTAAGGCAGAACTACACATACAGCCATTTATAATATAAATACAACATCAAATGGAATCAGCCTGGATTAAAGAATTGAATAAACTAGAAAATACAACTTGTATGAAATTTTAAAAAATCAATTACTAAACTTATTATAAATATCTTCCAAAAGTATTTTCCAGCTGAGAACATTTCTAAAGACTCCATTAACTATGATATTGCTGTCTGCATTAAACATGACCAGGTGTATCAAAGAAGCTCTCATTTTATGAAGCACATGAGAGTTATCTTCTAACAACGACCTGGCTTCAAAGTAGTCACTGTGATGTAGAAATTGATTCAGATTTGAGGAAACTTTTTCCCAGTTCCCTGAAGGCCGTTAGTGATATATACTCCCTGACTAGATGCTTAATATAAATACTGCTTGGCTGAATAAGGAGGTGAATTGAGATGTTGAATTGCAAGTTTAAATTAAAATTGTTAAGAACAAGTTAAATGTATTTTAGGAAACAGATGTGAAATTATTATTGTGACTCTTAACAAACTGACTAGTTAAAATAAAGAAAACTAGCCCAGAAAAACAGTAAAAGTTTCATGCATTTAATTTTAATTCAATCACACTCTACTGACTTTTTAAAGTGAAATCATCCAGCTCTTCGTCACCACCACCAGAAACCTTCTCTCAAATGTTTACATGTGGGGTTCTTGTCAGAGTAGCAGTTTAGTGATACAGAGTTCAAAGAAGAAAAGCAACCTGGGTAACCAATCTCACCTTAAATATGAAATTGCAGATCTGTCATCTAGTAATGTTCAAATACTGTTCTCATTAAAAATATCTTTGAATATTGAGAACAATAGTATATTTCTCTGGAAGAACTACCATCAGTGTTGAGCTACTTTGCTTAAAATTTAAAGGACAAGAATCATTATCAAACTCAAAATTTTAGAAATCAAGCAATGAAATACTCAGCTAAAAAAAACCAAAGGAATTAATTACATTTGCATGTGGGACCCAGATGAATATGATTTTTTTGGACTGATTACAGAGGAACAGAATTTTAAGGAAAGGTTTTAGAGTTTTCTTCCAAAAAATTTGAAATTAATTTTCTAATATTATTAAATTTAAAGACAGGCTTGTTCTACTTCCAGTAGTAAAGAGAATGCTGTAGTCCATGGGATGCTCTGGCAATATATATTTGCAAAATATCCCCATTGGGTACTTATACTCATCAGAAGAAAGGACCTAGGCCACTTGCATTTATGGTACTTACAAACACTTTTAGAAAAAAAAAAGAGAGAGAGAGAGAGTTCAGTTGGCTACTTCTAAAATGAGTGGATGAAGTTGAGAAAAATGGCTTAAGTTCCTGGTGCAAGAAGCCCCAAAAGGACCTGTGACCTTCTGTGTTTTCCTTGATAGAAGCCATCTCATCCCATAACAACATGAAGAGACTCTAAAATATCCAATGTACAATCTCATCCTGTTACAGACCATGTGGAAAGTGTTGTACAGAAGAGTGTCTACTGTTGAAGTGAGGGGAATGAATGAGAATGTTTCAATTGCATTGAGTCAAGCTGGGAAACTTGAGCCTCTAAATACTGATGAGCCTTCTTCCTGAGCAGAAAACACCTTACCATCCTCAAGGACAGTGGACTCTGTAAATCTGTCTGGCAAGATTAACCCTGTGCTGCCTGTGGAGACTGTCACAGCTTTCCTAAAGGTGCTTGCCATACAGCACAGTGATAATTCCCCTCAGCATACACTTCACCTACCACCAAGCTCTGACCTTGCTTCTGAACAACTGCACTGACCCACCAGTAGCAAGAAGCCCTTGAAGCTGAGGCATGGTATGTGATGGGGAAGAGATGCATCACACTTCAAAAAAATGGAGTGTTCCAGTGTAGAGAAGGAAATTACGGAAAGATATGGATAAATGAATATTAGTGTGTGAATTAATGGTGGAAAGATAATCTATCATATTACCAAAAGGAACACGGATTTTTATTTCCCAGTGGAGAAAAAGTATCTTCTCTGAAACAAGGAGAGATTTTAGGCAGCTTTTATTACTTTTTAAATTTTTTTTAATTTAAAGAAAAAAATGAAACAGAAAGAGGATAGAAATAATACAAAATTGGCAGCTTTTATTACAACCACGACCTATGACTCAGGTAAGTGGAATGTTTATCATGAATGTGAGCAGTACTGAGAGGGTCCCTACTGTAGGGATAGAATCTTGGACCGTGAAGCATTTTCTGAAGGCAAAGGTAATACAGAATGGATAGTAAACAGGAGCTTAGAAATGCCAGATACGAGGATATGACCAGTTATAGAAATAACCATAATTGTCATGAGTGCTTTTCTCCATTTTATTACAAATATGTTCTTGTGTGCATACAGATTACCTTTGCCTGTTTCCTCTCATTCTTTGATCATGCAGTGGATGAGGTATGCAGTTCATGACTTTCTTTCAACACACTTAAATATTGCTAATTTTATAAGGTAGCATTTTAATAATGGGCTATCACAGAGAAGTTAAATATTGCTGAAAAATTTTAATTTTTCTTCTGAGGAAGAGGTTGGTGCATTTTACTTGCATTCATTTTGATTAAATCATGTTAAGTAGAATTGTTACCTTGATATTACATTTCTTTGTAGATTAAATATGTTTAAGGAGATGTATAAATATGCCAGGCAAACAAAGGGTAGATGTATGATGATTAATTTTGTGTGTCAATGTGGCTCTGTCACAGGGCTCCCAGACTTGTGCATATAGTGTTTGTGAGCATGATTTTAAATGAGATTAGCATCTAGTAAATGTAAATCTTAGTAGAGGACTACTCTCCACAGTGTAAGTGGTCTTATTTACTCTTCGGGTAGCCTGAATGGGCTTGAAAGATTGAGAATTCCCATGCTCTTCCTGACTGGCTTTGAGCTGAGATACCAATCTTTTACTTTTTTAGAGTTCACATTTAGCCTGGAACTATACTATCAGCCTTCCTGGTTCTTACATTGCCTCCTGACCTTGTTGAACTTCCTGGCCTCCATAATCTTCTTCCCATTCCTTACAGTAAAACTGTATGTCTATGTCTGTATCTATGTCCACGTCCGAGATAAATCTTGGTTGAAGTCTGTATCTATATACACATTGGTATCCATATGTACACGTGTATTTGTTTCTGCAGATCCACTGGTAATTTCTCTTAACATTGCAGATTATTTGACAGAGCATCCATAACTAATATGCTCTATCAAATAATCTAAATTAATTTTTTTTTTTTTTTGTGGCAGAAGGGTACTGGGAATCAAACTTAGGACCTCGTGCTTGTACCACTGAATTAAATTATCCACAGCCCCACATGTAGTCTAATTTTAATATGACATTTTGAAATCTATAATTATAATTTTTTTCAGATTTTATTTTGCATATTTATATTTCTATGCTTTAACTATTTAATCACCTTTCAAAGAATTTAATATAATAATATCAGAGTTGAATGTTATATTTTTATGTCAAACAAGCATCTCAACAATATTTAATGAATAGTAACTAGATTTATTTATAAGTGCTTATTTTGTAATGTGAAATATTTTTATGTACACATAGTTCTATTTCTGAGTTCTCTATTCTCTTTTACTAATACACTATTATTCAGTATTTTCATATTTTTAAAATTTTATATTACCTCATCATTCTTCATGTTTGTGAGTGACCAAAATTGTCCAGGTTTTTTTAGTCTTTTTTTTTTTTAATTTAAAGAGGAACAAAAGCATGTAAAGGGTAGAGATAATACAGAATTCCAAAAAAAAAAAAGATAAACAATAAGAAATCACTAGTTAATAAATTACATATTAACCTCTTAGAAATAGTTATTCAAGTTACAAAATTAAAGCATACAAAGTAGATAGTCAAACAGTGAGACTATAAACAGCTACACATGCATGAGTCTCTATATGTATTTCTTTCTGTTTTAGAGGGAATTCTTTAGTCTTTTTGAGACAGGCTGTCACTATGCAGTTCAAGCTGGCCTTGAGCTCACTATGTAGCCCAGGCTGGTCTCCAGCTCACAGATAGCCTCTTGCTTCAGCCTCCCAAGTGCTGGGCTTACAGAAGTGCACCACCATGCCCAGACGTCTAACTTTAAAATCAGCTACAAGTCATCATTTCTATCAAAATAAATTATATCTTCATTATAGAACATGCACATTCCTAAGAGTTCAAAATTCTAAAATGAAATGATGTATAAAAGTCTCATTAAAATTTTATGTTCTAGTGGGAATGGATGGATTACATTTATATAACAATAAATAATTTCAGGTACTTTTAATTATAAAAACAAATAATTTTTATTATTTGTATACTTCAAAAAGAATGTTTGGGAGAACTGTGTCAGATTTAAGACCTTAGATATGTTGTATTAGACTCAAGACATTGATGGATTAGAAGGAATTAGTCATGAAAACATGCTAGCATAAATATTTTCCAAGGCAAACTCACAAATTTAAAAACTGATTAAAGAATAAGCTAAGTCTGCAAGCAAGAAAAAGAAAATGAGAGTGAGTTACACATAGTAAAAAAAAAATGAGCTGTAAGTGATGAAATCAGAGATCAAAACTTTAATATCATATAGATCTGTATCAGACAGTCCAGCAGACCTTGGTAGAGATATGTACACTATTTCATTTACAATGGGAAGCAATGTAGGAGATTATGCAAGAAAATATCTTAGAAGCAGAAAGGAAAGAAACCAAAAAGAAATTGTTACTTTTCATTGCATTAAAAATGATACTTAGACAATGCATAAATGGTTGGTTATAACATGGAAGGATCAGGTTTTCAATAGAGCACATACTTCTTATATTTCCTAGTAGATTGAATTTGGGAATTAAAAAAATACATATCCCTTTTTTTCTAATAGTGGGTATCGAACTCGTGACCTTCCACTTGCCAGACCGGTGCTTATGGCACTGAGTTAATCCCCAGCTCAAAAATATATGTCTTAAACTTTTGCAGACAAAACAAAATGGAGAGGATGATATTTCCATTTACTGCAATGAGGAAAAGTCAATTTGACTAACAGAGTGAATTTCAAATACTTGACTTGATCAAGTGAAATTTTGAGTCCAAAGTAAACAACTAATTCAGAAATATAAATTGAAAATTCATCAGTATATTAAATACAATTAAATCAAAGGGGCAAGATAACATCATCTTTATTGAACATAGCATTTTAAATTGAATCTTGGGATAGGGCAATATTTGGAATTTAAAATGATAAATAGAAATCAGTTAATGATCCTTAGAAGCTGAATACAAATAATTAAAACTTGTTTCAAGTAAAGAATGGCATTACAGGAGTCATAAGTATTTCAGCAAGGCAAGACTCAATAATTATGATGATGTAGGGGAAATAAAATATGCACTTGAAATTGAATATTTATTTATTAATGTGAAAGCCATTAGAGATCTTGGCAAAATACGTAATATTGGAATAGTAGAAATTATACATAATTATTGAAATGTGTTTTGGAGAGAAGGAAAAGAGAAATCGGAGGCAAATGATAAAAAGAACTTACTGTATTTTGTGTGTGTGTGTGTGTGAGAATGGGAATAGAGAAATGGAGAATGCAAAGTAAAGGAAAGCTGGACCTTGTTTTAAAGATGTGAGTCAATTTTATCTGTATGCTGATGGGAATGATCCAATAAGGAGAAGGTATTACAAATAACTTACAGAGACACTGAAATTATCAAGGTTTATGACACAAGCAGTCTTGGAGACTGAGCAAGTGTTTAACATAGCAGGAAGTATTCTAAATGATTTAAAGAAGTCATGGTAATGGGATGGTGATATTTCATACTGTAAGATGAAAATATTAATGACCTTGAAGTGATCAAAACAGATAAATAAAATATAAATGAAAACAAAGAACTTGGAAGGTGTTACTAATCTCCAGGGAGCAAGTTAAATTGTAAAATAGTGCTAAAATTTTAAGCAAAAAATTGTAAGTTATGAAGTTTTAAGTAACAATCAACATAATATAATACAAGAAAGATTAATTCAGTAAAGATGAGTAAAATTTGAAACCTAAATTTGATATTGATTCTATAGTATGTGTCTGAATTTGTATTCATTTCATTATAGATCTTGTAAAAATTCCATTATGGTGAGACATATGCAGTTCAAAAGTTCTCAGAAGGTTATTAGATAATTAATAATTGGCTCAATAGTAAAAATACAAAGAAGAAAATTATATTATTGGTATAACTTATTTTACTTAAAATCAATTTGTAAATACTAACCACAACTATGTAATAAAGCAGCGCTTAGGTTGGTGTTTGATTAAATAATTGAGTACTATAGCATGGGTAATTGACATAAAACTATCACAGATTGCTACTGGAATAGGAGGAAAATAGTGGTAGAATTCTTCATATGAAATAAGGAACTATCACATTACCAAATGCTACTTAAAACTAGAATATAATGAAAACAGAATTTGTATTTGTTTTCACAACTCTAGGTCAGTGATACATAGTTTAAGACAATACATTATCTCATTATCAATTATCTTAAAATACTAGTAACTAACAGCAAGAGAGAAGCATATTTCCCACTTTATTGGTTAATTTTTCTGTTTCAGTTTGACAGTGGTAAATATATGATAAAACCTGTATATTTATATGGGGCTGTTTCCAGGAGATATTAGCATTTGAATGTGTACAGTGATTAAAAATTCACCCCCATCGATAGGGTTAGAATCTCTGATTAAGAGATTTCTGAACCATGAGATAGAACAAGAGGTTTCAGCATCCAATATGCTGAAGGCCCAGGTGGAGCAAAAAGAGGAGGAAAGAAATGAGTTGGGTTTGGTTTCTTCTTTCCTCTTTTGCCTTCAGATATTAGAGTTCTGGGTTCCCAGGCCTTCAGACTTATCAGTATCAGCTCCTTGCCTCAGCCTACTGTTGGGTCTTCTCTAGGGCAGGAAGTTCCTTACTGAACCCCTTTGGCCTTAAAATTTGGCTTAAACTAAAGCAGAAGACCAGCTTATACTTTTCTCTAGCTTGCAAATAACGTACAGTGAAACTTTAGCCTCCAAAAACATATGAGCCATTCCCATAATACACACACACACACAAGCAGGCACGCACACACACATGCACACACACACAGACATGCACATGCATGCACACACACATAGTCTTGATTTTTTCTCAGGCAAATCCTATTATATCCTACTGGCTAACATGCCTCTCATTCTATCTCATGGTTCAGAAATTTCTTAATCAGAGATTCTAATATCTTCCGAGATGGCTGTCAAGTTTGCCCTATCATAGGTACATTCTAGCTAATAGTTGGAGACAGGAGAATGTAGAACATGTCACTTTATCTAGGAAAATAACATGAAAACTATGCTCATCCAGTGTTCTTGTATCAAATTAGCAGGAAGAGTCATGACTATATTTAGTTCTGAGGACAAACTGTGCAGAGATGGGCACGGATAAAAATTTGTCTGTTCTCTGTATAAAGCCAGAGCACAAGAGATCTTAAGGGAAAACTAATTCCTGCTACAGTTGGTTGACCATTCTCTACTGGAATAGTTAGAGAAGAAAACAGAGTAAGTTAGAATGTTCTCTTTTCTGTTGAAGTTCTGGCAAAGCAACATCAATGCATGATGAAACACAGAGTCAAAAATTATTTTTTTCTTCCATTTTTAAAATTTGTATACCTTTTTTTATGCTGATAAGCATGATCTCAAGCATAGGAAAAACTGATGATCGAAGAGAGGGGAAAAGTTAAAACATATAACCAAAGCTCTGAGAATTTGAATAGAAAATTGTAGGTACTGAAGCTTTACACAACAAAAAACAGTAACATTGAAAGAAAAGTTAACTCATTAAAATATACAAAATTTGAAACCTAGATTTTAGCATCTAATATGTATAAAATCTTTAAACTCAATTTTAGTATGTAATATTTTAGTATAGAGTAAAGGAATAATTTTCACCAAATATATTTTTTGCATCTTTTCCCTAGCTCCAGAAAGAAAACTTTCAAGTCTTAGGAATGCTCTGAACAGCAGGAGTGTCTTTACATGTCCAGGGACTTTGAAACATGAAAAATAGTCCATGTTAATAATGTGATTTATATTGGGAGGGTACCACATGATATCTGCTGATGTTTGCAGGGACTAGAGAATAATGTGAGTGATTAACCACTCAAAATCAGCAATTCTCAACAGAAACACTGGACACCACACTCAAACAAGATTCTCTGGTTAGTATCATTGTTATGTATCATTTCTGAGAGAAGTAAGCATTGTCCATGCCACTTCACTGGAACACAGCTGAAAATGTGGTAACTGACCTCTCTGTTAGATGGCACATCCTCCGCTTGATTTTCACTTACAGTCTGTCATTGTAACAACCTGAAATCATGACAATAAATGTTTTCCCTTAATAATGTAACCCTTCTAGAAAAGCTTTCCATTTCATATTGGTCTGGGAGAGTACAACCATGTGGGTAGTCCATCTCTTGGCCAAAAGCTTTGTGTGACTTCCAGGCAGAGGTAGAGGCAAATGCATACTTTCCATGTCGGACCTCAAGGGCTGGGCTCAGGGGATGCACTCTCACCCCAGGTTTGATGAACGCTGTGTTGTGTTCTTTGGGGAGAGTGGCAGGCATGTCCTCAGGGCTCTCCAGTCACCCATGTCCCCATTACACTACATTTCTAACCTAGGTGTCTCTCTTCAGAGATCTTTTCAGCACCAGATTTGAAAGCAATTTGTCCTTTAACAGAAATCACTTGGTGATTTTCTGCTCCTAACCTTTCTCTCTTTCTTGGTCCTAGATCCCAGGTTCATTAAACAGCAAAAAATGCCTTTGGGGGGGGCTTTTAATAATGAAATGACACCTACATGACCTTTGACTACTTTGCCTTGAGTTCCCTAAATTTATCTCTTGCTTATGCTATCCTATTAAGTGATTGAAGCTTTCCTTCTTCCATTTTGGCTTGTCGCATTGGCTAAGCCCAACCTGGCATTCAGCTTATCTGCAGCTCACCTGAGCTTTGGCATTGTCAGTTCAAAGTAGGCAGAGGCTAGAGCAGGGAGAATGGACTCCCTGGGCTTAATCACATGGGTAGGGCTGTGCAGCTCAGATTTAATGCTGTGAGGTAGCTGCTTCTTCCTCCGAAACTGTTAATCCTGTTTGCATTACTTCTTGATTTCTAAATTCATTTCATTACCTGTACTCTTTTTATTTCCTGTCTCATTTTTCTGGAGTTTCCAGTACCTTATTAAGTGAAGCATGCATCAGCAGCTATCTTCGCATGCTATTATCTTTACTGGAAACATTTCTGTAATTTTATCATTTTGAAGTCTACTATGGATTTTAGGTGAGTTTTCTACTTTGGAGGCCAATTTCCTGAATGATTTCTTTGAGGAGGAATTTTGAATTTCATCTACTGAGAGAAGTAAACCTTTATTAACAGCATCACATCAATTATATACTATTTTACATGAGCACATTTTTTTAATGTGGAACTATGTGATGATTTCATGGTACTAACACATTTTGTTCTAATATTGGCTTTTCTTTGATAATAATTTACATAAGATTTTCTTTGCATGTTTATAATTTAATTTTTCTGCCTTTGTCATGACTTGAAATAAAATTAATTATAAATCTTCCTAATTTTTCCTTCCCCAGCAAAACTTATGTAATATTTATCATATCTGCTTGTTTAAATTGGCAACATTATTTTTATAATTTGCTTCTCTATATTTCCACATCATTTCTAATACTACACACAAATTTGATAAAGTTTTCAGAGAGTTCCAATTTGTTTTATGCATTTTTTTACAAATTAGACTCCTCAAAATGTCCATTATCAAAAAGTTGATTTAGTGTCTGATCACCACTTATGTACGTGACATATTGAGACTTCTTTGATAAATAAGGACATGTATGTTTCCTTTTTACAGTGCACCTGTGAAATATTTCTCATGATTATGGCTTTTGGGAAGTTTCCTATGCAAAGATGACACTTTTAACTTGGAAAAGAGCCTATAAAATATTCTGCTGTGTTTTTATATTTTTCAAATTCTCCTTTAAAATGTAAATAAATAAGCCTAAAATAACTTTGTATTATATTTTGTGGAAATACAGCATTTTGGAATTTGATCTTTCTGGATTTT
Organism: Hydrochoerus hydrochaeris; assembly: GCA_004027455.1. Lineage (NCBI taxonomy): Eukaryota > Metazoa > Chordata > Mammalia > Rodentia > Hydrochaeridae > Hydrochoerus > Hydrochoerus hydrochaeris. The sequence goes on from PVLA01000499.1 coordinate 288,975, forward strand.
GACATTTAGAATTATGGTATTTGGAATAATGACTTTGGGATTATGACTCTAATTTACTTTCTAATATTTTTCAAATTCATTTGTATAAAACTGAATGAAATAACCCTTTCTTTTCACACAAAATAAAATGAATTACATTCACAACTCTACATTTTTGCAGGACCAAAAAAAAAAAAATTGATAAAAGATTCTTTTTACCCCTACATTTCCTCTCACTTTATCCTTGTTGAGTGAGAACTTAATACAATACCCAAACATCCAATTGTCCATGACACTTTTGTAATAAACATTTCTTCTAGGTAAAATACACGGTGTGTTATATTTGATGACCATTTTCAATGGCATACTTACCTTTTAAAATACTTAAAATTGTATAAAAGATATAATTAAAGAAAATCATCAAATTAAATTGATATAATAGCCATGATCAAATCATTTGAAATGTAGTAATTTTTAAAGACTGCTTAGTTATCTCACCTTCACTTTTCTTCGGCGCTGAGGGTCCCCAGATTTAGCTAAGTGTGCTCTGCTTCTAAACAGGTGGAGCGACTGCATCCACAGTGCTGATACTTCAGGTTCTGAATGCAGTTAACAGGTGGCAGTGATTAAAATGCAGAAGTTAGCAGATGAACATCTTAGAAAGCTGAGGCCAAATTAAGACATAGTGAAAAATTAAGGAAAATTCTGTCTGCCTCCTTGGAATATCTGTACTTTAAGTCTTTTAGTGTTAATTTTGTTGTTTTGTTAGGCTTTGTAAATTGAAAAGCCAACCAAATACAAAAATAATTTTTCTCATTATAACACAAATGAACTAAGTAATCCCATTTTTTTCTGTCTTTTAAAGGGAGATGCAGGGTTCAAGCAACAAAATGAAAAGTGGGAAGTAGAGATTCTTGATTTTAAATCTAAACAAAAAAAAATAGGACAAACAAATGGCTATATTTTGAATAGCAGATCATAAACTACTGTCTGAATAATTAAAATTATTGAAATGAGTATCTGAAACTAGCTACATAAGTCAGTTCAGGATATATTGTTGTTTAACAGCCTTTAACCCTAAGTACCCCAGTACTTCTACAACTTTAATGCTGACTTAAACTTTCATAATGTTACAGTTTGTGTCTAGATGTCCCACCAAAGCCTCACGTGCTCAATGGTGGGGCTTTTTCAGAGTCACTAGATCTAGAGAGTGGGATGCTAAGGGAGACATCTGATTTCTAAACTAGTCTGCTCATTGGTCTGGGCTCCTCAGGAATGTGGATAATGAGAGGGCTCACCCTAGCTGTGAGTGCTACCCCCGCTAAGGGCATGTGGCCTAGATAAAATAAAAAGGGCAGAAAGAGGACTGCTGTAGTCACTTGGGGCTTGCTGATTTGCTTCTTCACTACTTTACTGCCTTCTGTCTGCCATGAACTATTTCTCTTTTATGATGCCCCACTGCTGTGCTACCCTGCCTTGGAGCCAGTCGACTATGAACTGAAACCTCTATGAACTATGAATTAAATAATTTTTTCTTTCTTTAACTTAGGGTGTTGGGTACTTTGTCTCAACAATGAGACAAATAACACAAATAATATAACTATAAACTGCTTTTTTGTTTACCTCAGATACATTTATTATGCACTATTAAACGTATAAAGTATTCAAAGTATTTCCATTATATCTTTAGGAAAAAGGCACAGGTGACACTGGGAAGGCAGGAGTGTGAATGTTCCCTTGTATTTCAGGGCACTTTCCACTTTCCCTTTGTACTATCAAACTTCAGCATGTCCCTTTTTTCTCCAGCATGTTGCATAATTGTAAAACCAGAAACACTTACTGAGAAGTTTAAATGTCTATCAACATAATGTATCAGTTTATACCTATGACTAAGCACTAAATATACTTACTCTAAATTTCTGCTTCTGAGAAATAATCTTAGATACCGGTTTACTGTTATTATATTTGTAGGATTTAGTTAATTTCATATTATTTAATATGCTTTTAATCTTGATTATTTGCAATTTCCTTTCCTGTATGTCATTTTAAAGATATGTGCTTTTTTATAGCAGTAAACTAGATATTATTTTCTTGAAAGATGCACATGAGATGTTTTGCCATTTACATTTCAATCTACTGGCAGAAAGTTAACCATAGACATTATCAACTCTGAGGGATGGGAGAAAGGATCCTTGAGTCATTTAAATAGAAAGAACTAATAGAATATTTAAATGGACCTTTAGAAATAAAAAGGTGATGAACAAGCGAGAGGATTAAAGGAGAAAATGTCAGTCAGAATGAAAACACATAAAAAGTTGTAGATGAATATTACATGGAAAGAAGATGAAAGCTTGACTCCAGCCATCTGCACGGAATATGCACAAGTAGGAAGGACATATTAAAAAGTCCTTGTGAACAAATTAAAGAGCTCATAATTAACTGTTGCTAATGAAATAAGGTATGTCTGTGGAATTTTTCAGGTAAGTTATTTGAATCATTTGAAGAAGTGTGTCAGTCTCAAGAAGAAATTAAGCCTTGAGCTCTACAGGAAGGGGAACAGCTTAATAGTCATGATATTCGTGTATCTTATGACCTACTAAAATATGGAAAGTCATGGACTTAATTATCTTTTCCAGATCATCCAAGATCTTTACAGAGTTGTTTTTGAAATGTTATTTCACATATTTTAACTCATAATTTAAGACAAATAGACAAAACATTTAGCCAGTTTGTTAGCTTTTATTTCAATAGTCATAAGGCAGGAGAGGAACACAAAGTTGTTCTGAAGTTACTCAGGTGAGTCTGTTTAAGTGTATAATTCAGAAAAGGGTGTCATCTTCCGAGACGCAATTAATAGACCATTTTGATGTCAAACCGGAATGCACAGAATATGATTACACTTTCAAAGTAAGATTAAACAGCTAAGAAAATGGATTGTCTCCTTTGGGAAATGTGCAATTAATTCTTAGTCACGATAGAATCCTCAGGAACCCCACGTGATTTGAATGTTGATGGTATTCTGCAATTTATCAGTAAACTAAAAAAAAAAAAAATACAGATAACATTACTGTGAAAATCTTATGCTAATATTAAAAACTGAGGTAATATAATTTTAAGAAGTGATCAAATTGAAAGCAAACACATTCATCTTTGTAAATGAAGGAATGAGATCTCCTTTCCTATTATTCCTTACTTTATACCAGCAGTACACTTTAAGTAAATGTTTGCAATATTTAATTTATATATTATTATAATGAATCCAGTGAACTAGACAAAGATATTTGGCTAATCAACAGCTAATATAACTTACAATTCTTGATGGTTCCTAAATTTTTTGATGAGTGAACAATCAAATAGTTGGCACTACTAAAATTGATTTTTTCTTGTCTCTACTAGAAAACTTCAATGACAAATTTCAAAATCTCTTGACTCAAGGGAAATCTTTATTATGAACTGCTTATTTTTTATTAATTATATGTTTGTTTCTCTCACATTCAGTCTTTCCCTTCCTGTCTTCTACATGGCCACCCTGCTTTCTGAACAATATTTTTCTGACATTTTTTACACTATTTGATAGGCATATTTTCTTCAGATTAGTGAGTGTGTCTTTTACTCATATTCATTTTTGAGTTTTTATTTGTGATTTTTGCACTCCTTCATAGTTGAGCTTTATTAATGAGATAGACTCTATTCATGCCTGTTATTATTATACCAAGATTTTTTTAATTTTTAAATTTATTTTTGTCAATAATTGTTTTCAGTACATAGTGGTTACATACATTGTGGGGAACTGATATATGTATATAACACATCACAAGTTTTTCTCCTCTCTCCCACCCACTTTTTAAAAATAATTTTTTGCAGCGTCAGATTTAATTATAAGTGCTTATCATGTTAATTATCATAAATATATATTAACAGCCAGAGTAACAGACCAAAAACACATAGGACAATTTTATCAAATCAAGGTATACACTTTTAAATACAATGTACTTGACGGATTACAGAAAATATTTCTCTTTTTTCCTGTTATCTGTCTTTTATTTTTCAATTATTTATATATTGTTGGCTTCTCATATAAGAGAAAACATACAATAGTCAAACCTCTGAGTCTGATTTACTTCACTGAATACTACATAGAATTAAAAGCTAAAACTAGATATTCCATTTGATCCAACTATTCTCCTTCTAGATATCTTCCCAAAAGAGTTAAAGAAATCCTATCATAGTTATGTAGCAGCACAATTCATAATTGCTGAATCTTGGCAGCATCCTCGATGGCCATCAGCAGATGAATGGATCAAAAGAATATTTATGCACATTGGAGTAACTGTCTGCCATAAAGAACTTGAGTCATTATAAAATAGATGAACTTTGAGACTTAGTTTTACTCATTTAATTTTTCAACCCCCCCCCAAAAAAAGACTTCTCAACATCTGTCATTGTAAATATGTAAACATTTTGAAGTGAAACTTTATTTTCTTTGGTAATTTTGAAAAAGACAATATCTGAGACATTGACAGATTTAAGTTTCTTTTTTAAGGGCAAAATTACATGTATAATAATCATTTCATTGCCTACAAACTGTGGATGTTTTCCTTTAAACTAACTATGTAGTCAAACTAATAGAACCCTTTACATGGCCCTGCCATATTGTCAAGTAGGTCTGATTTGGTAAAACAGAAAAAATAACTTTAAAAATTCCTTTCTGGCTTATCAGATGGAATTAAAATGAGAAACTGTTAAACAACTTTTAATAACTTTACATTACATTGAGCATTTTTTATATTTGGTACAAAATTTCAATGGACTAGGTTCCTTTACAACACTTTGGTTTAAAGAAAATAAGCAATATATTTTTCATATGTAAGTATACTATTTATTAGAACATGAAATGAAATGTTCCCAGAAACATCATAAACTAGATTTCAGATTAGTGGACTTGTCTTTTCTGTACAGATTTGTAGTACTATTTGTATTTTTTTGCTAACTTTCCTTGGTATCATCTTTTCACTCCCATGTATCAACTAAGCCCAGGCTAGTTACAGTTAGTTATCATCTGTTTTGCAATACAGTAATTATGCTATTCAACTAGTATAGCCAGAGAAATAGCACAGCCATTACAGTCATATTTGTATCTGCATAACAGGATCTATATCTGGTTATGAATATATAATTTTCCGTGTTTGTTTATGTACAGTATTAACAAAGAAATTATTATTTTTACAGCAATCAAATCACATTGCATTTAGGGTCTTGCATAAAAGAGTGTGTATTGACAGGGACATTAAAATACAGGAAATAGAAATGAAAGAGCATAATATGACTATACTGCCATAATGCAGATTGTTCCAGAGCACATAATAATGCTTTATTTGCACCATGCTGTAATTGGCACTTATGCATGCCTTTCTCTGAGAGCCCATTAGAAATACAATTATGCCAAAACATGATGATATATTTCAGCATCATGGAATTGAACCTTTGACTTTGGCAACAGTTGCACGAGATAAACATAAGCTCTGTGAGCAAAATATTTAACGGAATAAAAGTGAATGCTCGTTTTCCTACTGTAGTCTATTACATTTGCTTCTCACCTTCGGGTTAGTTATAAAAATAAAAATGTTCAAGCACTGATACTTTCCTTCAGTGATCAGTCAGTTACGGATAAGATCATATGAGCAGCAGGGGCAGCCTTGTGATATTAACCAGCCTGTGATGTTATCAGCTCCACATAATTATTTTGCAATGGAAAGCAAGCAGTAAGCAATAACATCAGCTGCTGTTTATACTAGAAGGAGGATGTGTTTTCTTCACTCATTATGATGAGCCACTCTCCTTGTGTTTTTACTGTCAGAGATGATTCCGATGTGGTGCATTTTGAAACTCTCCATAAAACTAGCCTTTTTCTTTGTCTAGGACAGGTTCACTAACTCATAACGAAAATGACAGCAAATGTGAGAAGCAGTTATTTGAAGGAAGATTTGGTTAGTTTCTATAATCAGATTTCATAAAAGGAAATCTCATGTAGAATATTCTAGAATTGTTTATTCTTACTTGATAGTGTCTTTCCTGTATTAATTCCTTAAATTTAAAATATGCTAAAAAATTCATAAGGTGGTTTATTTTTAATATTTTAAGGAATGGACAGAGGTTATTATGTTCTTTCAAGGTAAAATGATTCTTAGCAGTGCTATAAAGTATGATTTAACATATCTTAGAACAAATATGTAGCAGCTTAGCTTCACTCCCTATTGAGAATAAAACCTGAAGTTGAGGCTGTAAAGATTTATGTTAGATGTAGAGAAGTCCTTTCTGATGATGAGTTTTATCTCATTATAGCAGGCTGAAGAAAGGTGGTGTAATTCCTCAGACTAGTGTATTTCTGTTTGTTGTAGTTTATACCATTTATAGTACTGAATTACAAGTTTAAATAAATACATTTTGAAAATTCCTTCTTACCTTGCAGAAAAATAGGTTAAAAACAAATTCCCTATTGACAGGAAAATGGAAAGAAAATTAAATTTAAAATTTAGAAAAGGTATTTTTATATCCTATTTATAATGAATTAATACAAATGAAAAGACAATCAATATTTCAAAACAATGTAATCATTTTTTATTAAAATGATATGTAATTTAAGTGTAGTTCATAGAGAGTTATATTACACTTTGGATAATGCCTCTCAGTAATACCCCTCCTTTCTTTCTTAAATAGAAATCATGCAATTTGCATTAATTTTAATGGTTCAACTGCTTGATTTCTCCCTGCATGAAATTGCATGCTTCAGTACCTCATACCTGCTGATATAATAATTCATATAATCTCAAGAGATGTCAAGAAGTGACTTTAAGCAATAGTAAAAAATATGAATTAAAATTAGTGATAATTTTCTACCACTTTCTGATGAACAGAGAAACAAGGTCATCCAATTCAGTGCAGAGGTTTAGACTTCACCCTCTTACCTCGGATGCCACTGGCCCTGACAGAGCTATTACAATGTCCTTTGGCATTGCTGAGCAGCTGAGCTACATTGCAAATAATCCCATTAGACCTATTCATTAAAAGTAACAAAATCATAACATGGAATAAAATCACAACTTTATTGTAATAAACAATAGTTTCAAATTTACTGAAAATATTCCTGCTGGTTCAGAAATATGATTTTTTACAGAAAAAAAAATCATACTTGGTGGGCTATTTTAGGAAAATATCTATAGATATTAAGTGAGGCATACAGATAATTGACATTTCAGTATAGTTTGAAATACCTAGAAAGCTAATAAGTTTGCACTGTTTTAATTTTGCTTTCTCTGCACCATTTGCCCCCCCAAAAATCACCTGCACTACAATATAAAGTGTAATATGAATTGTCATTTGTTATTCTAGAACAAGCAGTTTGTTCCAATATCATAAAAACAGTAATGAGGGCATATCACAGATACTTCTCTTCTTACAGTTGTCCCATTGTCTTTCCTGAGGGGAAGGTGCACACGAAGAGGATCTATCATCAGTTGTCATTACTGCCCTCTGTTAGTGTAATTCCAACACAATGGAGACTGTAGAATACCTAGTGTTAAAATCGTACTCACTGACCATTGGTAAAATTTATTTAAAGAAGGTTTGTGTTTTTTATGCAGTCTTTCTTATGCTTATTTCCAGGGTGCTTCAGATTTTGAAACAGATAATTGTCCAATATTTAAGCATTAAGATCACTTTAAAAAATAAAAAGCAAGAAAATCATTATTTAACCTCAGAAATACTTCAAAGAAGAATTGGGCATTATGCCACCACGACAGATGGGTAAGAGTGGCAGCCACCAACAATATGTACCTGTCAAGCATTGATCCTGACGTAGGGTGCTGAGGAAAGACCAGTTCACTGCTGACTTGGTATGAGACGAATCCCATATGGGACTCAGGAATGCCTCAGACAATTATCAACCTATCAAACTGACTTTGAAAAATTACAGACTCGGAAACTATAGAAATAAAAGGAAAACCACATCTCTTTGATTAGTTGACTTAGCCGATATGAAATAATACATTTAAAAATCCATATCTCTTTTCATTTTAAATCTCTAAAAACCTCCCTTTGACAGACTCTTCATTCTCAGTTATTTTGTAAGTTGAGTAGTTAGTAGATATTTCTAAATGTCACACTCATAAAATCTTTAGTGTTAAAAAAAGTGTCTAGTTGCCAGTTTTCTCATTAAATGGACTCAATGTGTGATTAGGCATGTTATTTTTCACTTTTGATATGAGCACAATTTATCTGGCTATCTCCTTGCAATTCACAGTGTTCTGTCCTTTATAGCATGTAAATGTATTCATGCTGCATTTTTGTGAAATGTGAGAAAAAAAATACAATGACATATAATTGTCAGTATAATAAAATGGGTTTCCTTAGCCAATTAATATTTTCTTTTGTTTCACATTTCAGGTATAATTTTAGTTGACATCTTATGTCTAAGCATATATATCTCACCACTGAATCATGACAAGATCCTTGAGTGCTCTGAAATCCATCATAAGTCCTTATCAAGTCCTTTGCCATGTGTACATTTTATGACTGTGATTGTTTGAAACCCCATAAGCCTGGAACATTTACAAAGCTTATAGATAGCAATGAACCTTGTTTTTAAGCTCAGTTGTGGAAATTTGTTTTAAATCACTGAATATTTTTTATCAAATGATCTATTCAAGCAAACACCAAGGATCAATATGCTCAGCAAACAGATCATGTTGACCTGCACCAATTTCTGGCAACTTAATTTCAAGCTATTAGTCCAACCTTGATCAAATCTCCAGAAAAACAGAATCACCAGTACTGATGTACAAACTAAGAAAACCAGGTCTTCATTAGTATCTCTATTAGGCCAACTATTTTTGAAATTTGTTTTTTTATTTTGTCTATAAAAACATTAATTGTAATATTACATTTTTCCAAAATTTTGATTAATATTTGTTTTGATTTGGAAATTGCCTTTCACATTAGATTAATTGATGCAAATTATAATATATTCATTGTATTAATTCCTTGATTGTATTCAGTTTTCAGCTAACCAAAGGTCATCAGCTGGACAGAATTTTAGGCTGTCTCATAGGCGGTTGCAATGAATTGGTGAACAAAAGAGATTTGCCATTACCTGGGCTATATTCTAACAATGAAAAAAATATATATATATATGATAAATTTTAGAGAAAGTGTGAGATTTTAAGTGTCGAGAAAAATGAGAATTAACAATGAAATGATAAAGTGATATCGGAATAAATCTGAACAGCATTTTAGCAAATGTTAGTATTTCATCTTTTGTATCCAAATAGCTTGACAAATAATTTAGACCACTAATTTTGTCTTCCTTGAACAAATCACTCTTCTCTCTCTTTCTCTCTGGCCATTTAATTTTCATTTCTTGCTTATAATTTCTTATTCCTATTTCCTACAAGCTAAATGTATACATTTAAATGTTTATTTCTTTGTTTTTAAGATCATTTGAACCTACTTTCCTATGAAATTTTTAATCTATTGAATTGTTGCTCTTTTGTATTATTTGGTGCTACTAATTCATTTAATCAGAATATTATCACCTAGGTTACAAAGTGATATTTTTTTCCATTTTATCTTTAGAAATGCATTTTTCTTGCTGTGCAAGCAATTTTGCTTTTTAAATTTCTATGTGTAGTACTTTTTGTTGTTTGAAGTTTTAATTTTATCTCTTGTTAAGTATGCTGATGAAATTTGAAATAATTTAGTATTTTGAATTTTTAAATTTATCTTTTCATTAGTACATGTGTTCAATACACACAGTTCACGATCCGAGGAGTAAGTCCATTGCAGCTTGATCTATTTTAATTCCCCTCCCCTTCTCCTTTCCTCCTAACTCTTACCTTTCTCCTCTAAATCCCCTTTCATGATTTTCATTCTTTTTGTTAGAATTAATCTTATTTTATGACAAATAATGTTTACATCTATTGAGGTTATTCGGTTCCTGCACCTGGCATATCTACTGATTCCCCCTTCCTTTCACTCTCTCCTCTTACTGTTAGTCTCTTGACCCTTTTGCCATTTGCAAAAAAATCTATCTCTTTGTCTCCTTCTATCCATTCTTTATTGGGTTTTTTATACTTTACCTGACTCAAATGAGAGATACTATGTGACTTTCAAGTCTATTTGTCTGATGTATTTCCCTCAATATTGTATCTTCCAAGTGCATCCATTTTCTTACTAATGTCTCATACTTGTCTGTCTTTACAGCTGAGGAGTGTTTCATTAGGTAAAGATGTTACATTTTCTTTATACAATTGTCTACTGCTGGATATACAGCCTGCTTCTAGGATTTAGTCATTATTAATTTGCTGTTTTAAACATTGGTATGCATATATTGCTATTGTATGATATCTTTAGCTCTTTGGGGAAGATACCTAGAAGGGAGAGGAATACAGGAATAGGGAAAACTACGATCAAATGAATACCAAAACCCAACAGGGAAAAATTTAAGTTTTGTACCTCCAAGTCCCCCATTCTGAGATGACCGTGGTGGCATGTGAGCTCCCAGGGCTTGCGTAGCCAGATTACTATGCTCTTTCTGGCTGTAGTCCATGCAGCCTCTTCTAAGGCTGGTTTCAACCAATGACTGAGGATTTCAGAGGCAATATATTTCACATTCCTTGCATCTCAGACTTTCTGGAGTCTTTGGGACACCTTTGGCTTTATTTCCACATCTTCAAACATTACTCCCTGCCTGGTCCCCCAGGTCTTCCTTGGAAATCTGGTGGAAACTTTCATAATCGCACATCCTTTGCACACAGCCTATCTAATAAAATGCAACACACAAACAATGCCAAGGTCTGCCAGCACCATGAACAGTAGATCAGACCCCGTGGACCATGGGTCTGTGGGTTCTCACCGGTAGGGTGGTTCATAATGGTGAAATGACCCCAGGGAATCAATTTCCTAGAAGGGTCAAGAGATCTCTTTTCAAATGAAATTTAAACATTTGTAGCCCTGAGGCTATCATAAATGGACTTTGACTTTTTTTTTTTTTCTGCAAAGATTTGTCCCATACAGAGGGACTCAGTACTTCTTGGCAGCTGCCTTCCTCACGAAGGCCAGGGTTTTGCTCAGCTCCTCACACTTGGCATGGATGTGCATCCCCACCCTTTTCTCCATGACCTTGAGGACCCATTTGTCCTTAGAGAACCTGAGCAGCTCCAAGGCACACTGCTCATAGGGGCCAAAGCCTCACAACCCCTGGATCATACGTTCACATCTCCTTTGGTAGCAGCATAACATACATTACATTTTCTGGTCCAAATTTGTTTTCAGAGATTTCTGCTCCAATTTTTGCTCCTGAGTCTTCCTATAAATATGTCCAAATATAGCCATCAGGACTCATATCACTCCCTGATTGTGGGGCTACCTTGAAATTTCTTCTGCTGGATCAATAGTCCACCACTATTAAATTCAGACTCATCTGAAGTCTTGGAACTTTAGCCTTAGACAAGACCCTTGCTAGAATAGGACACAGTCTCTAGAACAATTCCTAATGTAATCGTTTTTGCCAAGTGGACCCTCATGAGGCCAGACTTCCTTGTCTTCATTCCTGAGAAGACTGTGTTCTCCTGAGCTCAACCCAGTCAGCGTCAGCCATTGGGCTGCAGCACATGAAGTCTTCTCCAGCCTCAGACTCTATAAACCTTCTCTGATGTCCCCTACAAACAATTTCCAAATGCTTTCAAACCACACTGTGAGGTTCAGTCACAGAAAGCAACCCCCTATTTTGGTAGAAGTTTTCTGTATTAGTGAGACTTTCACTTTTTCTTTTTTTTCTCTCTTCATGTCTGGAACCAAATATCTATCTTACGTAATCCAGAGGATCAAAGATGATTATTTTTCTTATTACTTACATTGAAAGTTTATTATATATTTAACTTGAAATTATTTCATAGTATATATGCTTTACAAATACATTTCCCAGTCTGTGGCTTCTCCTTTAATTTTTTAAATCATATTTTCAGTTATCTAAATGCTTTCAAATATTTTGTTTAAAAATAATCAAATATCCAATAAATCAAGAAGCCAATAATATGTTTTTCTTTAGTGATTATAGGTTCATAATTGATTAAATAGTATATTCCATTTTACTAAAAAATTATCACAAACTATACCAGGTTCTATAATAAAATCTCAAGTCAAGGTTTATGTCTCAAAAATTCAAATGTTTGTTCTGTAATCAGATAAAAGGTAAAATTTTTTGTGCCAGGAATCAAACTCAGGACCTTGAGCTTTTCAGGGAGTTGCTTACACTGCTGAGCTATATCACTGGCCCATAAAATGTAATTTTTGCTATCATTAAGTTTTTTATTTGTGCTCATTAATTTTCAAAATATAGTAACAAAAAGAAATGGAATATAACTTTTGTTTAGAGTTTTACAGTATAACTACAAAATTTTAAATTAGTCTTAATAAAACTTGATTATGATTGAATATTATCTTATTTCAGCCCATATTTTTAACACTGATTTAACAACTACACCTGCAATGAAAATTAACATGATAATCTGGATTTTAAAAAGAGTTTGACAGTTGCCCACTCTCTATCACATGTAACAATATTTCATATTTACATGTATCTTTTTACATTTGAACCTAAGCAATTCAAAAGTGTATTTCCCACATTATTTTTCTTAGATAATTTAATTAAGTTAGCCAATTAGCACAGTATTTTATATAGAAAAAATTGAGATGTTAACTGTATTTCTAACATCAATAATTATGTTATATGAATATATTTCTAACGTAAATAATTATGTTATATGAATGTTAAATTTACATGTGTTATACAAGTTAAAGATATAAAAACCTTGAGTAATAATTGAAATTAATTCCTGAATGTACTATATTTTATATAGAATTTGAATTATACAATTGGCATCTGCATGGAACAAGATAATTGAGATACATATAGTTGATACAAATTTAATAAAAAACATAATAATTTATGAATCTGAAAGAAATGAAATTTTAGTCAAAGATGAAAGATATGGCACAGTTGCACATAAAGTGATTAAACTAAATTGCAACCAAATTAGGGGAAAATTGTGTTTTCGTTAAATATAAAGGGTATAAAGAGGATTTAGAGGATACCTCTTCAATCAGGGAATTAAATGTTTCAGGTTTGATGAATCATGTTTTCAGTTTAAAATTATATGAAATGCTAAGGATAAATTAGGAAAATTCATTTAAATCATTGCACACGATGCAACTTAAAAGTACTGTTGTTTGTACATTACTAACTTCATGTTAGTAATGAAGATTTAATGAAATCTTCAAAATTCTATTGCTTGATAATAAATAGAATAGGGAGGAAAATGATAGATATGTATCGGGTCCTGACCTAGATCCTTGATCTTCTGAATGAGTGTACGGCAGAGGTTAAATAAAAAGAGACAATTGAATAATTTTTTAGGGGCTCCAGGAAGGTCAAAACCCTTTAGTTGAGCTCATGACTCTGAGGGCTAAGACTAAGACTTCTCTGGATTAGCCCCCTTTATTAGGACCAAGGACGAAAGATTAGAAAACTGAGAAAAGGCGGGAAATGAGCAGGACCTTGGAGGTCACTTCAAAGACTCCTCCAAGTGGTAAATTATTCCAATTTAAGAGAACCATCTTATCTCCAAGATAACATTCATGGTAGGATTGAGACTGTAGGTGTGAACTTCCTTTAACTGCTGTCTCCATTTACTTAATTAGTGGAGGAGCTGGTGTCTTCAGCTGTGGCCTTTTCTTGCACTTTGAGGTGTCTCTGGCCTCATAGATCACTACAGAGCTTAGCCAGGACCAGTGATTCTTAGAGGTTCACTTACTATGAATCAGCTCCCATTGCCAGGCAAGGGGCTGAGGCCTAGGACAGACTCACAGATAAGCATAGGAAGCCAATTAGTAAAATTTAAATCCTGCTCAGAGCTGCTTCATAGTGGTCCCCAACAGATAATATGAGCAATCAACTGGAGACTTAAAATTTCACTGCTTAGGCACAAAATAAATTCTAAAATTCTACCTGTTATGAAGATATTGTAGTAGTTTAAATGGTCATTTAATATCAGCTTTTTGGGAACACATTTTAAAATATCTCATAAAGATACCATAATCGAGTGGAGAGCAGTGGTCCATGCCTCCAGTCCTAGCACTCAAGAGACAGAGGCACCAGAATCACTGTAAGTTCAAGGCAAACCTGGGCTATGTGAGTTCAAGGAAGGCCCAAAACTTACAGTTAAACCATGTCCCTCCCTCTCTGTCCTATATATATATGAAGAAAATTATGTTCTACTATGTTGAACAATACCACACAAGAAGGGAGAAATAAAATCTACCACTTTCACCATCAATAGCAATAATTCACATAAGGGTAAACAATCCTGTAAAAGGACAATAAAGCACAGCAAAGGAGTAAACTCATGGGAGCACGGCTTAGTTACTCTTGCCAGCATCTGCCGATGACTGGGCCATTTCCTGCTGCTAGTTCTGTGCCCCTCAGGTTAAGGAAGGAGCTGACTCAGGGGCAGTGTTATACACTCCAGTAATCATGAGAAACTGGAATCACTGCTATACATTTAAAACAGAAAGGAAAATATCTAGAACATAGAGGATTCACAGAACACATTTTGAGGCCTCACTCTCTGAGATGGGGAAAAAAAAGATCATCCCATTGTCACACCATGAGTTCACTCTAGTAGCGCTAGGAAGTGTAAAACTGCAAATGATTGATATGTGAGTATTAGATTACATTAGACAACTTCAAATGCATTCGTTTCTATTTTTCTCTATCAGTTGCTTGAAGATCTCTTACTGTAATATTAAACCCTGAAAGAATTAGAGCCTAATAATTATCACATCGCAGAAATGATCTAATTTTCCTGTCACATGTGTTCATTTCTATTTTATTGACAAACAATCCTTTCTATAGAAGAATCATATATATATATATATATATATATATATATATATATATATATATGGAAACATTAATTCAAAGCAAACATTAATTACATAATGCCAGTATACAACATAATGCATTGAAGTGTTTGAACATACAAGTATAATGGTAAGTTTGAGTCAATTTAAGGTTACATATTTCAATACTTTGTTCTGAGCAACTATTAACTTGATTGCAATTTAAAAATTCTTTAACTGTCACTATATACTGCTTATTTCAAAAATTCAAGAGAAATTGTGCAAATTCAAGAGAAATTGATAGAGAAATCATTCTGATAATAAAAATAAAATATAGTAAAATATAATTTAAGTAACAATAGAAACTCTAAAGTCTGATTATGTAAATTTGCAACTTTTTGAAAGAAAAAAACAACATTTACAAGTCAATTTTGAGATACAAGAGCAATAATTTGGGACTTTGACTACTAAATATTAAGACTAATAATCTATATTATGTATCATAGGTACAAATATAAAGACATTAATGATCATAAAATTTAAAAATAGAGCATAATTATATGGTTTTAGGGACAGATTATTCAATAAGAGGTGAAACATTTTTAAGAGTAAAATTGTTTTATTCTGTTATCCAACTACTTCCCAAAATTAATGTCAGATTTATTTCAAGCTGTGGCTTTCATATTCGTTTACCTAGCAGTAGAATGAATACTGTTTTAGCAAATGGAATCTTATTTTAAAGCAGTACATGTACAAAATAAAAAGCAATTTTCTGTGGTTCAGAATAGATAAAGTACCACAGAACATACCTTCAGAAACCTTGTACTGAAAAGAGTGTAATGTAAAACAGTGAGGAAATACAAAAAGTCATACTTCTAGATTTCATGTCTATGTGGTACTAATCACAATAAATTGTTTCACCAATCTTTGACCTATTCAAAATTATTATCTTTCATTTGTAATCTTGCATTTGTTAAGATTAACAGGCAGACTTAATTACAGTGAATATAGAACTAAAGCGCCCCCATTTAACTCTGTCAAGGTTAAGAAAATAATAGTTAAATTGATCCAGCAAAGCCAGGTTATATGTTATAATACTACAGTTTCCCTTGTTCTTATGTGTTATAGATGCTGTTAAATATTTTTGACCAATTCCTTTTATAAATACTAAACTATTTTTTCTTCTTTTTTTCCTTTTATGAATCTTTCTTCTTCTTTAGTCTTTCCTGCTTTTCTTCTACTCTACCCTGTACTTCTATCCTGTATGCCTGAATAATTATGATTTACCAGGATTACTGGACTATTGTTTGCTTTTCTCCTTACAGAACAAAATAATAAGACTTATTGCCAAGGAGGTAACAATATCATTAACAGAAACCAGATTGTTGTTTTCATGTTTGGGCCACAATCTCATGCTTCACTAAGCAGGCAGTGTGCTCAGAACTCTCACTGTGTGTCTCTCTGTCTCTGTCTCTGTCTGTGACTGTTTCTGTCTCTCTCTCTGTGTCTCTGTCTCTGCCTTTCTACCCTCCTTCTCTCCTCTAATGATTGAGAGTAACAGAGGTTTTCTTTTCCCCAAAGTCCCTGCATTTAATTGAAGGTTGCAACTTGTCCTCTTAAGAAGACATTAATAGCTGAGTTAAAATAAACTCTACTGATACAAGAAGAGAGAGAAAGAGTCATGGGAAGAGTAGGTTTTATTTTAGAGAATGATTTTCATCGTTCAATGGAGAAAATCCCAAACAAATTAAACAGAAGCTGTGAAGATAAATAACTTATTTGCTTTGGTTTGCTGGTGTTTCATTTTTACCTCCTTCTTCCTTCAACTCCTTCATGTTAAGACTCTGAACTAAAAGCATTGTAATCTGAAAGTCAATATACTGAAAAGTATCTATTAAAACCTCACCTTAGAGAAAAAACAGTGTAGTTCCCTGAGCTTTCTCTCCCCTGTTTGTTTATTAGTGGAAGGATTTCCCACACGCTCTTGGCTACTACTCAAAATCTACATCTAAATGCGTATAATTCAATAAGATCAAGGCTTTGTCTCTTTTAGGAGTTGTTTACTTTAATATAAATTTTAACTGCAATTTATAGTCGTAAATATTTTTTTCATTCTTCTGTCAGTATAAAGTATTAATTGGTTATTTATGAAAGGCTATGAAATTTAGCAAGGCAAAGTATGCACATTTTGAAACTCATAATAACTGCTTTCAATCTTTATAGCAGTGCTTTATGGAAAAGAAACTGTAACCAGAGACTTGCGGAAAACATAAATGCAAAAAAGCCTTGCTCTTGCATTTTGTATTTATCTTCTGCCTATGCAACAATAGGGCAAGGAAAGTTAAAAAATAAAAATGAGGTAAACTTACATTCTGGGTGTATCTTTTCTGGCAAATTCATTGCAGTTGAAAAGTAACAGAACATTGTTTTATAGTATAAAAGAGAGGAATCTGGAATTACACTTGTTCTTTTTTCTTTCATATTCAGAGATATATGTAAAATCTGAAAATAGCTAAATTTATAACTTGTTCACAGTAGAATTTAATAAATCTATATACAATAAAAATTTGTAGATTATAAAATATTAGCATGATGTAAAGAACTGTAAACATGACTCTGCCTATGATCATATACATTCTGACAAGTCAGAAAATTTAGCCCTTATTTTATGTGACATTTTCAGGCCAGGTTGCCATCATGGCCAAGGTAAAGGATCTGGTAGCCTCTCAAATCTGTGTGACAATTTTTGTTTCCTCCAAATGAAAAAAATCAGGGCACTGAATTATGCTAAGTGTCTTTTAAATATTAAGAAAAAGTATGCAACGATTTGCCAAAGGACTAAAACAGATTATTAAAATCAATTAAACTCACAAATAGATTACCAAGCATTAGCTATGAATTTCTCAGCTATGGTTAACATTTGTTTACCATTTCCAAGATCCATGTATTCTGCATGCTGTTGGGCTATTGTTTATACATTTGTTTTGTATATGGTAGCTAGCCAGTGACATCTGTTAGTCCTCTGAACAATGTTCTCATAAAACTCATCTGTAAACTTTTTATGATATCTTTAATTTTAGTTCACGCTTTTATTATTTTATTCTTAATTTTGCTTTAATCATTTTTGAGATTGTAAAGAAAATTTATTTTGTCCCATTAGTGTAATTTAATTCACCTATAATATATGCAACCATTTAAAGAATGTTTACTCTCTGCATTTCTGACTACCTAAAAGTTTAAGGCATTCACTGAACTTAGTATGACATGTGAATTGAATTATTTTCTAAAATGGATACAATACTTATAGCAATTTTGCTATTAGGTTCTATGCAATCATTTTTATACTAAGAAAAAATTTAATGGAAGTGTAATTATTTAAAACAAATGGTCACTAACATAATATAATAAAAATCATATATATGGATATATATATATATTTTTTCACCAGATTTCTTAAGATCTTAATACATGTCAAAAAATCAGAAATTAAAAAGAAAATAGAAAATATGTAAAATTTTTGATTAAGGAAATCATCATTCAACTGACTTCAAATCTCATCAATTTACTTTATCTTTTGTCTTATAAAAGTTGAAATATCACTGAAAGTGCTAATTGCAAATGTTTATGTCTAGCTCCTAATTTTGCTTCAAGTTTTAAATATAGTATCAGTAATTAGTTGTGATTGCTTTAATGTTCAGAAATCTAAGAAAATGTTAATTACTTGAAAATATTCTTTCCATCTTCCTGGAAAAGATAACTGCAATCTCACATTTTTGTAATATGCAAAAGATGAGTACATATTATTTGACTTAAAATTTCTTATCTTTGAATCTAAGATGCCATCATGTAATTTTTACATGTTTTTGGTTGGAGTGTTTGTTTACTTCTTCATATGCATATAAATTTTTTTAAAAATGTATTATTATGTGTAATAATTACTATGTAATTATTATGTAATTAGCATTATATAATTATTACATGTTTACACTCCATATGGGAAGTTGGAACATGTATGTAACATACCTTACTTCATCTTTCATCCCCTTTCCCTTCCCATTCTCTCTCCCATCCACCAATCTCTTGATCCCTTAAATCTTTTTGTTCTTGTTTTAGTTCATATGCTGCAAATACAGCACATAATCTTTACATTCCTTGTGTCAAGTTAGTCCATGTACATAAAACATCCTAATTTTTTTAACTCCTTTTCTTTAATTCCTCCCTCTTTATCACTTCATTTCCTTCCACTTTGAGAGACTATCTACCTACTTTCTATTATTGATCTTTTATTTTGCTCTATTTTTTTTACATTGAGTTTCTCATGTAATATTTAAGCCTGTATGTCTAATTTACATCTCATAAAATGGTCTCCAGGTGAAGCCATTTTCCTACAAATAAATTGCTTATCTCCATGAAAGAGTAATCCTATAATGTGTGTCAAAACCACATTTTTTTTAAATCATTCATCTGGTGATGGACATCTAGCTCACTCCCTTTGAATTGTTCTTGCAAATGGGTATGCTTGTATCACTAAAGTATGATGATTTTAATTCTTTAGGGCAGATTAACTACAAGGGGAGCAGCTGGGTCAAATGAAATTTCCAGTTTCAGTTTATGAAGAATTTCCATACTGATTTCCATAGTGATTATTTTAGAAGTTTATACTCCATTAACAGTGTAAAATGGTCCCTTTATCCCTCAAGTTTCACCAGCATCAGTTGTTATTTGATTTCTTGACGATGGCTATTCTTTTGGAGATAAAAAGGAAAACAGTGTTGTTTTAATGTGTATTCCTCTAATGGCCAGCACTGTTAAGTATTTCTTCATGTATTTGTTGAACATTTGTACTTTTTCTGTGAAATGTATATTTATTTTGCTTCTCGTTTCTTTTTCTTTAGTTCAGTCTATTTTGTGGACATCTGTGTTTTTAGACTTTTTGTAATATACTCTAGATATGAGTCATCTCTCTGAGGGATCACAGGTAAAAGTATTTCCCCATTCTTTACACTATCTTTTCTCTGGGTTATTTCTTTTCCTGTACAGAATATTTTTAATTTTATGTGATCCCATTTTTTGATTCTTGGATTTGATTTCCTGTGTAACTGAGATTCTGTTCAGAAAGTTCTTCCCTATGCCTATGACTTCAAGACTTCTACCTATGTTATCTCCCAGCAGTTAAATATTTCTAGTTTTAATGTGTAGTTCTTTGATCTATTTAGATTTTATTTACTACATGGTAAACCTATGTCTAGATTTAATCTTCTGTATGTAGGTAGCCAGTTTTTGTTACCTCATGTATTAAAAGGATTATCTATCCTCCAATGTGTGTTTTTTGGTATCTTCATCAAAGATCAAATAGTTGAATATACTTCAAGTTGGTTCTGTAAACTCATGTCTATGTTTGTGCTGGTATCATTTTTTTTTTATCATAGAAGCTTTGTAATGTAACTTCAGGTGTCAGATAATGATGCCTCCCACTTTGCTTTTTTTAATTCATGATTGTTTTTGCTGGATCTCTATTGGAGACCATTATGAAGCAGATATGAGCATAATTTAAAATTAATTAATTGGCTTCCAATGTTTAGATGTGAGTCTGTCCTAGGCCTAGGCCTGTTTAGAGATGGGCAGTGAATTCACAGTAAGTCAACCTCTACGAATCACCTGGCAGAGGCCTGTAATGGCCTGTGATGCCAGAGATACCTCAAAAGGCAAGATAGGTCACAGGTGAGGACACCTGGCTCCAAACTCAATTAAGTGCATAGAGACTTCTGCTGCAGGCACCTCACTCTTGCTGTCTCACTCCTGCCATAAATGTCATCATGGAGATAAGACAATTCTCCTAAATTGGCATAATTTACTACTTGGAGAAGTCTTTGAAGTGACTCCCAAGGTCCTGATGAGTTCCCACATTTTCCTCGGAATCCCCTTTCTTTATTTGAAAATCATGTAAATATGGGCTGCCAAGAGAAGCTTTTTGTCTCTGTCCCCAGAATCTTGAACTCTGCTAAAGGTTTTTGACTCTCCCGGAGCCCTAAAATCATACCATTTGTCTCATTTACTTAAGCCTTTCACCGAACCCTTGTTTGGAAGATTGTGGATCTTGGCCAGGACCTTGATAGGTCTCATCTGTTTTTATATAAATTTTAGAATTTTTTTCTTACATTCTGTGAAATATGCATTAAATTTTGAATTGGGATTGCATTGCATATATCAATTTTGGAAGTATGATCATTTTGACTCTCCACAATTGGGACATATTTTTATTTTCATTCAACATGAGTAGTGATAGTGTACATCATTATCTTGTTTCTGGTTTTAGAGGAAAACTTTCAGGTTTTTCCTATTTAATATGATGTTGGCTTTTGTCATAAATAAATTTATTAGGTTGAAATAAGGTCCTTTATATGGTTTTTGGTGTTTTATTTTTAATCAGGAAAGAAAACTGTATTTTCTCTAGGGTTTTTTTCTCCATCTATTGAGATCATGTGATTTTGGTTCTTGCTTCTGTTTATGTGATTTATTGATTTGTATAGGTTGAACATCATTGTATCCCTGGATGAAGACTACTTTTTTATAATGTACAAACTTTGTAATGATTTATTGCCTTCTTTTTGCCAGCATCTTGGTGAAGATTTTTGCATCTATATTAATCAAAGGAATTGTCTATTCCTCCTCTTCTTCTCCTCCTCCTCCTCATTCTCCTCCTCTTCTTCTTTCTTCTTCTCCTCTTCCTCCTCCATTTTCATTTTCTTCTTTCTTTCTTGGTTGGATTTTTGGCTGGTTTTGGAATTAGGTAAAGCTGGCTACCAGGAGTGACTTTTAAGTACTTCTATCATTTCAATTAAAGTTTTTGAGGAGTGTTAGGGATAGAGCTTCCCTAAACATCTCCAGGGAATTCAGTAGTGAACCCATCCAGACACAAGCTTTTCTATTTGGTAGGATTTTTTTTTTAGCACCTCTGCAACTTCAATGCATATTATTAGAGTATCCATTGTTTTTTAAAATTTCTTCGTTTGATATTGATAATTCATATATATTGAGGACTCTATTCATTTCTTCTGAGTTTTCCAATTTATTGTTGTACATTTTTTATAAAATAGTTAATAATATTTTTATTTCTTCAGTGTCCATTACGATTACAAGTGTTTAATTTTCTAATTGCATTGATTTGGGTCTTTTCTCTCATTTGTTAGCTTGGTTAGAGATTTGTCTATTTTGCTTTTTTTTTGTAAAAACATTTTGATTCATTAATTTTTTTGTATTGTTGGGGAGAATCTCAATTTCATTGATTTCTGCTCTGATCTTTATAGTTTCCTTCATTCTACTAATTTAAAGTTTGGATTATTCTTGTTTTTCTAGGATCTTGCACTACAGCATTAGGTTATTTATTTGACCTACTCTTGTTTTTGTGAGATAAGCATTAATAGTTATAAACTTCCTTCTTATGACCATTTCATTGTGTCCCACAAATTCTGGTATATTGTACTGGTGTTACCATTTAGTTCTACAAATGGTCTTATCTTCCTTGATTTCTTTTGTGCATGTTGTTTAGTTAATAGTGTACTGTTGAATTTCCATGTGTTTGCATCATTTCTGTGGTTTTTCTTCTTTCTTTTCTAATTTCATTGACCATGGCTTGATAATATGATATATAATATAACTTTAATTATTTTACATTTAATTAAGACATTTATTTGCTGGTATGTTGTATATTTTGAAGAACATTCCATGTGCTGATAAAAACAATGATTTTTCTTCTGTTATTTGGTGGAACACTCTATAGATCTAAAATAATTTTGTTTGAAAGATTTGTTTAATTCTAGTTTTGTTTATTGTTTTGTATACTTGATCAGTTTGTTTCTGTTAATGGTATACTGAGGTCTCAAACTATAATTGTGTTTATGACTGTGTGATCTTTTATGTACAGTAGTTTATGGTTTATGAAGTAGCACCACTGTTTTTTGGTGCACACATGATAATAACTGTTACGTCTTCCTGTTTGATTGTTCCTGTAACCAATAAGGGATGGGCACCTTTGCCTCTTTAATAAATTTTGGTTTCAAATACACTTTGTGTGTATTTCCCATACAGAAAACTATGATAGGAACTTCTGCCTTTTTTTCAGGTTCTTTTTGCATGGCATAAGGTTTTCTACCTTTTTATTTTAAGTCATTGAGTTTCTTTTTTGTTCAAATGTTTTTCTTCTCTATAAAACAGCATAACTATGGATTCTGCTTCTTAATCTACTCTGGCAGTCTGTGTATTTTGATTGGTGAATTGAGACCATACACATTCAGAGATTTGCTGAAAAGTATTGACTTATTCCTGTCATTGCCTTATTTTTCTGCTGCTGATTCCTTGTTTTTCTGTCCACTCTGCTGTAACTCCTTCCTGGTGAATTCATTCTATTACATGTTCATTCTTAGATTCATGGTCTCTTTCTAGGACATGTTGAGGAAGTTTTGGAGTGTGAGTTTGGTGGTTATAAATTTGTTACCTGCTGTTATCATGGAAGCATCTTATTTTTTATGTATTTTGAATAATAGTTTTGCAAGAAGTGTCAACCTGGATTAGAAATTGTTTGAAATGGTTCACTCCAAGATTTCCTGTTCTTAAATTTTGTGTAAATACATCTGCTATAATTCTGCTATGAATTCCCTTCATAAACAATGTGTTGCTTTTCTGTAATTACTTTGAAGAATCTGTTCTCCTGTTGGATATTCAGGATTTTGACTACAAGGTATCACAGACAGTTTCTTTTCTAATTCTAGATATTTGGGGTTAAATATGCTTCACATATATGTATGTTAAATTCTTTTAGACTATTTGAAAAGTTTTCACCCATTATATCTGTAAACATTTTTTTCTTAAGCCATTCATATCATCATTTGATATTTCATTAATTCCAATTTATCCTAGATTCATCATCTATGAGCTGTTGGATCCTTTGTTTTTAGCCTTTCTTGTTTTTAAGGTATTTATTTTTAACTGATCACCAACAACAGCCCTGTCTTTTAGTTCTGAGATTCTATCTTCTAATCGATCATTTATGTGGTGCATACTTGCAATAGAATTTTGATTCTTATTAATTTCTTTTTGGAGCCTCTCCTTTGACTCAGATTCTTTCCTATGGTTGTCATGTATTTTGTTCAGCTTTTTGATTATCTCTTCTATTGCTTTAGTCATGTATTCTTTGGATTCACTGGTGATTTGTTTAATTGACCCCAACTATTATTACTTGTAGCTTGTGTGAGTTTGCAAAAAACCTTATTGAATTCAGTTTTTCATTTTCTATGATACAACTTCAAATAATTCAGGTATAAGAAGTGGAGTTCCCTCCCCTTCAATGCTCCATGGATCAACTTTGGGAGAATGGGGAGGTTTTGAAGGCATTTTTGGATTGTCTTCTGTTTCCACGATTATTTGTTTTGCACTGAAGCTTGTGACTTTATTGTAGTGGAAAGTTTAGTTTGAAGTATGGAGTCCTTTTAAATTATGTCTACTTTTTAGTAGTGTCTCTGAGAATGTCTAACTACTGGCTTTTCCCTCTGTCCTAGGATCTAACAACCTCCATTTACTTGAGATGAAAGTTTGCAGTGTTTGGTCCAATATCCAATTCTCCTGTAATAAGCCACAGTACTGTAAATGATCCCAATCTAGATACTGGGATTCTAGAAAACTAATTAATAGCAACAGCTATGTCACCTTGACTTGAGTAATAAAATAAAATCAATTATACCATTAAAAAACAGAATATTCACAAAACTTGAGGGCTTATACGGCTCCACATTTCTACATAGTGAAGAGTTCAATAATTATACCATGAACACTGAGACAACCCAAATATTTGCCTACTACTCATCTACACTATATATCTATGGAATTGCATAACTTTAACCTCTACTAACAATAGCATGGTATTCAGTAGAAATAACGAAAGGTTAACTATCTGGAGAAGAGTGAAGCCTTGTAATTATACTAGCAAATGTAGAGGGAGTTAGTGAAATCAGAGAATAGAAAGGGGAAATTTTGAAAAATTAATTGATGGGATATGTACTGTTTTTTGGTACTCAAGACTGAACTCACGATCTTGCGCTTGCAAAGCAGGCATTTATTCTACTGAGCTAAATCCTCGGCCCTTGATGGGATATGTAAAGGAAAGAAAAATGAAGAATGAAAGGATATTAATAGTAGTAAATCCCTCACTGCAAACAAAGCACATTAAAAAGAAGAAAAAAAGAGCAAGGACAGTAGATAAAAGAAAGTTAAAACCTCGTACCTACTACAGTGATGCATACATACCTATGCCCATATCAATACAATTTGCCTTAGCTAAATCCTGGAGCAGCCTGTATACCCATCAACAGATAACAGATAAACAAAATGTGGTAGGTATACATGATGGAATTTTATGTGGCCATAAAGAAGGACAAAGTTGAGGCATTTATAGGAAAATGGGTGCATATGGAAAATATAACACTGGGTAAAATAAATCAGAAAGAGAAGCTTAAATTCCATACGGTTCCACTTGTTTGATGAAGGCAAAATACAAACAAAGAGAAAAAGAATGGATGGATAGAAGGAGACTAGGAGGTGGACCCCTTTCCAAAGGGTGAATGATGTCTTTCCAAAATATTAAGGATAATGGGTGAGGGAGAGGGGATGAAAATAAGTACCAAGACAGGCCATGCACAGACATCTAATAACCTCAGTGATTGTAAACATCTATGCCACAACCATGAGCTAAGACTACAATAAAAGTAGGGAAACGAGACTGAAAGTAGTGAGAGAAGTGGTAGGAAGGGGGATTAAGAAAAAAAATAACGAGCTGTATTCTGTACACGCACCACTCCCAAAGAGGACAGTGACCTGCACGTACTGCAAACATACTAATAAGTAAATCAACAGTAAAAAAGGAACTTAAGAAAGGAGAGAAAAAGAACCAGCTGAAATGTAAAAAAATAAAAGAGAGAAATTTAACTGAAAGAAGAGAAAGAAAAAAACTAAGAAAATTACTGAATGCCAAAAGATCAAATTAAAGGAAGATAAAAATAAAACAAAATAGAAAAGAAAAAGAGAAAGATTGAGACAAAGTAAAATTTTCTATGTTATATGATGAAAGCTTCTTTCCATGGCCTGCAGTCTTGGAGTCCAGACATAATTTTCTATTCCTAGTGTTAGGACTTACGGGTCTGTGAGGTGCCCTCTCTTTGTGCCTTCTACTCTGGGTTACCGTGCAGGGTAAGGCACATCTTGTCTGTCTTTGCTCTTGATGGAGACGGATATTGGCATCAGCTCTCTGGTCTCTTGGATGTAGGCCAGGGGGCACAAGTCGGGGTGGGCTGTTGAGCTGACTGTTGACAGGCATGGCTCTGGTTGCTCCCTTACTTCCCAGGTGTAGTTGTACTGTGGGTCAGTTAGTTAATCTTGCTTCTGTTACCATTCGGTGCTCTGCCAGGAGCAGGCCCCCCTCCTCTGCTGCTGGTCAGCTGTCTCATGTGGGGGCGGGGCATCATCCCTCCACCCCGGGATGGGGTGCCACCTCGGGTCAGTTTTCTGGCCTGGGAACACTGCACTGTCCTCAGGTGCAAGGCAGCTCTCTCGTATGGGGCTGCATAGACTGTTAAATGGCTCTTTTAAAATATTTTC
Organism: Hydrochoerus hydrochaeris; assembly: GCA_004027455.1. Lineage (NCBI taxonomy): Eukaryota > Metazoa > Chordata > Mammalia > Rodentia > Hydrochaeridae > Hydrochoerus > Hydrochoerus hydrochaeris. Next base: position 315,555 of record PVLA01000499.1, read on the forward strand.
CACTTGGAAGTCTGGTTATTCTGTATGGATATGAAAATGATTAGGTAAAACTGTCATAGCAACCTTAATTCTAAAATCATTCTAAAATAATATGGGAAAGTGGAAATTGTGTCATAACTCAAAGTTTTTTTGTTTGTATTTTGTTTGTTTTTACTTTGGATATATTTGTGTCTTGGTCAATAGAAATCTTTTTGAAAGTTACCTTTCACTTTCTTTGAAACTGTTGTCTGAAATTCAAAGTACTCTTATAGAAGATGGAAAATCTGTGATTAAAAAGTTTTTATTTTCTTAGAATATTTCATAGCTTATTTCTTAGCTATTTCATAGCAAATATCAGGAAATGTCTCAAATCTTAAGTTTCTGAAGGTAGTGGAAATAAAATAAAAAGGCTTTCTTTAATATCCTTGAACATTTGTTTTGAAGTTCTACCTCCGTTAAGAAAAAATATTGTATTTTTTAAAAATATATTTGATACTTTTCTTTATAAATTTATGAAAATATTCATTTCAAACAGGGCCAATAATATCATAGGAACTTAGTCTATGTCACAGATATGTGGGATTGAAATAAATAGGTATTTTTTTATGAATTTGTTTCCATTCACTCCTAGTTTGGATTTTAAACAGTTATCCCTCAATTTCCAAAGAGGCTGCATTCCAGGAATCCCTGCAATAGCGAACTCCGAATTTACTCAATCCCTTATGCTGCGTAGAGTAGTGTAGTTTGCATGTGACCTGTGCATATTCTCCTATGTGCTTTACGTCATCTCTAGACCACATTTAATATTTAACATAATGTAAATGAAATGCAAAGAATTGCTAAACTTACTCTTAAAAAAAAGGGGAAACTTCTGTATGTGTTCAGAGGAGACAGAGTCATCCTGGCCTAGCTACACAGATGGTCAATGAGACAAAAGTGAAACTACTCCAGCAATGAGCTCTGCTGAGACACGGGCGTCTGGGGTGGTGCCAGGTCTCGGGAGAGAATGTTTACCCACCACTTCCCCCTCGTGAACGGAGCGCTGTGCTCCATGCGCACAGCCCTTCTGAGTCTTGGTTTTTGGAACTTTATGGAATTGTTTTTCAAATATTTATCACCTACGATGGTTTGTAGCCCATGAATGTGGAACCTGAAAATATAAAGGGCTGAGGGTCCCCATATTTATATGGATAAAATTAAAAAGAATTTCAACATTCTTTCTCATTAGTGCACGTTTGTGTAACACACAGTAATTAAATTGGGCTGAGGAGCTGGTACATTTACAGTCACATCTTAATCATTATTACTTCCTGTCCACCTCTTTCCTTCACATCACAACAAAGTCTAACACTCTAGTTCCTGTCACCGATTCCTTATTTTTCTGATTAATTTTCTTTACTTTTTTATGATTAAAGTTTTATATTTTTAGTTTCTCATATAAGAGAAGCCATGAGATGTTTAATCTTTTGTGTCTGATTTTTAACACTTAACATTATGATTTTTTTTATTCCATGGGAACAACATTCCTCAGTTTCCTGATTTGTGAAATGGAGATAATAATATTACTCATCTCACAGAGTTGATTTGAACCTTAAAAGTAGTCAGTGCATATAAATTCATAGTATCCAACACAGAATAATCTCTTGTAAGTCTGCCATTCTTAATAATACCATTATCATTACTATTATTACTTAATATCACTGTCATTATTATTATTACTGTCCTTGTGAATAAATTTGATACCTGAGAATAACGTTACAAGGAGGTTGCTCCTGGATCCTCTTTTAATGGATGTACTTAATACAACTTTAGAAAGTAACTGTTGCAAAGTAATTTAGAAGTAAAAATTATCCCAGAAATAATACCAGATTTGAATGAAACTTGGTGTGCTCTGCTATGTGTTATGACAACAGACTACACTTAGGATTTTTGATTTGTGTTAGGAATATTCTAAAAGAAGGATAAATTTTATGTAAGAAATTTTCTTTTTATTTTCTATTTTTGTAAACAACCCAACTGCAAATATGCTGACAACCTTGAAAGGATATATTTTAGCATAGGTAAATCTAACAATGATTTCATTTAAATCTTATTTAAGCACTCTTGATGTTGAAAATGAATAAATGTGTGTATTTACATGTTTATAACTAGACATTATCTGTGTAGTTTATGTGACTATTTCAGAGAATACAATGACACACCAGTGTGAAACAAAGTCCGTGAAAGCTAGAAGTAGCACAAATTACTCTCACAAATATTTATTACACTCTATTTTCTGAAGAAGATTATAATTGTAGGACTGTACCCTGTTTTTATATTTATTTTTTATGTTAATTGAGTATAATTCATTATTATCTTCTTACAGTAGCACAAAGTTATTCCTTGCTACATAATTTAGAAAATAGTGTTAAAAAGTCAACTCAGAAATAAAAGCAGCCAAATTAGTTTTTCCCAGATTGTATAATTAAAATTATATACTCTGTTTCTCTTAATTTGCTTTAGATTGTAACAAAGTACATATTCTAATAGAATTGTAAATGCTTAATTTAGAAGGAAATTGAGATACTGACAAAAAGAGGATAAAATAGATGTTTAAAAGTTTGTGGTTGTCGTTTCAGTGATCACAGGCAAGGTTAATTCCCCCTTATCTCTCCTGCATCTTTCCACTTGCTGGTAAGAGATTTAAGGATGATTACATATCTTGTGATATGCACTCTGGGAGTAAAAAAGCATTAGCGGAAGGCTCAGCAAGTGTAGTTCAGGTTTCTCTTTCAAAAAATGAAATTTTTAATCTTCTATTAGTTTTAGAAACAGGGAGAATTCTTAGGTTCATAGCAGTGGCAAAGGCCAATGCATGGCATTCCCTGCATAATGCAGAGACAAGAATGGGGAGGCTCTGATGCCTAATGCTGCCTCCAAAAACTCATCGTTATTGATATCACCATCAGAACTAAAACAAGACAGAGTCATACGATTCATGGAAGATTACTGCTGATTTTTAATAAATTTGCTGGCAATTTTTATTGGAGCACTTTTAAGCCAACTTCATCAACATTTCCATAATATTTAAACAGTCTAATTGTATTCAGTCCCATAGTGATGAAATCTTGCCATAAAATTCAAGTGTTACTCTACAAATGATTTCATTTTGACCACTTTCATGAAAGTAAAAATACCATTTTACATTCAAAGGAATTTTAATTGGTTTCCTGCCATTCTCGACATATTTGTGAAATTCTGTTATATTTACTCCATAGGAATTTACCTATAGATAAATTCACAAACCTTAAGATACAATCTTAATTTAGAAATAATTGAGTTTAATGTCTTAGAAAATTAAACATATTAAATGCCTCACAGTAAAAAAGAAGGTGTCTGTCTGGGGTAGGAAGGCACTAACCCCTAATACCGCCAGGGCCGGCCAAGGCAGGTGGATCACAAGATAAAGGCTGCACTGCATATGATAGTTGCACCCTATCTCTAAATAAATAAATAAGAAAACTAACAGAAATTCTGCTTTTTTTTTAGATAAAGAATATCTGCTACTCAGTGTTTTCTCATCAAGAATTGCAGCAATAAGAAACTCTGTAAAACATTATGTTGGATTTTAGTGTCATCTATATACAGAAAATGTAAATGTTAAGGGGCTGTTTCCTATAGACTACAAGCGGTGACATGCCATGTGTGAATTGATAGCTTTCTTTTAAAAAAATACAAGTAAACACTGTAAGTTAAAAAAAAAAGTCAGACTTAACCTGCGTTGGACCTTTCTTTCTAATTTTCTTTCCTCAGATGATCTTTCAAAGTTCTCAATTTTCCTTCTGAATGATGTTGCTTCTTACTTGAGAAATAAATGTGGTTAAGTCAGGGGAAAAAAAGTAAGAATGTTAAAGCAGAACAGAGCTAATCATAGAGTTACAGCATCTGCTTTAAATTTTGTCAACCATACTCCCACTGAATATTCCTTTAAATTAACAGTTGCAAAGTGCATGAGAGTTTACTTGATTGAAATCTCTTCTCAAAGAGGTTCAACAGTACACAAATTTGAAAGCCATATGGTCACACGGTTAGTAGTATATATTGAAATAAGACTGAACTATCTCAAATTCAATCTCTGACATACCCTTTATGTGTGAGCTTGGCAAATTTCTTAAACTCTCAACTGAAATTTTCAATTTAAAACTTAGACTAATATTTCTCAAAAGTTTGTATGATAATGAGATAAAATCGGGTTTAAAAATGCCTGGGATTGGGCTGTGGATTTAGCTCAGTGACAAAACATCTGGCTGGCAAGCACAAGGACCTAAGATTGATCCCCAATACCAAAAATAAATAAATAAAATTTTAAAAAATTGCCAAGTATAATGAACATCAACTACTCAAACTTTTGTGTTGAAATAATGAATAAATATAACTATAACTTGAAATCATAAAATGTGTACCTCTGAAGTTATTATAATGATGAAATAAGCATGAGTGAAGAAGTTATGCATACGGCAAAAAAGATTTTTGTGTTCTTAGAGTGTTTTTTTTTCAAAACTATATACTTAAATTTTTTGGAAGTGTTTGAATATCAAGTACCAGGTACCCACTGAATACTAGAAAAAATGCAAGAGCAGTCATAGTCATTAAAAATAAAATTGTAGCAATACTTGCAAACTCACATTGCATCTGTAATTATAGCCTAGGTTTGCTGTAAACTGTGAGATTTTTTTTTTTAAAAAAGGAAAATGGATTAGGAGTTCACACATCACAGTTGTTCTTTTTAGGACAAAGATGACTGGTTTAAGACTTAGAATCGCAGTCTAATTCTTTTATTATTTTACCACAGAAATAAAACAATGAAAGCAAAATTACCTCTGTTCCATCCTGGTTTTTTTTTTTTTTTTTGGCTAGTGATTAAAGTTTAGCATTACATACTGCATATATATGTACCAATTACTGCCTTGTAGCATAACATTTAAAATAATAATTAAAATTAATCAATAATAAATATAAACTTTGATTTTGTGCTGTATATTGGTACTACAATAAACAAGATATGACATACACAATAGTAGTCATATAAGATTATATCGAAGCTGGAAAAATTCTTATTGCCCACTAATTTCACTGTACTTTTTTCTGACTAGCTAGATTTAAATACCCAAATATTTACCATTGTGCTGAAGTTGCCAATGCTATTCAGTACATTAAAATGATGTATAAGTTTGTAACTGAAGAGGAATAGATTACACTATACATCCTGGGTGTGCAATAGGCTTTATCACACAGGTCTGTGTAAGTTCCTTTTATGGTTTTCATGCAATGAATAAATTAGTTAATGATATATTTCTCAGCATGTCTTCCCCTCAATAAGAAACTCACGACTGTATTCTGAGTATATTCATGGGTAGTTAGTTTCCTTATAGGATACATTTAAGATACAGGGGTGCAACATGTATCAGAATTTAATCAGATAGCATGAAGACAGACATCGGTACTGATTCTGTAGTGAAAAATATCTAAATAAGAGTATATCTGTAATAACGTATGATGAAGAATGTATTGATCTTCATCTTTGTAACATCACAAATAATTATGCGTGCATTTTCACTGTGTTCAATAACATGAACAACATGCTTGCATGTTTGAGCTCTAAAATTTTAAAGATTAGAAATAATAATATGAATAGATATCTATGTTTTTGACAGAATAGAAAACATTGACGTTATATATAAAGTCTTTAATTTCTTTGTAGTAGCTCAGTGGACTGAAAAGAAAACATAAAAGAACAATTTCATTGCACAGATGCACACATTGTGGAAAAAAAAAGAACAAAAACAAAATAAAGAAGCAATATTTTTGGTATTTCATGATGCAGTATAATAAACTAGAAGTAGATGAATTCTCTTTGTTTAGGTCATCTGCCAGAAAAAGTTATGACTACAGAAATATTGACCAAAATACATGAAAATGTATATTACAATGTCAATAATTCTGTAACAGTTTTGATTGGTTTGCTATAATTGCTACCAAAATTAAAAATTTTGTGACAAGAAAAAGTATGAACAAATAGGAGTCTTACTCAAAAAATAAAACGAACTTCACCCTTCATGAGAAAGCTTTTTCCCCCATTTTTTTATTTAAAGAAAAAAAAAACAGAAAAAAAGGTAGAAACAGTACAGAATTTAAAAAAAATAAACAGTAAGAAATCACTAGTTGATAAATTACATGTTGTCTTCTCAGACATAGCTGTTCAAGTTACAAAATTAAAGCATAAAAAGTGGACATTCAAACAGTGAGGCTGCAACAGTTCTGCTCAACAAACAAAAACTCAACAACATGGTTATCAATTCTACACAGTTAAAATACATGCAGTTATATCCTTTAGACCACTGTCTTTTCCTCCCTCTGCTCTTTTCTTAAAAATTATTTTTATTATTTTAAAGGTAGTAGAAATACAAAGGAACAAGACAGAACAAAGTCAATTGAGACAGTGCAGTGAGCTTGGCACAGAACCTCACAACAGGTTACCGGGATAACAGGAATAGGTACCATAGTATATCTCCTTATCTTCACAATAGTTGTCTAGTCAATTAGGTACAACAAAATCAAATCAAAGACACATTATAAAATCAATCAAAAGAGAATATTGAATAGAATAAAGCAATCAATCATAATGAAACAAAAGTGAAAACAACACTTGCCTTCAAAGAGAAGATAGAGGAGGCCCCCCATATTTGCTACACTGTATGCATTCGTCCTGCCAAAAGATGCTCAGACCTCTGTCGCCAGTTGCAAAGGGGCTGGGGGTGGGGGTGTTGGAATGTTTGATTCCAAGCCCACAGGCAGGCCCGCAGGAGACACTACTGGATCTCTTCCTGGCTCATGCCTGAGGAAGGCCCTTACCAAGAGGGTGGCAGGTGAATTGCTTCTTTGTGCAGCCTCCTGGGTTCCACCATGGCCATGGGCAGATCTCCATGAGAAAGCTTTTTTTAAATTGTCCTTCAACTTAGCTTTCTTCACAGAAAACATGTAGTTGTTTTTGTTGCTGTTTTTTTTTTTTTGTGTGTGTGTGTGTGTGTGTGTGTGTGTGATATTATAATAGTAACCCAGTACTTAAAAGATGTTCCCAAAGTTCCCTCCCTCCAGCCTGTTCTCAGGAATGTTTCCATAATGATCCCCTTAAAATGTCCAGCAAGTCAAACCTTGCTTCTGTTTTAGAGCATTCAGTAGCTGTCCATGGCAGTCAGCATGAGCCGTGCTCCTGAAAGTGGCCTGACTCCTTGAGAGCTCTCTGAATTTATGTCTTACTCTAGTTTTTGTTCTCCATAGGTCACATCGCAGCATCTTTGTTGATTACTGAAATGCAATTCATTGTCCCTTCTAAGTGTCTTGATATATCTTCAATAAAATATTCTCTTAATAAACAAATAGAATAGAATTCATTACCCAAATCACACAGAAATGCTGAAGACTGCTGTGCTCATGTTTGCTATCACATTTTAGTTTTTGTCCACTGTGCTTCTTTACATCAGGTTCATCATATGGTAATTGCCTATTTTTGTCTGCACTTGACTCTGTTAAATGAACTATCCTGGAGGGCAGGGACTTTTATTTTCTTAACCCAAGGTCTTAATAAGTATTTTTAACTACCTAAATAACATATGTAGAGAACCAGCTTTTGCTAAACTTTCTTAATTTAAATATCACAGCAAGTCTATACAGATGATATTTTGAGCCACATTTTCCAGAGGAAAAAGATGAATTTTATTAGAATTATGTAAATTATCCCTATTTCCCTTTTTTGTAACTGGTGAGATGAGGTTTGTACGTACTGAAAATAAATGCATAGCTTGATGCAGTAGCCTCTATATTTTCTGCATTATGTTTTGAGTTTTTAATCAAAAAATATAAAATATTCTAATGTTATGTCTTAAAATGCAATACTGAAAACAAACAAACAAGCAAACAAGAAACCATTGGTCAGCTGGGCCAGAAACAATGAAACAAGTGCTTGAGACACATATACTTAAAACTTAAACTTCAAATATTGCCATTTTTTGGACTTTCATGATGCCAGGAAGTAATATACGGTACAATTTTAGGAAAACTGAATAAACAGTTCATTTCAGCACAATCTTCTCCAAATTTCTGTGCATTCTGTAACTAGCCTGTGCTTCATAGTTTCAGAAAACAAGTAATTTTATTTAACACAAAATTTAATAATTTTCCAAAATTATTATTGCAGTTTTTTTTTTAATTTAAAGGAAAAAATAATGAGATAGCTAACCAACACTGAATGAAATGATAAGAATGAAATATGTTTATAGTTATTTAAATAGCTACAAATTTTCAAAGGTATTTTCAACTAAAATTCTCAACTTCATTTTGTCATTATTTCTTCAACTGTAAAACTATATATGATTATAAAAATATTGGAATATATTAATATCCAAAATAAAAATTTTCCCAGCTGCTTTCTTTAACTAGCCAGGGAAATGAGAAATAGCTCCACTAAATTTTACCAAAAGTATTTTTGAGTCACTATACAATTAAATAGGAAAATTAATGTACATGTATAATTTGTACAATAAAATGAAAAGCTTAGCTAAATGGTTCTATAGAAATCTAGAATGGAATGGTCAATTAACACCTAAAGGTAGTTTAGCTAATCTTTGCTTTTTTTGGCATTTTATGTATTTCTCAAGGAATTTATAAGCCATCATGTTTGAAATGAAGAAAAATTTGGTTCTAAATTATTTCAGTGTTTTTAAAAACTGGAAAAGCAATAAGCCACAATAGCATGTCACCTCTTTATTAACACAGCAAATCACAATAGTGTTTGGTTTCTTCATCTTTTTTAAATAATGAGTAAATATACTAGGTACTTCATTCGTTGATTTAGGCTCAAATAAAAATACACAAATATGTCTTTAAAGTTTATATTTTTGAATCAAGATGACTAGAGCCTAGATACTTCATCAAATATTCTAGGTGTTTCTGAGACTATTTTGGCATAAAGTTTACAGTCACATGGATGTACATTGTGTATTGCAGATTGTCCTCCATGCATATTCTTTCATTATATGTATGGGGCTCCTTCATCAGTTGAGGGCTTAAATGCAGCAAAGACTAAAACACCTTCCTCCATGGACACTAAGAAATTCAGCAGCAGATGCCTGTGGACATCAAGAGTAATATTCTCCAGCAACATATCCTCTTCCTTGGGTCTCTAACATGCTTTTTACTACCCTAGCAGATGTCACACTTTTCCATCTCTATAATCATACCAGATGATTTTTTAAGATAAATCTACACACACACACACACACACACACACACACACTACATGCTTTAGTTTTCTGGAGGACTCTGGGTAATATAGTAATTAGGGGAAAGAGGTGAAAGAAATTGATTAACTATTTTGGAAACTATATAAACTATTTAATATAGAAGGTAATAATACATTATAATTAATTACTAAATTCATCTTTCAAAAAGTACCAGTTCAGAACTTCAATAAATATTGACATATATTTTTGTTAACAAAAGAGAAATAATGATTATTAAAAGAAATTTGCCTAGTAGACTAATTAATTTTTTCCAGGTAAACATTGATATTGTGTATAACAATATGACACTGATTCAGCTCTTAACCGTATTTGTTTGTCTTTAAGTGTATTACATATTTTTCTGGATTGTTATCTATATTTTCACTGGAAATTTAGTATCAGACTAAATAAAATATATGCTGAGATCTCATGGACAGTTAACAAATTTCAAATATTATTTGTGGAAATCAAAACTTTAAGCTTTGTGTAAAAACCTATAAGTATACATTTTCAAACAAGAACAACTTATATTAATAATTAGAAGTAGATTTATAAATTTTATAATATTTTATCTTAAGTTATGCAAAGTTACTCAGTCTGTTTTCATTCAAATAAGCAATATTATGATTAGCATCTGAGAAACTTCATCTCTATAACCGATTTATAGTAGTTGCAAATTTGAAAATACACACATTTCTATTTCAAAACATTCCTCTTGAAATGATTTTTCTTCTTTTTAGGTAATGTATCAAGCAAGGACTTTATGTTCAGATATAATTTCTTTTTATTCTACAAATTAATGTCAACTTATAAAATCATTGTTTGTATATGAGTTTAATATGTGTGTGTGGTGCAGTCTGCTATAAACCTCATACATTATTATTCTTGCTGAATGTATTTTCTTCCTTCATGCACTAAATAGAAGTCCTTACAATAAATAGAAATCCTTTCATAAAAGCTTTCTACTTATTTGGAGTCAGACTGTCTGGTTCTTACTATCCAATCCATGACCCATGGAGAGAGTCAACAGCAGAAAAGAATATTAAAGGTGACAATTTACCACAAAATCTATCATGAAAAAACAATGACTAAACTAAATGACATCATATTCAAAGACATTTAATGAGAAGCAGGAATCACTCACCATTGTTTCCCATCCAACTGCTCCATCATTTCTCAAAGAGAGTTGTCACAAATGTTAACTTAGAATTCTTGCCAATAAATTGAAGGCAGATGAAAACATCACAGGCAGCCGATGCTATTTTGGAGTAAAGTACTCAACTGTCTTTGTAAACTTGCTGATGAGAAAACTCTCAAGGAAGTAAAAAAAGAATGGAAAAATAAACATGACTTAGGGTAAATTGTGTTTTGGATTACAAAAATGAGACCTTAATTTAAGACTGCCATCATAGAAAGATCAAACCATTCAAACTATTGCTATATGACTGTTAATTTTTCAGCCAAATGGTGCTTTTCAAATGAAGCCATTGTAAAGGACCACTTGGATGACTCTCCTTGAAAGAAGAGAAATTATCTCCCTTTTGGCTAAACCTGGCCCTATATTTATATATTGACATGAACAGAGCTGGCTAGGACTTTTTCTTATCCCCTCATTGGTCTTAAGAAATGTAAACTGATCTAGCTCAGGTACTGATGTGTAATTAGTCTTTGAAGCAAGGCAACAGGTCAGAGTCACCCTGCCCTGCAGTTGCCAAAAAGCATATGTGAGACAGGTGGGAAGCATAAGCGTGCTCCACAATATTGGCTGGGATTGAGCACCGAGATCAGAAGCTATGACTTCCCAGGGCATAGAAGACTGCATATCAAAGCTGAAGCACTAACACCAAAACATTACATAGATACTACCTTGAATTGTGTTACGTAGATTACTCTTTCTGTACATCCTTTATTTTTCATATTGCAGAGATGATTTCAGGTTGCTTACCTAAGCTCATTGCACTCACAGACTTTCTCCATTCTAACAGGTCACTCACCACCAAGCCATTTTCTATTTCATGAATTTATAAAAGCTGGTTTTGGCCCTAGGTAGGAGCCTTTGTTCCTGTTAGCCATCACTCTAGATGGACTTAGGGTCCCCTTGGCTCCCCCCAACCTTGGATATATATTTGTGTCTTTATTTAGAACATGGGTTGCACTGGAAGTGATAGATTGTAGTTAGCCAGCTAGAATTCCAATAATTTTCCTTAGGATTACAAAAATAAATTTCCCAAACTGTGAAGAGGCCTGGAAAAGTCTTTCAATAGTAGTTATACTATTTTAAGTAATTATTTCTTTGAAGAAATCAAAAGAGAAAATGTGTTGCCAAAGTAAAAATTCCAAATGTAAAGCATCCAAAAACCTGAAAGGAAGAAATATTTACTAGTTTCATTTTTTTATATAAAAGAGCTCAGGATTGAAAATTTTAGGAACAATTTAGTGAACTTGCCTCATAAACAAACTTCCATTCCTGCCTATAGCATTATAACACTTAGTATGTTCCTACCAAATAACCTCCTAATCATTATATTTTTATGTAAACATTGTTTTACTTCTTAAATATTTTAAACTCTTCTAAATAGACCTATGCTTCCATCGTGGAAGAGATACTATCTGAAGAATGAAAATTAGTCTCTGCAATCATAAACAGATAATCTGTTTTCTGAAATGAATGAATGTATAAAGGTGAAGATACGGACGAGCTTTGGTTAAATATTCTCCATAATATTTAACCAACATAAATAAAATAAAGGTAACATAATATTTCATATTTTACATATGCTTCTTATGTAGGGCATTAGTAAACTTTTCTGCTGCAGGGACAAAATATTGAACTTAAAAGAGAAAAGCTAGGGGCCAGGGATTTAGCTCAGTGGCATAAGTACCTGCCTGTCAAGTGCAAGGTCATGAGTTCAATCCCTGGAAAAAAAAAAAAGAAAAGGAAAGCTGAATCTTCCTAACAGTTTAAAGGAATTCTGTCCATGCTTGGCAATCTCCAGAGCAAAAATACCATGGTGGGGCAAAGATTCTTAGTAACTGTAGCCAGTAAAAAGTGTAGGAATGGGCTAGGGTTTTAGCTCAGTGGTGTAAGTGCCCGTGTGGCAAACGCAAGGTCATGAGTTTGATCTCTGGTTCAAAAAAAAAAAATTGCAGGGAAGGAATGCCAGGAAGGACAAATAGACCAGGGAGGAAAGGGCCAGGGAACAGACATAGGCTGTAAGCTCATGATTCCATGACCCACACAGGCACACCCAGAAACATCATCTGCCCATTTCCTGATTGGATTCCAAAGCCAATCAAACTGAGTCATTACCTTCACTGTCACATTCCACCCCTTGTTAAGCAGACACACAAATTTATTCCCTTATATCACATTAAGTCTGCCAATACATAAAAAAATAAGAGAATAATAAGTACAATAAATACAAAAACAAGATAATAATTCCACCTAGTATATTACAACTATCCTGAGTATAACCCAGCATGCAATAATCATTTTCCCAAAGTCATAACACTTTCAGAGTTTTTTCAAAAGTGCAAGTCCATGCCCCTTCTGAGATTCAATGCAGAGAAATAGAAAGTTCAAAAACAAGCTAGAAATTTCAAAAACAAGCTATATATTTCTATGGTACAGTGGCACACAATAAATATTCTAATTTGCAAATGGAGAAAAATGAAGATAGAAAAGAATAGGACTAAAGCAAAACCAAATCTCAGAAAGATAAAAGTTAAATCCTATAGCTCTGGTGTTGGAGACCACTATGAACCAGCTCTGAGTAGGATTTAAATTTTACTAATTGGCTTTCTATGTTTATCTGTGAGTCTGGCCTGGCAATGGGAGCTGATTCACAGTAAGAGAACCTCTATGAATCACTGCTCCTGCCTGAGGCCTGTAGTGGCCTGTGAGGCCAGTGATACCTCAAAGGGCAAGATAAGGCCACAGCTGAGGACACCTTGGCTCCAACACTAATTAAGTAAATAGAGACTGCAGCTGAAGGAATTTCACTCCTGTAGTCTCACTCCTACCATAAATGTCATCTTGGAGATATAACAGTTCTCCTAAATTGGCATAATTTACTACTTGGAGAAGTCTTTGAAGTGACTCCCAAAGTCCTGCTCATTTCCCGTGATTTCCTCAGTTTCCCTGCCGTTTGTTGTCAGACTTAATAAAAGTGGGCTGGTCCAGAGAAGTCTTTGTCTTAGCCCTCAGGGTCTTGAGCTCAATTAAAGTGTTTTGACCCTCCTGGAGCCCTAAAATCATAACAATTGTCTCATTTTATTTAAACCTCCACCTTACATTCATTTGGGAGATCAGAGATCTAGGTCAGGGCCTGATACTCTGGGGTACTCTCTAGTAAAATTTTAATTCTAAAGGGCAGAATGCACAGATTTAATATTTTCTGCTTTAATTGTCCCCTTGGTACTCACTATACATCAGGTTAAAAGTAAGCAACAGTAGCAATGCCACAGTCTAAAAACTGGATAGCCTTTAAATATCTTCCACATGTTCAAATAGTTCACAGTCACTAGCCGTGGTGTCCAACAGTCTCAGCACATGTGCCAAATTTAGGCACAGTTTCTGGAAAGCATAACATATAAGAGCACTATATGAACTGGCAGTAGAGTCCTCATTACAGCCTAAAACTTCCTGAGCATTATCATTGCTGCCCACATTCCTATCTGCATTCTGATTGTAACTCTAACCAGAATCACCCATCCAGTCTGCTTAAAACATTCTAGGTTTCTTTATTTGGCACCTCCAAATTTTCTGAACTGCTCTTACAAACTAGTTTCAGAGATTTATAAACCACATGATCAGATCAACCTTGCAACAGTTCCATTCTTAGTACAAATTTTTTGTTGGTGAGCTATTCCATTACTGACACAATACAGTTACACTCGAAACTCAGAGATGTAATATAGTTGACTGTTTCAAGAAATTCTAGTTATGGTCAACAAGATCCAAGATCCTTTCATGATGGTGGGAGGGCACTAGAGAGCAAAAACTCATAGTTTGTGCTGCATTGGTGATACAACACAGAACCAATGCCAGAGAGATAGCAGAAGTGTGGCTCAGCAATCTCTCAGGTGAATCATAATGCCAGTCTTTTTGATATTCCATTTTAAACTTCACAATTATTGTTGTATTCTTTCTTTTTCCAATGGGTCTTAAGAGCTTTCTCTGGAAAATGTCCATAAACTCCAACTACTACCTGGGACAAAAAGAAAGTGATCATGGATGTTTATGGTCTTCCCTCATAGGGTTTGCTCATTTAAAAGACAGCCTAATTCCTATATATACTCAGTGGAACATAATATTCTCAGTGGAACAGAAGAAAGAGGCCACAGGCAACTAAACTGAAGTCACTTGATCTTTGGCAAAGGATCTCATGATATGTTGATAGAGTAAACAAACTTAAAATAAGCATAGATAGGAAGAAGAGAAGATGGCCGATCAGTGAGCAACAAAATACAAAGCCTCCCGGGAGAAACAACTCACTTGCCAGAATAAAACACCCTGGAGAGACCTAGACAGAAGATGGATCCTCTTGACATAGGAAGAAATTAAAACATAAAAAAGCTCATCAAATACTTCAAGACTACAACTGAAACAGCTAAAAATTATGGGACACAGAGTTTTCATGGTGACCCACCAAGTTTGTACCAGCTTGAATCCACGCCAGCAGGCAGAGCCGCCCAAACTCGTTCCTGCTGCCAATCACAGGAAGCAAAGCATTGCTGAAATCAGGGGTTGGTGAGAGTGGAGCCAGTGAAGGGACCTTCATTAATCAATGGCCAGTGCTGGGAATGAGACCCCCCCACACGGGAAGGGTGCGACCAAATGGTCAACATGTTGGAATTGGGCAGGAGAAGCCTGAACTGGGGACAACAGTGACTTCAGTTGGTTGCTCCCTCCCCAGAGCAGATTTGTAAGATTTGCTTGGACTGGGCTGTGCCCCTGGCCAGAACCAATGAGCCATCCCAAATCGATTCCCTGCACCTAGCATGCACTAACCCTGTGAAGGCACGTGAAATTCAGCTGGCCCATTGGGGAGGGGCAGTTGCTGTTTACCCCTCAGTGACAAGAGCAGGCAGGAGACAACAGAGTTCCCTCGCCAGCGTGCTTGGAGGAAACGTGACCAACAGGGAAGGGGGCTGGGACCTGCACATTACACACACTACTCTGCTTAGATGTATTATATTCTGTTCCAGTCATTCTACCTGTACTAGATTTAAGGGCAGAGACAGTAATCCTGAAAATAACAGGATATAGTATGGTAATCATCTTTAATTTCCTATTAACTTAACCTAAAGCTCTGTAAAACCTACACTGTTTTACCATGACTGATTGTAATCGAATCTGGTTTGTTGGATCTCTGTTTTGTATTGATAGATTTTATTCAAAGCTGTTATTATTGATAGTATTAAGTCTTAGAGTATAGGCAACAGCACTTAAGATGACAAGTTCCACTGGAATATCCACTATGGTTTGATTATTCCCTGGCTTTGAAGTTTTATACTGTCTACAATGTTTTATTTTTACTAATATTGTTATTTACTGCTATACTCAATTAGACTGCTATATTCAGTTATGCTTGATGATATAGACCTTCTATTGAAGATAATAAGAAACAACACAGTAATCATTGTAGATCCCCTTGTAGTATGGTTTTATACGACTTTTTGGTTTCATGTTTTTATAGGAATTTGTTTTGTTTTGTCTTGCTATGTTTTGTTTTTCCCTCTAATACAGAAAGGATAGAAATACATGTAGAGATTCCTGCATGCACAGCTGTTTTCACTCTCACTGTTTGAATATCTACTTTGTATGCTTTAATTTTGTAACTTGAACAACTATTTCTAAGAGGACAATATGTAATTTATTAAATAGTGATTTCTTATTGTTTAGCTTTTTTTTTGAAATTCTGTATTACCTCTACCCTTTACATGCTTTTGTTTCTCTTTAAATAAATTAAATAAATTGTTACAACTTCTTGTTGACTTCATGAAAACAGATATTCTCAACTTCATTATGAGAATTAAGAATTATAACTATTACTTAGTAGGAAAAATATTTTGCATAAACGATAGTTTATGTATATAAATCCTGCCAAGTCATGTACCTAAAACTACCTCTTATGGTTTTAATAGTGAATTTTGAGTGGTTATTATCATGAGAAATGTTCTGTTCTAGAGTATATTACTGCTTTAAGGCAACTTCTCTGAAAATCAATTTGAAGTCTTTTGTTACATTCACTGAATGGGAGGATAATCTTGGCCTGGATTGCTCCTTTGGTAAAATTATTTTCATTAAACTAAGCTATAACTAGGACCGGAAGCCATTTGACCCAGCTGTTCCCCTTTTGGACATCTTTCCAGAAGAATTAAAAACATTGTGCCACAGCAATGTATGTGCACCCATGTTTATAGCAGCACAGTTTATAATAGCTTGGAAACAACCCAAATGCCCATCAACTGAGGAATGGATTTAAAAAGTTGTTGTCTTTTTATACAGTGGAGTACTACTCAGTCATAAGGAAGGATAAACTAGAGACTTTTATAGGTAGATGGAATGCAACTGAAGACCATACTTCTAAGTGGAATAAGCCAGACCCACACATGTAAATATCATACTATCACCCTGGTGTGAGAAGCTGAAAGAGTACAATAGAGTACAATTCAAAGGGTACAATAGATGTAAAATGAGAAGAAACTGTTCAACAGCAGAGAGAAACTGGGATGGGGGAAAGGAGAAGAGAGGAAAAGCAAAAATCTACATAGGTATATATATGATAAGAGAGTTATAGTACTAATTTCTCTTAATTCATTGAAAAAAAGGTTTGTGCTGATGTTGTTTGGACAATTAAATGCCTGTATGTTGTACTCTTGGTTAATTAATTTAAAGATAGCAGTCACAAGGTATTAACCGTTGTTATTTTTCCTATTATCTCATTTGAAATTTTGTTTTATTTTTCTTTTTAAAATAAATAAACTAAGCTCTAAGGAGAAAAATAAGCATAGATAAAAATATATACCTTAAACATCATCTTGAATCATAGAGCTACTTTTAAAATGTAGAAACATAAACCTTTTAAAGGAAAACAGGAAAAAAATTATGTGGAATGGTTTTGTAGTGAGTTTTTGATTGGAACATGAAAAACACAATCTGTATTTTAGAAAACAACTGAAAAGTTGTACTTTGTTGAAATTGCTAACCTATGCTCCATGAAAAATGTTAATAGGGAAAAGAATCAAACATGTAGATAAGTGAGGTATGTAGAACATCAATTAACATGATCAAAATAAATCTATACCCAGACATATAATCATCAAGATCTCAGAAATTCTGCCCAAGGGCAGAATATTAAAAGCTATTAGAGAAGGTAAACTGACTCACATGAGCAAACAGAATGAGAACAACAAATAAGCCACCAAGCTGCACCTCATACTTCTAGGAAAAGGAGAGTAAGTCAAGGCCAAAGCCCATACAATGGAGGAAATTATAAAGATCAGAACAGAAATTAACACAAACGAGACTAAGAAAACAATGCAAAGAATTCATGAATCAAAGATTTGGTTCTTTGAAATAATAAATAAAATTGATAAACTCTCAGCTAACCTTTTCAAAAACAGAAAAGACTCAAATTCCACGCAGTCAGCGTGGAATTTGAAAAGTATGAAATTGAAAAGTATGAAATCACTACAGATGCTGTGGAAATTCAGATCATCAGTACATTCTTCAAAAAATCTTTACTTTCATAGGATGGAAAATAGAAGAAATGGACAGATTTCTAGAAATGTATGAATTAATAAAACTGATTGAAGAAGATATAAAAATTTGGAATGATTCAATAACAGTCTATGAAATTGAAAATGTCATCAAAAATTTACTGACAAACAAATCCAGATCCTGATAGATGTACGGCTGAATTCTACAAGAAATTTAGAGAGCTGATGCCAGTACTCCTCATAATCTTTTATGAAATTAAAAGATAAGCAATATTCCTAATTTATTGCTGCAGGCAAGTACTACCCTGATACCAAAACCAGAGAAAGACCCAATCATTTTAAATGCATTGAGAAATCCAAATGAAAAATTCCCAGTAGCCAAATTAGGCAAAAAATTTATAAACTAAATCAATAAAGTATAACTGGATTATAACTCAATCTATAAAATGAATATACATATACAATGAATATTCATAAGTTCTTACTGGTATAAATAAATGACTAAACAATAAATACTTAAATAGAAGAGCTTAACATGTTCTGTAACTGAGTCTAAGCACATGTATAGGTAGATCATCTACTCTAATAAGGCACAGTAAATGACTTCCGCTCTATCTGCTTACTCTCGTCTCCCGGTTGCTGTACCCACTGACCCACAGGAAGGTGTGTTTTGGCTTCTTGATTCATTTCCCATTTCCTGTGGCAGCTGCCCCTGCCTCATCTTATTTGGATACTATCTGCTCTCAGTTGTGTTAATCTTTAAAAATTTGACATACAATGATTTTCAACACTATGTGAGATAGTTAATATTTTATATATACTCATTGACAATAGTTTTTCCTATTGTTTGAAGGTTGTTTGAAATATATCCATGCGTATTTATTGTCTACCACTTACCTATATTTTTTCTTAGTAGTACTGATACTGTTTACAAAGACTAGTGATTGTCATAAAATGTTAAGTTCCTTAATCCAGCTAGATTTATGGTATGAACTATATTCATTTTATTTATAATGAAATATTTCAAAAATATTCAAATTTTTGTTATTATAATAGATAATAAACCTTATCTTTAGTATTTCTGGTGATTTTGACTGATTTGCTCAAACAAATTTTTGTCAAAATATGGTTTATCACATTTGTTGTTGAAATGAAATAGAAATATTGTATGAGAAGAGAAATTTTATTGTTTCATTTATGTCTCTATGTATCCTCTATTGAGTTCAGTATTAAATTTGTGTTGAATTTTGTATTAAAATCTTTTTTTCTTCAAACCTGTAAGATTGAATTATCTGTCATAAGGAAAATTCAGAGCATAAAATCTAATTACTTTAATCTTTATTGAAAATAATATTAATTTAATATTAATATTAAACTTTATTGAAAAGAATATTAATTTGACACACCTGTTATTCACAAATAACATTTTTTCTTAACAAGTTTATTAAATTAGTTTGATTTGGAGCATGACTAATTTGGAGGTATTCATTATTCAAGAATTCTTCACCAAATTTATGATATCAAAGCTACTAAATTGTACATACATTAGCTACTAAATACTCTAAACACTTGAAACTGACCTTTGGATAGTGCTATTTCCCATTTGATTTAACTGAACCTTTACCCCTCTTGTGCTATAAACTTAGTGAACAAAACACTGCACAAGGATCGGTAATAAAAGAGGAACCCAGGAGAACCATGACCTTCTACAGCAGGTTGGAATCTTAGAACACTAAGGATAGTGTACTGTAAACAGAGAAAATTTGAAAATAATCACTTGGGTTTGGAATGATGAATAGTATATAAAAATTGAATTCATCTTATGTATATTCAATAACAAATCATCAAAGGTCACATTTTTAATTTAGCCTGAAGAAGCACAAATGAATGCTACTTTAATATTTTGAATAAGTCTGAAAACGAATTGAGTAGAAGTTGCTTAAAAAGAAGAACTTTTTTAAATGATGTCTTTTTGAAGGAGAGCAGTATGCCTAACTATGATACTATATGGAAATGAAATCTGGATAATGATGAAAAAGGCGGGTTTGCTGAAGTCACTGGATTCCTTATTCATCCAAAATATGCTATAAAGTATTATGTTCAGCAATTGTTCTCAGTTTTGGACACATAGCCAGTACTCAATCAGAGAGGAGTGCAGGGCTTGGAAAAAGAAGTGGTTTTAATTCCACAAGTGTTTTTTCTTCCTGAGAGTGAAAATTATAGAAAATTAAGTAGTTGATGTCTTTAAAATATCTGAGCTTCAGAAGAGCAATGAAACTAAGAAATCCACCATGAAAACAGAGATAATGTTTCAAAATAGAAGAAATTAACTTAGTAAAAGTATGAGCTAAGTTTGCTAAAATGTAACATAGCTTAACAAAAAAATGTATCAGATTTAAAATTTAATCTGTAGAGCATGATCACGTTTTTCTGAAAAGTTGCAAAGTGTACTAGTGTTGTTTCTAATTATCACACTTTACATACGGGGAAAATAATGCTCTAGTTTTCAATTATACACTTTTCCAAATGGGTTTATTATAAATACTAAACACAGGCAATGATAATGTGATATTTTGTGGTAGTGTTTTTTCACATAGCTTTATGAAACTATTAAATCATGTAGGAAGTAAATCCTACCGGAGTACTTTGATATCCAATGCATGAAAATTAGTTTAATATTCTACTAAACTATTTACCTCAGCAGTTATTGATGATTTCTGTTTCATGAAAATATCATGATATATACTTTACAGCTGACACAGTCGGCTTGACATAATTCTGGAACATTGTTTTTTGTTTGTTTGTTTTTCTTTTTTTTTTTTTTTTTTTTTTTTTTTTTTTTTTTTTTTTTTTTTTTGGTGCTGGGGATCGAACTCACAACCTCATGTTTGCCAAGCAGGCACTTATGCTGCTGAGCTAAACTCCCGGTTGCTTGACATAATTCTGAAACATGTATTAGAGAGTATTAGACACCTGCCATCATTTATATTATTACATAAAGAAAAAAAATTTGTGAGTAAAGAAGAAAGAATTGAAATCAAATACATGTTTCTTATTTTTTTCTGTGACCCTTGGTGCATTACTAAACTTAGACATAATAAGGACATTTCATAGGACATCTCTTATTCATTTTATATATATACACACACACCTGTATAATATGTGCTTATAAACATGTAGGATATAATAAGAGTTTAAAAATGGTTGCTGTGTCTAAAAGTTCTGCACATCAGTCTGAACATTCTGTTTTGGTGACATCAAAATACATTTCTTGATGTAATCAGTTGCTTAGAGAACACCCGAAGTCAAATCTAGTATTGAAGAAAATTACTATATTGATATTACCATAGATTCTCATGTCAAAAAATGTCCACCTAAAAAATCCATGATTTTTTAAATAAAATGTAGATAAAATGGAACTGGGTTATACAAATAATCCCAGTAAGTATGCTTTTTATTCTTGCTATTCAATTATTTAAACACATCTCCTAGAAGGTGAAAGGGTAAAGTACCCTCTAATTCAAGTTACTGGTATACTATATGCCTGGAATTAACCAATCATGTTTTTTTAAAAAAATAAGGATGAAAATGTTAAGTTAGATTCCCATCTAAGATTGGGAAAAGCAAACATATTATGTGCTTCTGAAGATGTGCATCTAGGGCCTTCATGCTCTGCTGTAGCTGCACAGCATTAAGCCGTTAGATTTCACTTTTGTTTGAAAGATAACAGCTGAAAGATCTGGCAGACTTTTGGCTGCCAATCATTTAGACAGCTGCATTTGTCTCGATTAAATAAGCACCAGTTATTAAACCTGAGCTCCAGCAAAGTCTGGTTGTATTTAGATGGCAAGTGAAGTCTGTCTGTGCCAGAGTAAGGCATCATTCCTGGAAGTGTTCTGTTAGGAGTTAAGAGGCCAGTAAAAGAACTCTCTTCTTCCCTCCATAGAAGCGCTCTAGAAGCTGAGAAAAAATATCAAATTATACCGATACAGAATCAGATATTATAATAGTGCCACCTTTAAAACTTTCCTAAAAGACTAAAATATATATGCACACAAAGAAAGAATTGAGGAAAATTTCAGTAACTTTACTTGCATGTCAAAAAATTGGAAATAATTTTTACACAAAGAGGAGAATGATTAAAATGGTAGTCCATTGTTTAAGTGGAATTTTAGTGAACAGTAAAAAGAGCCATATTGATATATGGAATATGGAAAAATCT
The DNA here is from genome assembly GCA_004027455.1 of Hydrochoerus hydrochaeris. Lineage (NCBI taxonomy): Eukaryota > Metazoa > Chordata > Mammalia > Rodentia > Hydrochaeridae > Hydrochoerus > Hydrochoerus hydrochaeris. Next base: position 337,800 of record PVLA01000499.1, read on the forward strand.
CAGAAATAGTCCCTTGAATAAAACAAATCATACTGTATGAGTCCATGTATGGAATTTCTAAATCACTTACACTTTATAGGGAGAAGCAAACTAAAATTGTGAGCATCTCTACAGCATGCTGAAAGTTTTGATGCATGACCTGGGACAGAACATAAAATTCTAACCTAAAAGAAGTAATCTATGTCTTAATTAGCATAGAGTTTTATGGATATACATACACAGGTTACTGTCATTATACGGTCACATTTATAGACACACATTTCACTCCATGTATGTATCATGTGACTTTTAAAAAGTTCTCTTAAAAATTCTTTGAAAATAAAACATTACCAAATATTATTACATCTCTAATATCAACTACCATATTTTATACATTTATTTACACTTTGCACAATTATTTTAGAATGAATCTTCACTGATTTCTTTGGTAAAGGTATTACGGTGTTCAAACAGTAGGAATCATATAGACTATCATCATCTTTTCAAAATTGTCTTTCAATATTTCAATACACTCTACAGAGGAATCAGTGATTTTTTTTATAGCTCTATAGATATTTTAACAGTTTGCGATAAATAAAAGTGATTGCAAAGGCTTTGAAACTCCGCTTCTCAGGCTTTGGAGCCTACGACCTGCTTCCTTAAACTTGGGTTTTCTTTAGTGACTGAGTTGTTGCTATTTTTTGAAGTCAATTCAGAAATGGTCAGTGTCCAGCTGGCTTACTTTAGGACAAGCCATCTCCAACAATCAAATGTGTCACTACCTGGGACAACCATCCACAGAAGCCATCGGAAGGACTGCCTATCAGTCACCCAAATAAAGTCATCTGATACCCACCATCAGTATTCAAATGTATCTTCCTTGATATTGAGCTCAACACAACTTTCAGATCCCTGTACCCTGCTGATTAACTGCATTTTACATGAGAGACCCCAGAAAGAAAATCCAGTATGTCTCTTCCTTAAAAACTACATCCAAAAAAATATGAACATACAAAATGTGTTTGTTGTTTTACATTATATCTATATATCTATATATAATCTTCTAATATATATATATATATATATATATATATATATATATATACATATATATTTAAAACCTATATAAATAACAATAAGTTGCTATTTTGCCCAATTTAAAAATCTAAAATGAGGTTTAGTATTTTGTTATTTTTCACATTCCCTCCTGTGAATCATGAACACATAGTGATAGGATAAATCCACAGAAAATGACTCACAGAATCAAAGTAAATAACTATTTAAAAATGTTAATAATTGTTTCAGATTTGCCTTCTTTCAATATTTTATCCATCTGTATTTCAGTTGCAATCTTTGAAAAGCATTGTTTACCAAAAAATTTGCAAACATTTGTTAAGAAATTTAAATTTTTCACCAGTCAACAAACTTCTTATTGAAAACATTAATATTATTGCACTTGTTTTTTTCTTATTCAGTAGTAGGAATATATATTAAGTGCAGTCATATACCACATAATGATTTTTAAGCACACAACAGATTATATATAACTTTATATAAGTCATAGAGCCTATAGATGTAGACTCTATGACTACATCTATAGGCTCTATAGATACTGTAGTATTACTTTGATTTATGTAAGTATACATTATGCTGTACACAGAATTACAAAACAATCTAAGAGTAGGATTCCCAAGGCCTATTCCTGATGGTAAGCAAAGTGGGATTATAATTATCTCTCTGAAAATAGTTTTCAAAATTTTGTTTTTTCTTTTTAAGGATTTTTATCTGACTCTTACCTAAATAAATGTATCTATTGTACATATTTATAGTACTTAATACTTTATTTTCATATTGACAAGCATTACTATCATATGTTCCATAAAAAAATTTTCCAAATTTTTAAACTTTTTAATGCTTACTATTTTTTCCTAAAGTCTTTCATTATATATCTTTTCATTTGAAATAATAGTTCAAAATTATGGTTTTTCCATGTGGCAATTCAACATCTTTTCTTAAATGATACATTACCTAAAATAGGTTGAGACACCATATTTATTACATATTTAATTCTCAGATATCTTGTTCTTTACTTTTCAACCATTTATTTTCTATGTATCTTTTAGTGTGTCAATATAATATAAATAATATAAAACTACAATAACTTGTTATTGTAGCTTTATATTATTTTTATGCATTTAACTTTTTCTTTTATTAGTTTTAATATTAGTTCTAGAGTGATAGGAAAGCTACGTGTTTTGGGCAAATAAAGTTAGTGACTATTTTACTATATATCCTATCATTTTTAACACTGTGTTACTTGGATATTTTAATTAGTGCAAACCCTTCAGTTTTCTGCATATACTATAATATCATCTACAAAGCACAAAATAAGGAAAATATTATTTTCCTGATTAATGTATTATGCTTCCATTTCTTTTGTTATAAACACATTATCTGGAAATGTATAGAAAATAGTGCTTAATTAAGCAATAAAGGCCATTGCTGTCTTGATCTAATTCTAGTGGAGATAATCCTTTTGTTCATGTGCTATAATGACAGTGGCATTTTTTGAGTAATAGTTTTTCTTAAAGCTGAGGAAATATTCTTCTATTAAAATTTTTTGAATGTGTGTGTGCACATCTATATGGATGTGACTTAGGATTACTCCCACCAGACCAATAATTAGTCTAATTATGTATGCACACCTTCATAGGTCCCCATCTGCTCAAGTCCAGAGATTCAGGAATCAATTAACCTCCTCTACATTTAGCTCCTGATTACTGATCTCTCCCTGTGGCCTGGTTATGTTTTCACCCACCATTTATTCTATTAGGCTGTGTGCGATCTGATTATAACTGTCAACTTCACTGGATTAACGGACTCCTTGCTGATTAGTAAAGCACACTTCTGGGTGTGTCGGTGGAGGTGTTTTCAGAAATGATTGGCATGTAACTCAGGAAAATTAAGTTAGGAAGACCCATCTTGATTGTGGGTGGCACCATCAACAGACTTACAGCTCAGATGGAATGAAAGGGCGAAGCAGAGAAAGTTGGCCTGCATTTGAAAAGTTCCATTCTGTTTAAAAACACATATATCTTTGTCTACTGTCATGTTTCATGGACATTAGTCACTAGTTTCTGCAAACTTCCAATGCAGATTCATACCGGTGACTCTCCTGATCCAAGTCTTTGTTCTAGGGCTGATGCTGTATTGTTATCCCTTTTTTACAACGGCTTCTAGATTCTGGCCTGAAAGCAACGGGGTCCTCTGGTTTAGTGTGCAGGCATTCACAGTGGAGTTTTCTCACCTCTGAGCTCATAAACCTATCTAATAATTTCCCTTGCATCTGGAAGGAAGTTCTACTGTTCCATAAATGTAGGGCTAATGTTACTGAACACTAGACATAAACCGTCATCACGTGATTTGCTTCAACTATGTTGCAAGTTTAACTCTCAGCCTTGACAGGTACCTGCAGTTAAAGCAAAGATAGTGATAAGTAAAGGACAGGATCCTATAGTTTGGGATGGAGGTGTTAAGGAGAAGCCTGGGAACCTGGTAACAATGAACTACTAACTCTGCTGAGTTTATGTTGCCAGTGGCAGTGGCCTGATCATATACAGCATTGGGGCTTCTCCACTTTTGCCTGTGGAAATAAATCCTGCGTAGCCTACTAAAAGCAGTGCTGTTTTTCCCTGATGCAGTTACTAATCAGGAGAAATCGGATGCACTGCAGGATCCACACTTACCAAACACTTCGGTATGCAGAGCTATTTGGAGTCTCCAATCAAATGACACTAAAAAGCGAGCTTCACAGCCTAATCCTTGAGAACACATACTACTGTCCTGATGAATTGTTTGTGTTTTCTAATTCTTATAAACAGAGGTCTGTGGAACAAGTACGTAACTGGATTTCGTGGACGTGGAGAATGATGAAACAAACACAAAATCTGGATCAGGCTGAATTTCTAGATATGGTCACATTAAGTCAAGATTCCAGATTTGATGTCTCAGCCTAGAGTTTAGCAGCTGGCTATGGTTGACAGCCTCCGAGCTCACCGGAGTCACTAGTTGTAAGTTGATGTTGGAAGGATGCAGAAACAGAAAAGCGATGTTCATAGATGATCCTAGCAGAAGATACATTCATTTAATCCAACTGGAACTCTTCAAAGCAGGGGTCAGCTTCCTTCTTCTTCCCTTCTTTTTATTATAATCAGGCTACCAAATCTAATTATTGGTGCCATGAACAAATGGGGTGAACCTCAGTGTGCTGTCTCACATGCCAGTCATCTTCGGAAACACTCTATGTACACAGCACTGTGTTTTGCTAATCTGCTAGGCATTTCATATTCCAGGTAAATTAGCATATCACAATTGAAAGTCACAGAGTTTTCAGAGATAAGTGGAGAGTCTTCAGGTGGCTCTGGATCCTGAAAGGGTTTCACTACCATTCTTTAATGATCCGATACTCCTCAAATGTGGAAGTATCCTTGTTAGACTTTCTGTTACAGTCTGCATCCACGTTTAATTCTCTCATGAATTACAGAATCATTTGCAGGTTAGATAGGAAAATATGGACTATCAAAAGGATCATAGATGAAATTTTTACACTGTCATGAGCAGTGTTCTAGAATTTATTAAAATAGCTGGGGCAACCCAGAGATAGCCAGAAAATTTCTGTACCCGAAGGGAAAGGAAGTTTGCCACAGAAACCATAACTTTAAAAAACAAAACTACCTTTCAGCCTGTTGGCAAGTAGAATCATAAATTTCCTAACCTCTCTCCTTCTCCCATGTTTCATTAGCAGTTTCAGGGTTCCTCCTGATAGGACAGCACTTTCGTATGGATGATGTAGTCTATTGATGTAGATCAATACTATCAAAAACAAAGGGGATGAGGAAGGGACGGGGAACAAACAATATCAGAATGTGTAATACAGTGGTTTACTTTCTTGGACACCTGGTCAACTGGTGCTGTAGTCATTGATTCGCAGAGCCATATTCCTTGTGCTGTGCTGCAAGTGAGAAATTTATTTATATATTTAGATCCTGGTGATTCACCCATCTTAGTCCTAATTCTGATGGCTCTCCCAGTATCTGAGTCATTTGTGTAGATGATTTGTGTGTCTTTGCCTACTTTCTGCTGCATCCGCCACAATCCATTTCTAATAACTGGGAAAGCCATAGCCCTCTTTCAGGGTATGGATTAGAGCTGCTTCCTAAATTGTTTCTCATCTTTCTTATCACTATGAAGTGGAGAGAGAAATATTTATTTTATACAACTACATTCGGGATGATTATGTTCCCACTAATTGATTTTAGAAACCTTTTACAATTTTGATTATACAATAATGACATAGGTCGTTATTTACATTCGGAATAAGAAGAAGCTGAGAGTCAGAGAGATTAAATGAAAGTCAAGTTCATGAAGTGGTAATGCTAAATTCAGTGTTTATATTCAACTCTTAATTACCTATCAACACATGCTAATTGTCACCTTTCTTGCTGTAAATACCCTGTGTAGTAGCACTTAGTACATATAAGACTACATTCTTGCATATATTAGTAGATTTAATTTTTACAAACCTCTAACAAAGCAGGTATAATTATTATACTATATATGTAATAGTAAAGAAAACATGAAAAAACAGTTAATTAACTGGCATAAAGTTTACAACTAGTAAGTAGTGATGTGAATGTCTGAAAAAAATTAGTATTATATTTATAATAATTATCCACTCACCATGTGCTTGTAGTATTCTCTTTCTCATTTTTTTTTTTTTTTGGTAGAATGTTCTTTGTTATCGTACCACATGTGAGAGATTTTCACTGTAACATAAGTGAAGTTTTGACATCTGAATATTTATCGCTTTTTTTCTTAATTTCAATTTCTTATTCCTAATATAAAAAATCATTTATCATCTATTCAAATTTTTCAATAGGGAATAATATGAAAAACACATAAACTAATCAAAAGTTAAAGCCCACACAACCAATTCAAATGCAACTTTAAACTGATACAATATTTTACAGAGCTACAGAAATGTGTAATAAAATTTACATTTTGTACAATGTCACTCCATAAACGTGGATATTATGACTGAGACTCTGTGTCTTTAGACCATTTTTCTGTGTCAGTGAGTATGTTTCTGTTTTGATTTTTTTTGAAAATACTGGACCTTTTTCAAGGTAAAACATGCCAAGTATGCCAGTGGCCACAACTATGTATAGATGAATAAAATACATGTAGTTTACATGAAAAAAAAAACTTATTATTTTTGATGCTATTAAATATAAAGGAATTACAATACTATTTCTTGTGATTTCCATAAAAATAAGTGTATTTATACTTCAGTCCAATTTAAACACTTCATCCTTGATGAGATATTAGGATATTGGGAACCAAATTGGTGTATTGGGAAGAATTCTTTGCATTCTGGTTTACAAGGTTACACTTTTTAAATGTTTTGTTTTGTTTTGAGGTGATTCTTGTTATTTGTTTCTTTGTGGTGCCAGGTCCTTCACATCAAGCTGCATTCTCCACTGTGTTTTTCATTTTTGTGTTTTGAGATGGGGTCATGCTAAGAGGTTCGGCTTTCAGGGTTACACTCAAACTTGGCCTTTTGTCTCAGCCTTCCAGAGTGCAAGAATTAGGGTAGCGAGTCACCAATCCTGGCTCCAGGATCATGCCTTTTATTTATTTATTTTTGCTTATTTATTTTTTCAGATCATATATTTCATCTGACATTCATCTCTACTTCCAGTACACAATGATTGACGGTCTTCCTAATGCTTTCTTGTACTGCATGTCTGTGAGGACTGCAGAGAAGTCAGAATGGGTGATTACAGTATCTTTTCAGAAGCCATTCTCAAATTAGGATAGTTCACACAAACTCTGCATTCTCATGACAATAATTTGTAACTGAAGGTATCCACACTTTAAATTTTAGCAATAACCAATATATGTACAACCATTCTAATACCACCCAACATGAGAGGAAGTACAGTAGACAAAAAGTTGTGGTGGAAAGACATAATTTTAAAAAACCTTTTACTCTTTCAAATATGTTTATGTGAAATATATCCATTAAGCAGTATTGCTACGGAGTTTCCCATCCATATGAAGGTGACAAAGAAATAGCTTAGAAGCATAAACTTCATTAACTTGTAGGTAAACTTCTTCTGGTGCATGGATCACTTAGTCCTCATATCAAGAACCATTAAATATAGCTTTTACTGGTGAGTTCTAAATAGTTTTGTATGACTATTGATTTAGTTTTGTATGACTATTGATTTAATTGGGAAAACTTCCATCACTGCGCATCCAAATATGAAATAATATGAACCAAAGTACATAGTGACATATACACACCTATATAGCTCTTTACCTATTATTTTTCTTCATTGCATTACTTTAACTACAATTTTCTAATTGCCCTCAGTACGTTGCATTTGAGTATCCAATCATCACAATCTCAATTATTTTCCCAGGATTCATTTATTTCAATGAAAATATTCTATATGAAATTAACACTTGATTTATGGTAGAAAAGTTAGAGATAAATTGTCTTGTAAGTGCTCCTTCCCATTTTGCAAGATGCAGGCCAAAAAACTGAGAAACCAGATAGTAAAGAGAAGAAAGCTGAAGCCAAGAAGGCTGATGTCACTGGCACTGATGAAAAAGGTTATTGTCAAGGCTGAAATGTTTAAGAAAGGGCAGCCCCATTGTAGCTGAAACCCAGTCTTGGTTAGAGGACTTGGTAGATACTCCCGATCCACTATGTATTCCACAAAGGCTTTGTGTAAGAGAAAGTACAGTTACTAAATCTAAGGTTGAGAGGGGAAAGAAAAAAAAGAGAAGTTTCTTGCTATTGTCACAAAACCAGTTGGTGGTGACAACAATGGTGGTACGTGGGTGGTTAGGCTTTAAAAAATGCCTAGATGTGCCTCAAAAGCTGTTGAGCCACAACAAAAAACACTTCAGTTAACACAGGGGGAAACCATTAGCCAGCGTCACTCCCAGGACCAGCTTGATCATCCTCTCTGGGAGAGTGTGTTCCCTGACGCAGCTGCCCAGTGACTTGCTACTTGTGACTGGGCTTCTTTACCTTAATTACATTCCTCTGCGTAGGACGCACCAGAAATCTGTCATTGTCACTTCCACAAAAATTGATAGCAGCAATGTGAAAACCCCAAACACCTCACTGCTACTTACTCCAAGAAGAAGTTGCGGAAGCCCAGACACCAGGAGGACGAGGGCTTCCACACTGAGCAAGAGAGAGGCCAGATATCAGAGCAGCGCAAGGTGGATCAGAAAGCCGTGGACACGCAGATTTTACCAAAAATCAAAGCTGTTCCTCAGCTCCGGGGCTACATGAGATCTGTTTTTGCTCTGACAAATGGAGTTTACCCTCAAAGGCTGGTGTTCTGAGCTTCTTATTAAGAACCTAGTTAACTAACTGATAATGTTTAAAAAAATTATGTTGTAAGTGAACTTAAAATCAGGATACAAACACTGTTCATTCTTTATATAGAATATTCCACATTTTTCTATCTATATTACTTTCAAATGTCTATTTTATAGTACCTACACCAAAATATTCTGATATTTGAAACTAAAATAATTCTGATATTTACAAAATATCATAATATAGCCAAAATAAGATACAAAGACTATTTTAATACATTTGCCAATATCCCTCATTCACATATATTATAAATTAAAATATCAAATAGTAGAAGAAAACAAGCATTCATAAAAACTGGCAAAAATACTATTTTCATTCATGGTAAATTTATATTTATTTACTTCTATCCTTTTCTCATGCAATTAATCTCTGCACTCTGCAATTCAGCTATTCAGAGAATACCTTTTAGTATTTCATTCATTTTTACCAAAATTCTTCCCACCATTGTTTTTGTGCTTTTCTTCCAGTGCTCCTTCATGCTTTCAACATGCTTGGAGGATTACAACTACATCCTGAGCTCTGTACTAATTTTCCATTGATGCCATGCATTGCTTTCCACAGAATAGCTCTTGCTTCATATATCATGGCAATACATACTGAGACATCTTTTTCAAGTTCACATATATATGCACCAGCTTAGTGCCAGTAGACAGTTTTCATAATACTATCTGAATTATTTTTCTTTTCCTTGAGTTATTTTTCTTGTGATGGGAAAATTGAAAATAATGTGGGAAATTGAAACCTAAATTTTATTGCATGATTAGAAGTGGTTATAAAAGGTTGGAAAAATAAAAGTCAGTATCTGTTCAAGACAAAATGCAGAGGAGTGGAAGTGGCCCTGTAGAACCCTGGACACAGATGAATGTCAAACTTAAATAATCTGCCCAGCTCCCTGAGGCCTAAATTGCAAGCCTCCCAACCCACCGGTGGAAACTCTCCATACTGCACCCCAACTAGACCACTGAGAGAAGGGTGGCTCTGGGGCAGAACTTGCCATGGGCAGGAGAGAACACCTGGAGCACTTTTCTGGAGCCTAGCGCCCTTTCTTGGATTCTTCAACCTCTGTAGGGAGCCTTCCCCTCAGATTTGCTATATGTATGTATTTGTAAATACAATAGAAGCCCAAGACTGCAGCTAACAGCTAAGTCTTCTCTCCCCATCTGGACCCTTCTCACTGTACCCAAAGTAAGCACACAACCCTTCCACCTTCAGGTCTTCCACATGATCCCTTGTCCAGGGGCACTCAAAGGCTGATTCAAGCCAGTGGGGGCTTTAGGGTCAGATACCAATGAAGAATTACAACTTATCTTAGGCCTTTGTAAATCATTATTTGAGGGTTTTTTTTTTCTTTGTGACTACTTTATACCTCTGATTTTGACAAACTGATACTTTCATTATTTGTCCTGGATCCCCTTCCACCTGATCTTTACCTGGGAATAGCAGAGGTGATCATTTCCCCAACATGAATCTGGGCTCATGTTTGTTCTCACATAGACTCAGGGTTTCTGTCCCTAGAAATTTACCATTCTTTATCCAAAAAAATGGTAACAAACATGGGTGTCAGATATATTAAGAGACTAGTATAAACAGTCCCCCTCACTCATTTCTAATAAAATGCAAAAGAGACAAGGGAAAGCCACCAAAAGAATCTTTTTACAATATATAGAAGTCAGACACAGACCAGTGAATGTATACATAAGTGTATATTTTCACTTTAACATCAGTATACTGCTATACCAGATACACGTGCCTCCTTCACTTAAACATTAACTCCAAGCTACCTTTCCATAAGACACGAACACACTTCACAGAAGGACAAAAATAATCAAATTACTCCACAAAATGCAGACATATGTCCCCATGTGAGAGTTAAAAACCCAGAGAGTTAATCAGATTGTGAAAACTTTGACGTGGGGGGATGGAAAAAAAGCATTAATCTTAAAGAGTCAGATACAAAGGCTTGGGGGTATACACCTTCCTGATGCCTCCTATTGTTCCATAGTAGTTGTCTATCTTCTCTTTTTTCACCATTTTCTAAATAAGGCATTTTCCTTCCTTTACTTACTTTTTTTAATCAGTACTGGGGATCAAACTCACGACCGTGTGCTTGCAAGGCAGGTGCTTGTGCTGCTGAGCTAAATCCCCAGCCCCATTTTCTTTAATTTTAAATTCCATCTATTTCCATATTAGTAATGAGAATTTATGATTCGAGAACCTATTGTTGCAGTAGAACAGTGGTGCATACATTCCATCCTGACACAATCTCAAGGTTTTTACCAGCTCAAGCAGTGTCTAGGATCCCTTGAATCACAGAAGCAGAGGCCTCTGAGTGCTTGGACGGCTAAGTACTGTGAACTGAATCAAGGGGAAGTAATTCCCTAATCAGTGGTAGTGAGTCTATGATACACATATTATTTGATTTTTTTATGTTAAGAAAAAAGATGCTAATGTATGAAGGGTTTTTTTGTTTGATTGTTTTCCTAAAATAAAATGTCAGTATTCAGGTTTAATTGCAGCATTTGCACTTTGTAATAAGTAAGTGGATTTTGGGTTGCAGTTTGGGCACCCATCCCTGGCAGCATTCCTAATACCTAAATCTGTATTAGTCACTTTCATGCCTTCAAGATAAAATACCTACATCTCCATAATTTAAAGGACAGGTTTATTTTGACATACATTGTCAGAGGTCTCATTCTAGGCAAGATCTGCTGGCTTCAAGGTGGAAATTTCATGGCAGAAGTGTCTGACAGAGGAAAGCTGCCAACAGCACGGTGAAGAAGAAAAAAGAAAATGAAAGAGGAAGCAGACAGGGAGATATCCCCTCTGTGTTATACCCCTGGAACCTCCTTTTTCTTGCCAGCCCCCACATCCTACTAGCATGTCAGTGATAGCACCTTCATAATCTAGTCACCTTCCAAATACATGAATTTTTGGGGGCCATTGTAGATCTGGACCATAACAGACTTACGTGTTCTATCTGATATATATTTTGATTATAAAGTGGAAAGAAGGGAAAGGCAAATTACTCTTTATTTGCATACATTTATGCTGTTGGAATTATTCTTGAAAACAGAAATTTTAATGCCAATATTATATTTAATATAATCTTGATTTCATGTCAGACGAATAGAAGACAATATTATTTAGATAATATTTTACATAAAATAAACCTATGACATCACAGTTAATAGAACTCAAAGCTACTTTCTGTAAGGAAGTTTGTTAATGTTAAAACATTAAAGTAAATAAAATTGATGACAAGAAATCTATTTCTATTTTGTACTTAAAAGTGAGGTATCTATTTTTACCAAATCAGCTCAAAATATGACTGCCAATATTCATCAAATTTAATATTTCAAAATGTTTCTGAAACCAAAGCCAAATTAGAAGAAAAATCTATGGTGTTAAAGTGATGTAAGAACACAGCATGAACCAAAATTCATGGAATTAATCTGCAACCAATAAAGTATAGACAAGGGAAAATAGATATATGTTCTTGAAGTGGGAACTTATTAATCAGTGTATTACAGGATGGGATGCATATTTTTTAGTGAAGAGAAGGTCCCAAGACTGCTTCAGATAATGTTTATCATCATCTCTTAATGAGCAAGAGCTACCACCTTGTGTCAAAACAGTCTGAATACTCTTAGATTCCCCTTTAAGCATTTCAGTTTATACATGTTTATCTCATGACACATTTTTATACTTCCAAGGCAGGGAGCTTTCAACTTATGTTACATAGGGAAGCCTAGGGATATAGCTGGGGGATAGAATACTCACCTATCATTTGTAAGGCAAATCAAAAGGAAAGAAAATTGACATTTATTACATATGGAATTAAAAAGTGTGAGAACCATATTATTAAAATGAGGGTATCAATGGCATTCTGATTAAAACTCCAAGTAGGGAGTATTATTTTTCTAATGAATGTCTAATAAAGGTCCATATATTAAGGTTTGGTCCTCAGGATGGTGCTACTGGGAGGTGGAGAACCTTTAAGAGGTAGAACATTCTGGAAGATTCCTAGGTCACTGATGACATATGCTTGAAGACGATGGTGGCCCCCAGCCTCTTTCCATGTCTTATTCTTACATTTTGGCTGAGATGAGCTGCTCTTTACTTCCGCCAGGCCGCCTCACCACTGACCCAAACTGATGGCTACCTCTGGTCCTGGACTGGACCCTGCAGAGTACAATTTAGATAACCTTTGTCTATGGTATTTATAAATTAAGTATGAGAGGTATTTCATTGTAATAGCAGAAAGCTGACTGATACATGCCTTTAGACACAGATGTATTTCAGGTAGCATTTGTTAGTAATATATAACTATTATGTTACTTCATGTTCATTCCTCTCATTCATATTTCATAATGGCTAACTTGTCCTGTATATATGTACTCATATGTAAATAATCTCTTTTTAAAAGATAGTCAGTCATGCACAAAATCTTTTGTTTTCTCCAAATGTTTGCCTTTTGTTTCCTTTGCTCAGCTCTCATCATAACATGGAAAGTACAAGAAGAAGCACTGAAAGTTAGGGACAATGATCAGATTTATGAAAAATCTTTTTTTTTCAATAACTGCATTATTTGCTAAAGTTTTCATACATACTTTAAAATAGTCACCAGAATACTGATATGTAAACTCTCTCACTGAAGAAACAAGCAGAAAAAAAGTCAATAATTTTCCATTTTGTCAAGCACACTAGTGCTTTGCACAATAAGCCTTGCATCACACCGTTCACCGATGTATCCTTCACTTGCCAAAGTTAATAAGCACCTCTTTGCCAAGAACTGTATTTTGATGCAGATAGACCCTAAACCCATCACTAATGTTTTGTGAAGGTACTGGGATTGAACACAAGGACGCTCTACCTCTGCTCTTGTTTACATGTTTATTTTGAGACAAAGTTCATAATATTGTCCACACTTGGATTAAAATTGTGATTCTCCTGCCTCAGCCCACTGAGTAGTGGATGATTTAAGGTGAGCGCCATCATTTGCTGCTCTTGATTTCTGTCCCACCTGACATGTCAGTGTAGGCAGAGATGGCATGGGAATAGAGACTGCGAGGGTGACTGACAGAGCATGCTTTGGAACCACAAAACAAACAGAATTAGTAGCCAATGATTAGAGAACAAACCTCTCAAGTCCTACTTCTAACGTGTGCACAGGCTCCAGACAGGACCTTGTCTGGTTCCACATCTCAGGAATAGAAAACACCTATCAAAAGCCCTGCCCTATAGGGTGTGGTCTCCGACAGCAGAACTCAGAGAGCGCCCCGGAAGCCTGCAGTGCTCTTCCACGGCACGCGCACTGCCAGAAGCCTAAATAAATATGCTCTGCCCTTTCCGAAGCAAAGCTAAAACCCTCATTCTGTCTCAGAAGCAGGATATTCATTTTCTATCTCTCATTATATAACATAGTTGCTTAAATGCAGGGGCAATACTAGACTAACATAGACCAAGAGCACAAATTAAGTGTGTAAGTATGTACGTGTGTGTGTGTGTGTATGATTTTTTCCTAAATCTCATCATTGTCCCTAACTTTCAGTGCTTCTTCTTGTACTTTCCATATTATGATGAGAGCTGAGCAAATGAAACAAAAGGCAAACATTTGGAGAAAACAAATAACTTACCTCATAATTACTTATGAGGTAAGTAATGCAAACTACCTCTTTGCTGTTGAAACACTAGGATAAAATCTACATAGAAATAAGCAATTAAACAATCAAAATGCTACTATGCCCACAGATATCTTCCATATTGGAAACTTTGAGGAAAAATACATTAATAATAATTAAAACATATATATATATATAGTACATATATAAAAACATACAATGTGCTTCTACCTCTCTCTAGGTTGATTTCCTCAAATGTAACTGCAAACAAGTGGAATCTGTGTCACAGGATTTTTTATGAATATTTGTACAACTCTGTAAACATAAAAGGTTAGACAAAACGACAAATGATAAGCCCTTAATAAATATTACCTACAAGTTCTAAAAATCCTCATTAGGCACCATCCTAGATGTGACCATTAATAATTAATATAAAAATAAAGTTAACCAATGACATATCTTGTATTGTTAAATCAAGAAAACAACAACAACAAAAAAAGAGTTCACTGGAAAGTGATAGAAAAGTTCCATTATGTAATTGGAAAAATACCACATTGTTTAATAGCATACCTCTTACACAGAAGTTTATGGTAATGTGATTGCATTCATTGATATCCGAAGAAACAAAAGACAAGAAATTTTTAATGTTGAAAATCTTCCCATGTATTTATTGGCCACTTAATTTCTTCTAAGAAGTGTCTATTCATTTTGGTTGCACATTTTTTGTTTAGGTCTTTTGCTTTTAGGAAATCTAATTTTTTTCTGTTCTTTATGCAAGTCAAACTAACATTGACATGCAGTTTTAGCCCAAAAAAGAATGGCTATGATAAAAAAAAAAAGTAATACAAATGCATGCTAGTGAGAATGTGGGGAGAAAGGAACTTTTTTAGATTGTCAGTGGAGGTGCAAATTAGAATAATTACTGTGAAAATCATTGTAACAATTTCTCAAAATATTAAGAATAGAAACTTCATTTCACTCAGCTAATTCCCTTTCCATATATCTTCCCAAAAGAGTTAAAATCATCAAATTGCAAGCACTTATAATAATGCAACAGAAAGGATGAACGGATAGGGAGAATGAGATATTTGTGCACAATACAGTACTACTTTATCATAAAGAAAGGTGAACAGGAGGCATTTGTAGGTAAATGGGTATAATTTGAGAATAATGTAAAGTGAAATAAATCAGACACTCAACATTGCTTTCTCTTATATGTGAAATCAGATGTAAATAATTACAGAGAAAAGTAAAATACAGAGCAAAATAGAAGATGAATAAATAGGAAGTAGGCAGAAGTTCAAAAATTCCCCAAATAACTTTTTCCATTGTTTCAAAATATTTTAATACTACATATGCTAATTTATTTATTTATACTACTAGTTTGTCTTAGTTCTTTGAAAAGAAAGTTCTGTTTTATCATGTTTGTTTTTTCCTTGTAAGAAGAAACTTTTCTCTGTCTTGTACTCTAACTACTTTGAAAATATTGTGTTGAGTGTCATTATTCACTTACTATCTTATGAAATTTTGTTTTTTCATAAAATAATAAAAAAGAAATTTCGAAACTTCTAGTCTTAGATAAGAATCTGTGCCAAATTTTTCAATAATATTAAAAAAGAGAGAACAAATTTTCAAGCAAAGATGTTGAAAGCCTCAACTTTGCTGAATGGGGGAGTGAGCAGAGAGATTTTCATTTGATCTAAGAGTGAATATAAGCAAGGTAGTCACTAAATTTTAAGGATCAAATACTCAAGCCTATAAGGCGTCACCTAGTTCTTCCTTTTGTAAGTTTCCTTCCATCAGGATTTTTTTTTAATCTATCTATTTTCAAACATCCCAACCAGCATTTCTAAAATTTCCCAGGGGAAATAATATGGCCTTAAATTAAAGGCATACAACAATTCTCATATCTAGTAGCTTTTTCGGAGACTATAGCAGAGGAGGTGATATACTATAAAACGCCTTGGGACAAAGAAAGGAGAAAAAACAAATTTTGGTTTCCTTTTAACCATTAACATTCTAGACAAAATCCATCTCTCTGGTGAAAGTTACAGTCATACATTTTGAATTATAAATTTTTCTCCATTTTCCCTCTCTTAACAATATTATCTCTTAGTGCCCAATAAAATGAGGACACATTTCCTTTTGCTGTAAAGGAAATAAATAATTTCTGCCTTCATAGATTTCCATTTGAAAGGACCTATGATCTGTTTCTATGGAGAACTGCCCACTTATATATTAACACGCATTTGGGAACTCATGCAATTACCGTGTCCTGTACAGTGTTCTGTAAAGATAAAAAGAGCACCATTTCAAAGCACCAATATACTTGCCCTCCCCTGTATTTTAATGACATGGAGCTGGCATGCATAGGAATAACCTACCTCTGAAGACTTAAAATTCAGTGGCCAAAAATCCTGAGAATGAAGAATCAATTGCATTGTTCTATTTAATTCTGCAGTACATTCTAACAACTCCTTTACCTTACAGATACTGGTGCAAACAATCCTGTTTAATCGAGCTGCACAGTGAAATTCCTTTACTTGCACCCTCATCTATCAATGCCGGCAATGATTTATTCATTGCATTTTATTCATTGCATTTTATACTTCTTGAATCTCTAATTTGTCTAGAACTTTTTTCTTACTCTTACGCTAAAAATGAATAGATAATTCAGTTCGCGCATATTAATGCAATGCTTT
The DNA here is from genome assembly GCA_004027455.1 of Hydrochoerus hydrochaeris. Taxonomy (NCBI): domain Eukaryota; kingdom Metazoa; phylum Chordata; class Mammalia; order Rodentia; family Hydrochaeridae; genus Hydrochoerus; species Hydrochoerus hydrochaeris. The sequence goes on from PVLA01000499.1 coordinate 354,566, forward strand.
ACATAGCATAATTTGATCTATTACTAAAGCCACAGAAAACCTCTTTTAAAATGAAAAAATAAAGCGATTTTTTCGATATTTAGACTACTGGAATGAATGTCTATATCGAACAAGAGGCTAAAACTATTTTTATAATGGATGATAAAAATCGACCAGAAACTACCATTTTCTCTAATTTACAAGATTGTGAGGATCCAAGTTGTAACATATGTTAAAGCACTTTGAGAATTGTAAAACATTCTATCAGAAAACCTAGAATTGCTTCTATAAATATCCAATGAAAATAAGAGAAAGGCAAGTTTTAAAATTAAACACAAAGAATATACAGACATCCTCCAGAACGGGCAGTCATCTGCTCAGCAACCTGGCTGTATAATTTTTTTCTCCTCTGATGCCACTTTATTCTGCATATCATAATTAACATCATATTTAGCAGCATTTTTGTGTGTGATCATTTCCTTCCCTCCTGACTTATTGTAGAAGATACTATTTTAGATAAATTAATGAATACAGATGTACCTGAAATACAGCTGAGGTTATCAAGCTCTTCAATACATTAAATTCAACAACCCATATATACAAATAACATAATATAGGAAAATATTTTTTAGAAAAGGGAAATAATTTCAGAGTTAGTAATGCAGGTAAGGGAGATGCCAGATGAAATGGCTCAAAAGGTAGAGATGTAAAGTGCATGTTAAAAGACGGTAGGGAAATCTGTCCTTTTTGGGGAAAAGGTGTTACAAGGGAGAAAACAACGAAAACCCTACACAGAATAGTTTCAGCCTAAGAATGCAGGATACTAAACAAGGGAGTCAGTCTCATGTACATTTCAGAATGCAATTCAGAAGCCATTTTTTAAATGTGCCAATACATTTCTGAAGGTGAAACTCATAGAATATTTATCTGCTCATACAAGAAAATAACTAGGATTCCCTAATGCAGGTTATAAAATTTAATATAACAGGAAAAGTGACTAATTTCTACATACACTTCCAAAAGAGGAATCAATCAGAAGATTATATGGCCAACCACTTAGGGTCTTTCTGAAAGCCTTTAAAACATCATGATTCAGTTTCTGCCTAAAGGAAGGGAGATGCTCCATGGGAATAAATGGAGAGTGTGTGAAGCAACTTTGACCACAAATTTTAAGACTTCCTTCCTAGAAAATCCAGGATAGGTGATCTACATCTTCTGTTTCACCATTATCACACCGGTGAGGTTTCAATTTCATGCTAACAAAATATCTTCACAAGGATTATGGAAATTTCTACTAATGAATGGTGATATTGTAAATAATAAAGGACATCATACAATTGTGTATAAAATTGCCCAAGCTGTATACATTGTTTTCTTCTATTTTTCTATTTAATTTTCTGACTTGTGTTTATTGAAATGTGTTTATATTACTGTAAATATTTCAACAGTTTTAATTCCGTACATGTATCTTCTGACAGTTTAAAATATTAATGTTGAAATATTTTAAGATTTTGGTAAATGATTCTATAATGAAATTTTATTAAAGCTATTGATTTTTCTAAGTTGATTATCTTTAATATTATTTTTATCTTCTTCATCCTATCATGTGGGGTATTTTAATTCTTTAATATCAGTATATGTTTTCAAAACACAATAAGAACATTTATCTTGGGCAAGTGCTACTTGTATACCCTTCATCCTGATTATCTCCCCTTTCCCCCATTCTTCCTTTTCTTCATTCCTTGAACTATTTTTGAAAATAAATTTTTGCTAATAAATTTAAGTATGTTTGTGTTGTATGTGTTTATCAGCTTCTTGCTAATTTTAATTTTATTTGTGTTTATTATATGAGTAATGAGCATTTCTACTTTAGGAGGTATAAGAGTTAAAATGGTCATATTAGCACACATTACTTTGGGAAAACATTTTAAATATGTTTTGTATCACAATATCAATATATCTTGTTCTTGAAATCATAGTTTAAATTTCTAGCATCATTTCTCAATGAGTTTCCAAAGTAATAAAATGAGAGAAAATAATAAAGCTTCTGTGAATAGATAAAATCTTAACTTTGCAAATTGTCATTGATTTAATAGTAATTTAGTCACCCAGCATTCTCAGTTGTGAGTTGTCAAAAATGAAGCAGCCAAAAGACCATACTTGCAAAGCAAAATCAATTTAACTTATGTTTTTAAAATATGATTAAATTTTTTATGAAAAGCACTATGTATAACATTTAAAACTAGGAAAGAGCATAGAAAAAGGTGGCTATTACCACTCTTTTTTAAATATTAAGCTAAGATAAATGCATATATTTATAAATTTTAAAAAAGTCAAAATTGTACATATTGCATATGACTGAACATATCGGACCATGTATAATTTAATGATACATAAATATTCAAAGTATCAATTATGTATTTATTTGTGAATGTCAAATTTATATTTATTTACATAACATTTTACATACATATTTTTAAGTGCTATAAAACAGAATTTGGTAAGGCTCCTTGGCAAAAGTAAAACTCCAAAAAGTCAGTAGTTTGTGTAAACCTAAAGTATAAATGGGATGTATAAAATTATAAATAAGAAAACACCTAGCTAGCAATACATACTACATAAGTTGAATATTTCAGATAAAACTTAGAAAGACACATACATATTGAACACTTATGTAAGTCTAGAGAGTTTAGCAAATGAGCATATGTATAATTTTTCAGAATTTCTCTTTAGACAAATTGTTCTACAGCATATTTAAATCCTGCAATGCTTAACTTCAATGAAATTTAATAACTAAAATAGTTTTTTCATCTCCTTAACACATCTTAAAATGCATTTCTGAGAAAATATTTGTCAATCTCTCTGTGTTCTGTAGCATCAGGAGGCTCAGCAGATTCACTGTGCAGTACCCACTTTCACCCACACTGCAATATACACAGAGCAAACAAGCACAGTCTTTGTGTAGTGTAGAAGGGGAAACTAACTCATAATTTGCAAGTCAAAATATTTCTTCAGACCCTTGATAGTCAGTGTGTATCACATCAATAGTTCTAATCTTCACTGTATACTATTTATTTGTTACTAACCATACTTCCATTTTGCAACTTCTTTGAAGGATAACTTTTTCTTTTAAGAGAAGTTAAAAAAAAAAAAAACATAAAACCTTAGAAGTAGTATTTCTCTGGGGACTCCCGTATCACTTTTCCTCTTGCAGAGGAACCCAGCTGAAAAAGTTTCTGATAAGGAAAAAAATTCTTCTGAGATTTCCCCGCAGAGAAAGACACATTGCACAAATGTCCCCAGTCTATGCTAAAAGCCACAGGGAAGAGCGGATTCTCTCTGGAGATACAATTCAGCTTCAGGGATAAGAGAGTGGAGAGGCTTACACCATCTAACACCAAAATTTAATTTACAAGGGAAGAGATATTTGGTACACTTAAGAATTTTTAAATTTATATTTTTAAATTTGTGTGTTCATTGTTAACACTATGGAGAACAATTAGAGATTGTACTAAGAAACAACAGAGAGAGAGAGAGATTATTCTTTCATCTGGGATAATCAACATGAGAAACAAATCATTGTGAGGAAATTCATTTTTATTAAATTAAAAAATTATAAAGTGTATACTTTTAAAGTAATATTAACTTTTCTTTTTAATTTTACTGCTATAATCCATGGATATAATTAATAATCCTGGTACTCTTGGGGACCACTTCCTTGATCTGGATAATGAATCTTTTATAAAGGAAAGAACCCCAGGGAAGTAAATGTAAATCATTTCTCTACCACTAAGAAGGTTTAGACATTTTAGATTAGAATACATTCCTGGTGGGATACGTAAACTCCTAAGGGTATAATACCCTCTAGCTAGACTCGACTGAGCTTAAGTCTTTCTAATTAGAACAAGAAATAAATTATAAGAATTTCTTTTAATTTTAAAAATTATATTATTACCATGAGCTTTAGATGCATCCAGAAATAAAAAACTAATTTTTATCTGTTTATCCCTTGCCTCACTATATGATCAAATAATATAAAAAGCAGTTAGTCTTTCTTCTATCTGAATTGTTTTTGAAGGAATAGACAAAAAGCTTCATGGTTAGATGGAGTTTTTGTATAAAAGCGCTCTTTCTATGTAGAGCACTAAAATGTGTGGTTAGTGAAACGATACCACTCGTGATTATATGAGCCTTCTAAATATACTCCAAATGTCAATATGAGGAATACATATTCAACCATTCCTTAACTTAGAGCTCTAAAATCCCGCAAGAAATTCAGTTTCATCAAGTATAAGGGATGGTGAGTGCTGGAAGGAAAATCACAACGGAAAGAAACAAAAATCTTGCTGTTCAAATGATCTAATTTTAATATCTTCTTCAAAAAGGCAGGTAGCCACATAAAAATGACAAAGAAGGATCTCTAAGTCCTAAGTTTCATTTTATTCCAAGCAATCTAACTTATTGTTATTATACTGATTGAAACAATTTGGAAAAAAATTTCCAAGTGAAATCAGTAATCATTTCTTCCTATTTCACAATATCTGTTGTGAATTTTGGACCTTATTTACTCTTTCAGTTCCTTATAATAGGGAGACCATACAATCTTTACACATGTGAGTCTGATGTATTTCACTTACTGGTTTGATCTCCAGGTGTTCAAAAGGAAAAAGAAACTAGGATAGGGAAACGGAAAAGGAAGGAGCAGAAAAGGGAAAAAATGCAAGATAGTTTTACTGCTAATTTCTCTTAGTTCATCGAAAAGAAGGTTTTTGCTAAAATCATTTGAAGAATTTTTAAAGCCTGTATTGTATGCTCTGATTAATTACTTTAAAGGTAACAATACTCAATGCAATAACTATTGTTATTGTATTATTTTGTCACTTTTTTTACTTTTTTCCATGAAATAAAAAGAAATCAGTAAGAGCTACAAGAAAAATTATCATAGAAAATTTTTCCAAGTTTTGAAAATTTTGTCCTATACATCCCACACAGTTTGCAGAATTGCTAAACTTTAAATTTTGGTTTTGAAATATTTTTGCTTAAATTTTTGTTTAAGTATAAATTGATTGCATGATAATTTCTATGATAACCTGTCAATTATACAACAACATTTGCATTAAACTTGGGTACTCTTTGTATATTTGACAGTTTATTATAAAAATTACATATATTTATTAATGCAAATGAGTTAGGAAAACAAAAATATGTGGGAATTAATATAAAAATATAAATCTAGATACTACAACATGAGGATGTGAAAATTATAGATGTATTTTTAAATCATCATGATTCTGTCCCTCTTCTATTCTCCTTTAATTTTTTCAGGAAGTAGTTTCTTTATGTTAATTTTGACCTAAGTTTATTAATGTAATAACTTAGGTCAAATTCCTAAGTAAATGCAGAATACTCTAATTATAAATGTCAATTTGAATACCTAGAAATTCTTTTACCCTGTTATGTTGGTCATTTTGAATAAGCTAATATATGATTTTGTAAATGTAACTGTAGGAATTATATGCATTTAGGATAATTTTTATGAGTCCTGAAATTGTTTTGGTATTAACATTTAAAATCTCAGGTATGATGAAGCCAGTACATTTCTCAGATATCTTGAAAATATTGCAAGCCCAGGTTAATTGTGTGTTTGGCAAATGCAACATCATTTGGTTTCTTTCTTTTGATATATTAGTTTCCATAAACTCCAATGATCTTTCATACATTAGGTTTAAAAACTAAATGTGAGTAGTTTTTGCTAAGGCGGTATTGCCACAAACACAATCAAATGCATTAATAGTCCAAAATTGCAGTAACTTCTAATGTAAAAGTACCCTTTTAAAACTATTTTCACTCCTCATAAGCAATTATTGTTAAGAGAATTGTAATTATTTCTTACACTTTAGAATGACATTTATGAAATTGATGGTATCTTCATTTTGTTTCACTAACATCACAGATAATTCGATTTCAGTCATTTTGGTGAGTTTTATAAGAATTTTCAGATCATTTAAAAATGTAAAATATATAGACTGATATTTTGAGCTGTAGCTGGTGTACTGCATTTACAATTTCAGTCATTAATAAATAAGAGTTCTTTCTTCTTTTCTTTCTTTTTTCCTCTTTTTTTCTCTTTTGGTCATTACTACCTATATTCAAGTATAATTTCTGATAGCAGAGTTACTTCTCTTCTTTTTGCATCCTATCACTTTCTGGCATCAAATAATTTCTTTGGTCTAGCAATTTGAATAGTCTTTCTAAATTTATTTGTAGATATTTCTTACAGCAGTCTTCTTAAATTGCATTTCTTTATGGCTTCTAACTTTTGACATTGGAAGCTAAAGTCTCTTACAAAGCTAGAAAAAAGGAAATGTATGCTTACTATTTAAAAAGTTAATAATTTAGAAAAGTTACTAAGGAAAGAAAGTTATTTTACATGATATAAAACATTGATACTTGCATTTTCAATTTAGTATAAGAATTTGTAAATATATATATATATATATATATATATATATATATATACATATATATATTCAATCATTCTAGGGCCACAGGTAGGAGAACAAGAAGTCAGCATTTCCTGTGAGTAGGCACCATGCACAGATTGCCGGGAGAACAGCCAGATGTCAGCCCCTTCCAGCAAGGACAGGAAGACATGAAGAGCCAGCGATCCCTCCCCATGCCCCTGCCACCTTGAGCGACCAGCTGATCTAGAGAAAAACAGGCTGAGATGATAGCTATTGAAGTAAAATAAATAAATATATATATATTTACATATAATTTTTAAATTAAATGATCTGTATACATCTACAAAAATTACATATAATTTTTAAATTAAATGATCTGGAAACATCTGCATGAGATTGATTCTACAAAGTTACAAGTTTTAACTTTTTTGAATTAAGAATGAATAAATAGATAAATGCTTTAAATTTCCTTTTAAAACACAAATTCTAATAATTACTACTAAGAATAATTTGAAATCACATTGTACTACTAAGCAAACATATATTCTACATATATTTTCCATAAGGGCAGGAAGCTTGATGCAGATTAATATAGCACAGTAATTAGCAGTATTAATTTCATATCACATAAATCCATGTGTAAATAGCAGGATTAGCACTTAAGAATTTGTATCTATAAAATGAGGTAATCATTTTTACTTAGAATGCTTTCAATGAAAATTAAAAAGAAATAAGATATGCTGTGAGAGTTTTTACAATAAGCTAAAAATACAGAAATCACTAAATCAGTTACAAATATGTTTACTAGGATCAGATTTACCTACAGAATTGTTGAAGACTGCTATATTTTATATTCATCTATATACTCACCAATGTAAATTATTTAATCTTAGCCCATATTCTTATCTAATTCTATATTGGTGATAGAAGGCTCAATGTTCAAAACATACACAAGTGAGTAAACTAAAGATAACATGTTCAAAGGAAATACCCTTTGAATACTATAGTTATTTGATTTCTTTGACTGTGCTATGAGTCAAATAACATTTACTATTTGAGAATCAGTTCTGCATCATAATACACTCCTTGACATGCTACAATCAAATCATTACTTAAACCTTCGAAGATCATAAATCTGTTCACCCAGCACTCCAAACCCAGAATGTTTTTTCAAATATTCAAAGAATTTTTATTTTAAAAGCAATATTACATCTGTGAATTTCTCATCCATCATACTTGGTAAGATGATAAGACCAACTTTTTACAGGATGGGGAACACATGATGTGTTTAGAAGAAGATCTTGTCTTCGTTGGCGGTCCAAATTAGTATTTAAATTACGTAAACTACAGAAATAATGGCCTAGAGTCTGATCTCATTGTTAGACATGAAACTTTAAATTTTAATCTGTAATACAAAATTGATTTGAGATGTATAAATCTTCAAGTTGGAAGCCTCAGTTCTGTATGTTCCAATGTGTATCCTAGACCTGCCTCTACACACAAAGTGTCACCATTCTTTCATAAATATAATATTGATCTGCTTTTCTCAGAACATCAGCTTAAAACTATGTTCCAGTAGGAACAAGCTTGAAATAAATTTTCCCTAGAACTGTATCTGGTATGGTTTGGACTTTCCACTACTGTGAAAAGAAGAGGTATGTTTTGTTTCAATTTCTGGTTTCCCTTTTGCCGATAAGTGGAAAACAGAAGCATAGGGTGGAACTTAAAAGTTGTCAATGGTCAGACATCAAAAACTGAGTCACACTCTAGTACAATTGCAAATCTGTAAACTGTGTGAAATACTAACAAGCGGTAATTTAAATTCACGTGCAGTCTTTTCCAAGACCTGATGACACTGACATTAAGCTAGCATCATTTAACTGTTTACAAAATTATTTCTTCTGCTCATCAAACCGACATATTAGAGCTCCCCTTACCTTTTCTTATCTGTACAAGAACACTTTAAATTAGAATAAGTAAAATTATTTTAAAATGCAACATTTTCATTTAAATATCAAGTTATACTTCAGGAAGTGAGGAGAAAATGCACACGCTATGTACACTGCTTAATCATTTTCAAGACAACCTCATAAAAAAGTAATCACTTACTGTTGAAGTAGTGTTGACACTTCAGCAAATATGCACCTTCCACTATCACTGATGTGCTAGGTGTTTTCGTGACTTCCCAATAGATGGCCAATATTTAAGCTATTTTGTGGGAATTATACTTCTGTCATTAACTTCCTCAGGAAGACAAGCCTAATAATTTACTGTTAAGGGTCAATTGCCCTTTTATTTGTACACTGTGATTACGAGTGTTCCAGTCACTCACTCCATGGTAACTGACGGCTTGGTCTTGAGCATGTAACGAATTTTCTTAAACATGCTATGAATTTTCAGCTTGTAATTTTCCATGCCTCCTTCTGACCCCACATTGCCTGACGTAATAATGTAGTGTATCGTATACACTAAGGGAATCCCCGCACTCCCCCTGGCACTATTCCCAGCAGAAGCAGCAGCATGAGACGCTGAAAAGAAAAAGGGTTAGAGTCCAGAGCTTTCTGTGTGAGTACAATTTTTTTTTAAAGATGAAACAAGCAAAACTCTGTTCTTAAAAGGCAGATATTAGTTCTCCTTATCAGGATGGCATTCAAGAGGACTCACCACTATACATCCATCCCTCAGATTAAAAGAAAAATAAGGCCACCAGAATCCTCATGCGTGTACTATGCACACTTCACTAGACAAAACTGTACAGGAAAATGCAGCAAGTGACGTTAATAAAATCTTGCCTTGCTCTCTCAGTACAACAACTATTAATACAATACTTTAAGCAAATAGAGAAAAGGTTGCACTAATTACAAGCTAAAAGTCGTACCAAGAAAAGTATGAAAAGGAATCATATTACCAATGCAAAGTGAAGTTCAGGGCACTCCTAAGGAAGTGGGTAGTATTATCAGAATGGCAGGTAGATACTGTTCTCAACGTAAAAGTCTGCAGTTTGGTATAGATTTTTCAATGTCAAATTGCAAGTTCAGAGTAAGCTCAGCCATGGGCAATGTAAATGTTTTGCAAGATAATGTCTCAAGGGCTAAGGATGTAGCTCAGTGCCCAGGCACTACACACACACACACACACACAAAGCTTGCACTCTACATCAGTATGTCATGATGCCAATTTAAAACAGTTAAAGTTTGCTAAATAAATTCACTAAGACTATTTGAAAGGACTGAAGAATAAATGGTAAGAAGTGAATACAAGAAACCAAAGTAGCGGCACAGTGCTTACCTGGCAAATGAAAGGTCACGAGTTCAATTCTCAGTACAAACAAACAAACAACAACGATAAAACTGGATTAGAAGCAGTGACCTGGTAATGAGAAAGTTCTGAAAAAGAATTTCAAATAATTCAACAATATTTTTTGTTCTTATCATGTTTAGGCTGCAAATATTTGTGCATTTAAATCCATGTTTATTCAGCCATTTTAAGGAATTAAATTAACTCAAAAGTTGCTGGTTACATGCCAAGGACTTTGTAGATAAAGTGATTAAAGAGAGTGGCCTTGTAGAATTCATTATATAATGAAGTTGAAAACTGTTTAATAGGTACAACCACTTTATAGATTTTTTAATGCTCCATCAGTAAAAATATTTAAACTCTCTTTAAAGAGATTTTTACACAGCTTGAAAATTCAAACTAAACCAGAATAACTAACATAGAGACCAAGGTGAAGTGATAAGAAAGTGCTCTAGACATGTGTAGCAGTGTTCATTTCCAAGAGCCTAGAGAATCTGTTGTGTACGGAGTCTAGCCATAAGATCGTGAGCTTTACTAAAAAGTTTAATCGTAAAGCCATTTTACAGCAGCTGAATTTTTAAAGAGCCAATTTGAATCTATTAGAAAATGTATAGATGTACAAGGGTGATAAAACCAAATACTAGTTCAAAATATGCAATATGATAAGGACTCACTTTAGGGTATTGACAGAGCTGATGTGGAACAGCTTAAATGGCTGGACTGCAGAACCATCCAAATTAACTGTTTGTGATTTGAGGTAGACAGGATGGAACATGATATCTGTATTAGTTTTATTAGGCAGACATTAGCAGAAATGCAGGATGAAGCAGAGTTTAAAACAACACACTTTGCCAGTTACATTAAGGACAGAAGCAAAGACAGTATATGCATTTAGAGTCATTTGTTTGTCTGAGACTCAAAATGATCCCTCAGAGCACAGTGACATTTTAAGGTTGTACACTGGGCACATCCCTTCAGGTATCTGACCACCTGGCCATCTTTCTACAAGAAATCACACAGCACCTGTGGGTACCATGGCCTACACAGTGATACCAGAAAGGGGGGCATTCTTGGCGCTGAGACCTGGCTGATATTCTTATATGATTAGAGCCCCAATCACCTGATCAAAAGAAGAGGAGTATTTTTGGGCAATCAACATTTCAAATAATTTGTCTTGATTGAATTCTTTTATTAAGAACACAAAAAACCAAAAGGACCAAGAAAGTGAGGGACTTGTTCCTTACTGCTTCCAGACCTGGGTTTCACAATAACTGTTTGCTGGGATTGAGGGGCTTACACAAAATAAACGTATTGAAATGCAGTCCCAGAACTTAAGTACCCACGGTCTTAGCAGGTGTGTTTTCTTCTGAGAGGGGAGAGGCGAGGACCTATTCTAGGGCATTGTCATTAGTCTTCAGAGGGAATATTCTTCCGTTCAGGACCCTTCACGTTGTTTTCTTCCTAGTGTGTCTCTGCACTTTTACATGTCTTTTTATACGATCACTCTCACCCTGATGTGTAGGCTCTTCTTATTCTAGTAAGACTGTACCATAACTTAACTAAATGCAAATGCAGTATTTTCCAATAAACTCACATCATGACATACTATGAGCTCAAAATCTAATTTATCAATGTTCAACACATAACAATATCTAGTCAGAAGAACATGCGTGGTTCTTGGTATTCATAATTTTGAGTCACAAGGTTTGGAAAATTAGAACAAAGGAGAGCATACGTTGGTAATTGGTTCAGGACACTTTTCAGTTGCTTTAGAAGAAAATAATTGTATGTGTTTGTGTACATATGTGTGTACAGGACTGTGGTTGCATATGGGCATAAGAAAAAGCAGACAATCACTATCTTTTCCTGTCTTAACTATAAAGGAAAAAAACAGACCATCATATTTTTGAATTTCCTGATTATCAAAAATATCAACATCACTCATGGAAAATATGTCACTGGGTTTGGGGACCTGGGTGAGTAGGAAGGGTTCACCCATGTTTCAGGTCCTGGGTGCGATTACTGGCATAGTACTTACACAAAAACGAAAATATTCTACAGAGTAAATTCATGCCAACCAAAATGACACATGCATCTTTTTTAATTAAAAAGCCTTTGGGTGGTAGCTATTTTCCCTTTATGGAAGGGAACAAATACTGGTGAATGGAGAGATGTGAAGTTATGCAAGGAAATGCTTGGACAGAGTGGAGCAAATTCTAAGTAGTCACTGGAAGGGTGAAAGTCAACTGCTTCTCTGCAGTGTTAAATATTACAGTGGGCAGCAGCATCCCTGCCAGTAAGTGGGTGTTTATGTTCTTTCTAGGAAAAAATGAACTGAGTGGCTTCCATAAATTTTGTCATTTAAAACAGTAGTTATACCAGCTCTATTCTTGTCCTTGGGCTGCATTTGGCTTTGACATTTTCTTCAGAGGTTGTGAGAAACACTATTTATCTAGTTACAAAAAAGGGAGCTTTGACATATCATAATCATCAGTTGTTTGTTTGTGTAACACCTGCACAAAAAGAATCTAACATTTCTGTGAGGGGCAGGATCAAATAAAATAAATCAAACCAAAATATCACAATTTTTGGCAGCACTGGACTTTTTAATAGCCAAACCCCTGATCTGTAAACTATTATTATATAAAATAATTGAACTCCAGGGAGTAGAAAAGCAGGAGCTAAAACCAGAAGGATGAAATAATGTAATAAATCAATCATATTAGCATAAGCTTAAAATAACTACCTTTATACCTTTTGTTCCATCAAACAAAAGCAGCTATTTAGCTATCTAAAGTGAGGGAAATCTATTTGCATCAATACCATTTCTCACACATTAAGATTTACTCTCTAAAGTATTTTTTAAATTTGTAACCCACATGCATTCCAGAGACTTAGCCAGTTCCTAAACTGCACTGAATAAGTTTTCTTTATTTTCAAAATATGAAGATAAAGCCAGAAGCTTTATCTAGCTCCTGTATTTACAGAAACTAAATGTACAGCTTATCAGAGAGGTAAACAATCCTTATTGATTTTAAAAACTATCATCATTTTTGTGTATTTGTTTAACTTCTAATGAAATGCTGTATTTAATGAAAAATCTCTGTTTATTCAGGCAGTTTGGAAAACAGTTATTATTTTGCTATTATGTAACTCTAGCACAGAAAATAAGATGTTGTGTGTATTTTGTACTTGTTTCATTTTTAAACCTAAAGGCACACTGCTTATCTAGTTATCAAAATACCTCCCAGATCCAATTTATCCCTAAGTTAGGTGCAAATTCAGAGACAAAGTATGGCTAAACACAAAGTACAGGTTCAACAAATGCTGTTTTTCAAAAGCTTATTTTGAGATTATAATTTATGTTCAATTAACACAAGGAAAACCTCACAATTTAGCATACTAATCAACAAATAGTATGAAAGATAGTATTGATATAAGTTTAGAAATATAAATTCATAATTTGTATTGTGCAAAAATATATCTATGTCGCTCTCTGTGTCTGTCTCACTGTCTCTCTCTGTATATATATATATATATTCCTTGCTCATATAACCTATGAGAAAATTTATAATATATTAATTATCCAGATATAAAAAAGGTTTGTCATGATATAAAAATTAATTTTGTGTTATTATATTTTTTAACTCATGTCACCCTGTAAAATAATAAAGATAATGTATTTAAATTATCCTCTAGTGAGTGACAATAAGTATATGTGCTTAGGAATCAGATATATACTCTGTACAATCTACATTTCTTTGCTATATCATCATGCCAAATAACACTATAAAATAAATCTAAGCAATGAACATCATATTATGCATGTTTCTATTACATCACTATGTTGATTTCTGATAATAAAGATTTTTTCCTAGCTCATTTTTCCTTCAGTGAAAAATAAAAATGTCCTAAATGTATTAAACCAAAACAAAGTAGATGAAAATGTTCAGCTATGTGCTTCTAACTATGCTAGTTACTCTTAATAAATGTATAGTATATCAATCTTATATCATCTCTGAACAAAATACCCTACACCCACAACTTACTGGTGGAGAGGATTTATTTGGCTCCCATTTAGGGAAATTCAATCTCTCTTGATTGCCTCCAAGAGAGAATCAGCAGCATAGTGGAGAAAATCTGCTTGCCCTGTAGGATCAGGAAACGGAAAGAGAGGGAGGATCTTAGGAGAATACACTCTTCAGGCTGTGTATATAGTGATCCACTTCTTCCAGTCATCCCATACCTATGAACAAGTGGGATCATTTTAGATGCAAACTGTAGCAGATGAGTAATCATATACTATTGATGGCAAGCACATAATATGTAATTAATACACACCAGGTATTTTGTTTATCAGCTTATACTCACAATCTCATTTATAATTATATTGATGCAATAAAAATATTATTCCTGTTTTAAAAGTAGGAGAATACATATATAAGAAAACGAAGAAATTATAAAGAAGTAATTGGAAATAAGAAGTGTGATGTTTGCAAAAGAGGCAAAGAACCCATAACACGGAAACTTTTACTGAAAGGAAATGTGGAAGTAATCATCCCTACCTCTTGTCCTGCTTTAGAAAAAGAGCAAACAAAACGAAGTAGTTGTGCAGTAGTATTTGGAAGAAACTTGGAAAAGAATATATGAACTAAGGACATGTTATCCAGCTAAGATTTCTTCAACTCTCAAAGTAATCAGAAACAACTTTGAAGAACCTGGTTATTTTCTATTAGAGGTATCAAACACCAGATGAGCTTCATTCAACAACAACAAAATCACTATATAAGCTTTAGCTTATTTTTACCTTAATTCTAAGATAAGTTTACCACCACACTGGGGTCCTGCTCTGGAGAATTGTATGTAAATACAGGCTCTATGATGAAATAGAAAATATGCAACTAAGACTGAGAGCCAAAATGGAGATTCGAATAAGACTACTGCTTTGGATGAATAATGTATGTCAGTAAAAAGTATCACATAAAACCATTGCAAGTGACAGCAAGATGTTAAATATTTTTATAAATGTCAAAACAAAAGTATTCATGAAAATGAAGACAAACATTTTTCAACACTAAAAGAATTTTAAAGTTCAGAAAAATGGTAACTGGCAAAACAAACAATTTTGAAAAAATATGGGAAAAAATAACAAAGAAACAAGTACATGTACTTCTCGACCTAATTTCAACATTAAGTAGGATCACACAATTGAGACCAAACAAAACAGGTATGTCTATACCTAAATGGACTGAACTTACATACAAAACAAAGGCAACAACAACAAAAATAGATGTGCATAAGGAGGTCACCTTCCTAAATGGAGTAATGTCATCGCTTATGGAGTGTATTTGTTATAAAAGGACAACTTAGGCCCCTTACTGCTGCTTCCTTCACCCTCTTAATTTTTGCCATGTGTTGAAGCAGCAAGGTTCCTACCATATCCTGGCATCTTGATCTTGGATTACCTGTTTTTGTTTTGTTTTGCTTTGCTTTGTTTCACTACAGAAAATGCTTCATTAAATATGATGATTGTAGTTTTCTTATATTTTTCCAAGGTAGATATTTCCCTATCTTAGCCCACTCCCTAGATGCATTGAGTGTTCAGATACACAGCACAAAGAAAAGGAAAACAGTACACCACTATTTCACAATATGAGGACCAACTTACTAGT
The DNA here is from genome assembly GCA_004027455.1 of Hydrochoerus hydrochaeris. Classification (NCBI taxonomy): domain Eukaryota; kingdom Metazoa; phylum Chordata; class Mammalia; order Rodentia; family Hydrochaeridae; genus Hydrochoerus; species Hydrochoerus hydrochaeris. Next base: position 369,978 of record PVLA01000499.1, read on the forward strand.
TGAATGAGAGAAGACAATTCTACTTCATTTTGTTTTAATTTACAACTTGCACAGTACTGGCTCAGCCATGAAAACTTTCATGTGGTTATTGGTCACACAGATGTTCCCTAATAAGCTTTAGTTGTTCCTTTACTTTGTCACTTCACTTTAGGCTTGTTTGTCTTTTTCTTGCCACATTGTAAGAGAACTTAATATGAGAGCCTTTTAACCTTTTAACGTTTGAAAACATTGTTCCTTGATTTTCCTCTATCTCCTGGGGCTTCATCATATGAATCCTGAGTACTTAGACTGGCATAACTAGAACATCGTCCATTCTGTCAGTGCAACTGTTGAAACCCCATTAAAGCAGCAAAGATCAGTTTTTCCAATTAGGTGACTGCACATGGCTCATAGTATTCAATACGGCCATTAAAAATCAGCTAAGAAATTTGAATGTCATCATAAGAGTCAGGGTATCATCTAAATTTTTAAACTAAGAAGTATTTAATTTAATTTGTGTTACAAAAGTTCAATATTAATTAGCTCTGAAGATTTCTGTAAGTACACAGTATACACAAGTGATAACATAGAATGTATTTAAGAGTTGAATACAAATTGATTTGGAGGTATTTTTGATATGGGGTATAAATACAACACTTTCTATTCACACTTGTGATGTGGATGATTATTGATTATTTGGATTAAAATTTTATTTACTAAAAAGGGAAAGTAAACAAGGAAATAGAGGAATAGAGGAGGAAAAGAAGAAGCACAAAGAAGAAAACAACACTTATATTCTCTGATTTCATACATCAAGTACTGTGATATATATATATATATATATATATATATATATATACACATACATATATGGACATATTTACACAAACTCAAGTGGTAGACAATTTAATTCTCACTTACAAATGCTGAAAAATATTGTAGAGCTAGCAGATGATTTTTCAGTGCTTTGGATAAGTCACCAGAAGGTACCCAATACCATTTCCTATTCCAAGCATCAAGAAAAAAATTTAAGTGGTTTTACATATGTACAGGTCATGATGGCAAATGACTAGTAGTGAAATTTCAGTCAGATTTTATTTTATTTATTTTTTGGTAGTGGGGATTGAACTCACAACCTTGTGCTTATGCCAGTGAGCTAAATTCCTGGCCCTTCAGTCAGATTTTAAATGTGACTTGATATTTCATTTATCAATTGAAAATCTAATTGTATGAATAGTACTAAGTAATTCCTTATTAAAAGCAAGGATGAAGATAGCATGGTTCATAGCAAAGGTTGGGAGTTCTTGGTCTACAGGTTAGGTTGGCTGGGCATAATAATTTTTTTGAACTGAAAAGTTTTCCCCATAAACATTTTGTAAATTTATGTGAAAACATTTTCTTTATAGAGATAATAATATCCAAACTTTAGCAGGAAAATAAAGAAAGAAAGGAGCACTGGACTTGTGTCCCCATGCTGAAATACATGGAGAGGACTACTAGCCCTTTTCCTTGCAGGTACCATGTGCACCCTGAGTTCTGTCTGAGTCCTCCACCTAGAGGACTCTCCATTCCCTCTGCACAAAGATGTTTCCCCTCACCCCAACTCCCATCTACTTCGCTAATTAATTGTTTATTATCCATAGACATTTGACTTTTCTGTTCCAAGCTAAAGGACTGAAACAGAAACGGGAAGTATGAAACATGGAGAAATTAAATTTAATGCAAGGAACAAGATTATTTAGGAAAAATAGAGAAATTCATGGTTATAATTTCACTTTTCCTAAAACATTGTCCCTTTAAATGTTTATTTCTTTAATGATAGATGTGTGGATGGGAGAAAATAGAATTATTTTCTTGAATTTTATAAATTCTTAAGTGAGACAGATTCCTGTTTACAAAAGACAGATGAACAAGAAAAAAGAAACAATTTTATTACACATGAAGCTAACTATAGCAGGAAGAAGAAAAAAGAAATAATACTCTCAAGTCAGTGAACCGAACATCTTATTTAATAGCATTTTAACAAAGAACAATGAATCTTAGAGAAAACAATGAGACAAGGAAGAGCAATTCCAGATCTGCGAAAGGTGGGAAAACTGTGAGGATGTAATTTCCCAAAATAAATCTGTTTATAGAGAGTCTGCAGGTGTCTTCTCTGGACCGATAAGCTGCCACCTACAGAAAAGGACAATTCTTGTTCTGTCATCGAGCAAACAGGAAAAGCCAAAAGTTCCACAGACTTAAATCAATCATTTTGCATTCAACAATCTTAAATACTGTAAGGATAATTGTTTTGATTTTCCTTGACAACAAACTCTTTAACAGATTTGAGGGAGGTTTTAAAAAACTTTATACAATTTGATTACAAAGAAAATAATGAAGTTTTGAAATATGAAATAAAAGCAAAACAAATTGAGATCCAAGATATTTACAGTAGTAACTATCACTCATTGTATATACATAATTTTATTAATTTTTGAGACTTTTGCTAATTTTTATGTCACAAATTTATATAGTTAAATCATTAGCAACAAAGTAAAAAATATATGATTTTATCTCAGAGACTTTTCAAGATCCTCAAATCACTCAAAAAAAGTTAATGTGTCCGTACTATGCTGTTTATCTGCAAAATTAAAAAAAAAAAAAGAAAGACAGCTTCAAAATCCCTAGACATCCACCCAGCTGTTTTTAGCTTCTGTTATATTTACTCTGATTTATCTATCATGGCATATAATTAGTTGTTTGGGTATCGAATAAAGCCTGGCTGGATTTGATTACGATTCAGAACACATTATTTATATTGTCATTATGAAGGCAGTCTTAGGCCAAAGTGCATTTCAATGCTTCTTCATTTGAGGAAAATATGTAGAAAATGTGATACAAGGCCTTTCCCAAAACACTATTAATTATTTTCTGTATATACTTAACAAAAATATTATGTTTTTAATTAAAAATGAATGTTTTCAGACAGTTTTCCTAAATATCCATATTCATAGACAATATCTGCCTGTAAGAGCTTTTTGCATGTTTTTGGATTAACTCAAATTCCATGTTTGTGGAAATTTTCCTCGGAAATTTAGTTAAAAGAAATTAATTTCCCTTTATAATGCATATGAAACATGTTTTATTGTTCTATCTACAGGTAATAGGATACCCAGGAACTATTTGTGGAAGAGCAAACACAATGGAGAAGCAAACCGTGCTGTATGAAATACAGACTTCTGAAAGGAGGAGTCTGCTGTCAAGGATTTATACTCTCGCAGATTGGATTTTAATGTACACTACTTTATACATAGCATAATGTATCACCCCAAATCTAAGATGATAGCTTGCTCACTGTTTTTTACTTCAGTTTTCTGGATTGTTTACCAGGGTCTGAAGTTGTTACTCTTTTTTACCCAGTTTCTGGCAAAATACCTTCCAATTCCAAAGCAATTGGAGTCAGTCTTCTTTTAAAAACAGAACTGATGCATAAGAGGTGACAACGCATAAGTATTTAAAGAGAACTGTCAATTGTAGTTACCCAGAAACCCAACTGCAATCGAATAATTTATAAAAGTTATAAATATGAGACTAAAATTTGTCATATAATTTTACTTTCAGGATATCATTAAAAACTTACAATAGCTAGGAGTGGTAAAAATCTTACGTATCAAGGCTGCTTTCACAGGAGCTAACACACATGCTAAGCACTCCTCCCAGCACTCGTGGATGACAGCGATGACTAGACCGGACCGATTGCCTAACTTGTAAAGGTCAGATGAAGACCAGCTAGAGGTGTGGGTCAGTTTGCAAGTATATGTTTATATAAACAAAACTCCATGGAAATGCTTAACTGTTGCGATCTATTGAGATCGATTAATGTTTTCACCTATTTTTTTTTTCAAAACTTCAATGTTAAGAGTTTTAACGTGTATAGAATATTGTGTCCTTTAGTATGAGTGAGACCTGATGTTTTTTTTTTGGGGGGGGGAATTTGATTTAGGATTTTCATCACTAGTACTATTCTTGCTTTTCGAAGAGGGTTAGGAGGGGATTTGACCAACACGAATCTGGATATTGAAATACCTAATATAATACTCTTAAGAAAATTAATTAGAATCTCAAAGAGATAGGCTTGATTGCTAAACAGGTATATTAAATCAAGGGTTAGGCTTCTTATCCTTAAGACATTTATAGCTAAAGATATAGCTTAAGGAAACTTTCTACAATACAAAAATATAAAATTGTAAGTGATTCTTAACATAGAGCTGAACCATATTCAATTCCCCAAAATAACAGGAGAATACTTTCAGTCTTTAAGAGTCTCTAAATTGAAGTCAAGAAAACTGGCATCTTTGTTCAAAGCAAACACAGTTAATCAATTAATAAAAAAAATCTCACAAACAAACCTGGGTGTAATAACTATTACTGTGAGATGTGCCTCCCTTCTCAAATCCTACCACTATTGCCTACTGTCCTTAACTAATGCCTGTTTGTTCTAAAGGCATCGCTATAGTGAACAAAGAACCGATCTCTTCCAGGAACCCTGGTTTTTCTCACATTCAAATCTGTCCTTAAATTCAGTTCTTCTAGTTCTTGTAAAACTTAATTCCCAAGTTGAGATTCAGATCAGTTTCTCTCACCAAGCAGCGTATAGCATTAGTAACCACTAAATTCTCATCATCTGTGATTACAAATAATGACTAATGCCTCACATACAATGTCATTTTACCTACTAGGTATTATACTAAATATTAAATTGGTGAGAAGCAGGAACCTTGTTATAAGTGGAATCATGTTTGTGAGTAACTACTAAAAGTACAACAGGCAGAGATGGGAGAGCTAGAAAGAAATCAATGAAAGAATGGGTGTCTTTTCTCTTTGGTCAGACTTGGAAGCATGAAAATTTCAGGTTCTAGGAAAAGCTAAATTTTACCCAAGAAAGTTTTCTAGATTCTTTATTCTGCAGCCAATACACAAGGGTACCCTGATTTCACATTACGTCAATCTTCATACAGACTGATTGTCGTAAATGCAATGTATGTGTATTTTGATTCATGGCCTGTATCCATGTTCAGGTGGTGGGCAGTTAAGGAAATACCAGCAAGTAGTTGTTTTTTAAAACACAGACACACACACACACACACACACACACACTCACACACGCATCAACAAAGTCTCAAATCTCCAGTGCAAATAAGGAAGTCATCCTTAAGACAAATTTCTCTTTTTTCTCCTCTGCCTCCTCTCTCCCTCCTTTCTCACCCTTTCTCCCACTCTTTCTGCTGGTCTCCCTCTTCCTCTCCCCTTCTCTCTATTTTTCCTCAAAGCAAAATTTCTCTAGCTCTTTCTGCACAGATAATAGCAAGAAAAAGCATCTCCTGTCAAGATTGATTGACAATTTATAATAATTAACATCAGGAACAATAGGTTGCTTTCCTTACTCCTACTCATTCAGCAAAGTATTCAAAGTCATTGAAACTGTTTGAGAGATAATAAGGACTAAAGAACTTGCAGGTGTTGCACCCAGAAGCAGTAAACACTGCAGTCATTATGCCACTTTAATTCCAACCAAAACAATCTCCCAAACAGTTGCAGGAAGCTTTATGGTGACTCACTTCAAAGGAAAAGGTTCTTAAGTGTAGCCTTGAGCTATAAAACTTTGGAAGGAAGATTAGTAGGCAATTTTTGGCCTCAGAGTTATAAACTTTATGGCTGATTCCACTTGAAATTTGGATTCTGCCTTGATACATCCACTACTCCTTCAAACACCTGTGTGCCTGAGCTAGGCTACAAGGGTGCCATTACCATTTGGAGGAGAAGAATCAGGCCAGCTGCTCTGGAATTGGTAGGGTATCTATTTAACACAAAAGTCTAGGAAATGAGTGAGAGGGAGAAAACACACAATCTTGTTTAGGAGTCAAGCCTTTCCTGTCACATAGATGAGATTTTCTTCCCCAAGGTTGTCTTTTTCAATTCCTCCTTGAAACAGAACTAATACAGAATTCTGATGAAACAACACCTGTTCCAACCACAGGGCAGGTTTTTGGGCAGTAATCCCTTTGGATACCAATTCATTGAAGTCTGCTAAATAATTAGTAAGTAAACTTTCCTAGTTGGTTTCCATTCCTAGGGGCAACGTTAACGGTTCTCTAATTTGAATCATTTGGTAAGAATTCTAGAATAGAATTTCTCACAAATAAGATACTACATTTTCTCAAATTTAGAAACACTTTGATTTTTAAATTATTGAACTTTGATTTTTAAATTATTGAATAATTAGAAAATAACCCCCTGTACATGTACCTGTACTGTATGACTTAAAGGGTCATCTTAATCATGGTAGAAAGGAAGTACATTTGTATCCTTTGAAATGTAGGAGCAAGTTTTTTATTGGCAATGCTTAAATTGTTATTAGTTTTCTATCTGTTGTATTACTTTAATGAAAACACTTAGGTAGTCTGAAAAAACTTGTAGATGAAGGCACATATTTATAAATATTCTGTGAACTCCTTAATCTAGCTTTAACACTGGAATGATATAACCATAAATATTCCCCTTAGCTCAATATAATTGTATAATTTTAAATTTAATCAATCAGAAATTTTGCATACACTAATGCATAAAGATTACCATATGTATTTATAAATCTGCAAGCAATGAGATTAACTTTTTCCATGTAAGTTAAATGCTTCTACAATCCTTGACATATATACTTTGCATTATTAAATATATAAGGCATACAAATAATATAAAACCTTAATGTATTCTTACTATGTCTTCAAAACATCCAGAAAGCAAACTCGGAAAAAATACTTAGATTCAATTACATTTTGAGGATAAATTTTTGGACTAGTTCTAAGAAAAATGATAGTTTTAACATAGATCCAACCAAATTATTACTTTCTGTCAACTGTACTTAATCACACAGTAAGAGGAACGAACTGACTTTTTGGTTGTCTTGTCCCTCAGCAATATACCTCTTGTATTTTTATTGAAACTCATCTTAAAAGAGATCTTCAGTAGCATGCTTTTTAAAAAATCCAGTAGAGATGACCTGTGACAGTTGAAAAAATGTATTGTTGTATTTTCTCCACATAAAGGAACATTAGGCAAGTGGAGTATTTGTTCCAAAGAACTTTTTATTTTTCTTACTAATTGTTATACCCTATTTGAATTTTTTTCAATCAAATGTACTATATTCACAAAGAGATTAAAATAGAAGTAACATAGCATGAAGAAACACTGTAAGTATAACTAAAGAAAATTTAAAGTGTTCCAATTTGAATTTAATTGTTAACATATAATTAAATTTTGAGTATTTCAAATTTTATAATGTTAAAATGCTGATATTTAATAATAGAAAAAATCATCTCTGTGCAAGTAGAACATATTTGAATATCGACTAAATATTTTAAATGCTTAACCAGAAAGTATGGTGATTAATGTCTCTTGCACTTTTATATATGTTGTCAATCACCTAATAAAAAATTATAAAGAACAGCTGGGCGTGGTGGCTCATGCCTGTAATCCTAGCACTCAGGAGGCTGAGGCAGGAGGATCATTGTGAGTTCGAGACAAGCCTGGGCTAAAAAGTAAGCTCAAGGCCAGCCTGAACTGCACAGTGAGACCCTGTCTCAAAAAGACAAAAAAAAAAAAAGAATTAAACTTCATGAAACTTATATTAACATTTTTTAATATTGCCATCATTGTATTCTTACTACTGTTATTTCTGTATTATTGCTTTTAAAATAAAAGAATGTACATATACTAAGTTGTTAATTTAACTTTCCTGATGATGCTGATCATAGGAAGTTGTCCTCATCTCAATGTAGAATATTAGTAGTATAAAAATATTTTTATTAAATTAACTCCACCAGGGTTCCTGAAAATTAGTGAAGTATAAGTACATTTTCCTATACCATGAAACTTAAATATTTGGTATTTCATATAAAGTAAATGTTTAATATAATATTATAAAATGATATGTAATGACCTTCTGGTTCATTATACAATGGAAACTGAATAAATTTATCAACTCATTAAAATATGGTTTAATTAGGTAAAACATGGATTTATTTATGTCAAGACTTGACAAAAATGATGCCACTTTCTTTTTGATCGAGTGTCTCTCCTTATTTTTTGTGAATATATTTTCACTCTTACAGAAACTCTATGGTCACTTGAGGTATATTCTCAGAAGGTTCAAAATATAACATTAAATTTCTATTTCACTTTGATATTTTATTTTATGGCAGCTATAACAAATAACCTAAAGTAGTTCATTTCTGTGACAAGGGAATATTAATTCCCAGGAACAGATGTGAATTTCTGTCTCTGCCAGGTATAATTTGAAAACTCAAGTTACTATTTTTTTCTACAATTTTACTTTTGCTCTTTTGAGTCTGCCTGGTTATATAGTTAGAGACAACATACAGCTTTGATATGAAAAATGGGCTGTTCAGAGGGCCCTTTAAAATTCCATTATTATTACTGCTATTATTTTTTGTTGTTTTTATTGTTAGCTTATTGCTATTATGCTAACTGCCAATCAGCCCTTTCATTTGCCTTGTAACATATTAGATTAAGTATTTCTGAAAGCCATGGTGAATTGCAAAGTTCAAGGGCAATGATAAGATTTAGAATCAGCAGTCTGTACATACCTACTCACATTTCTGACATCACTTGCAAATTTTGGGAAAGAGTATTTCCTCTCTTCTTAGATTTGATTTCACTAGAAATTGTATAATTAATTTAAAGATTTTCTTTTACTCATGGTTACAGTTTTGTTTAGAGGAAATAGTACACATAAAAATCAGCAAATCTATAGATACATAAATTAGACTCCAAAAAGGTGCCAAAATATAGCTCCCACTATCTAAATCCATGATCATAGTCTTTCCATGCTTCAGTATGTAATCATACACACTGAATACCCTTAATCAGAGTCACTTTTTTGTATAAGAGCATTTATTAGAGCTTAATTATACTGCAACCTGTGTGGCTGACATTTAGTCTCCTTCCTTTGCTAGAGATTAGTATTTTAATTTCTATATTTTGTTGAGAGTATACCAAATACCATCTGATCCAAAGATACCATCCTAAAAGACAATTTGTACTGTTCAGTCTCCAAAATTTCCAAGGAACCAAAAAACAATCCTGTGATATTCCAGTGATTTGGAGTTCACTTTCCAGTAGGAAAGACCAAATCACAACCCGATCTATAAGTAGGATAATTTATCACAACAGAACAAAGTAACTAGAACTGAAATTGCCATATTTAACTCAGTAGGAGTGTGACATAAAGAAATTTCTCACTATTTCTATCATATTTGGTATTTGTAACAATTTCTGTGGCTTAACTCACAGAGAAAAAAACCATTACATAATTTAGAAAAGCCATTTTGAACATTAATGAGACCTTTCACTACAGATTTAGATAGACTCACTTTTGCATTTTCTCTCAGTTAAAAACCCAGAAAGAAAGTGTTGTTCCATGTTGTTTCCAAAATCAGATCTTTAAATGAAAATGAAATTCTCTTGGGTGTAGCTGTCAAATATCACTTTATAAGGATAGTTATTTATGTGATTTTTATGGAAAACACATGAGTTTTCCTCTACCAGAGGTGCAGAAAAGAGCAAGAACACACAGCAATCTTTATTTTTCAACTCTATTTTATCTCTCTTTTCTGAAAAAGGATTTTTTCTTTTACACTAACTATAGTTAATTTGGCAATTGAAATGTATGTTTCATCACTCACAAAAGTTTCACATCAATGAATAAAAATAACAAAAAGAATTGAATACATATTAAGAATTAAATTTGAGATGTTCTCCCAAAATTCAGGTACTACAGACTTTATGAGGTCTGGACTGCTAATTCAATTACAAGAGTACTGACCTCATGTATGAATTAACTCATTGATGAATTTATAGCCTAATAGGCCATTAGAAGCTAAAACCTAAATGAATGAAGATCACTGGGAGTGTGATTGAATGGTGCACTTTCCTCTAGCTCTTTCCCAGGCTCTGCTCCTGGCTACCGTGAGGTAAAGCAGATTTCCTTTGCTATGCCTGGCCTTGTTTCTGCCGTGGAGTTAGAAAGCATGTGCCTAAATCCTCTGAAACATGAGCCCAAACCAACCTTTCCTTCTCTAAGCTATGTGTTTCAGGTATTGTATTTTAACAACAGAAGAGTGATTGATAAAGTACAGAAGTGAAGCTAAGTCATCTCAAACAATAAAGTGCAAAAGTGAAGCTAAGTCATCTCAAACAACAAAGAAGTCTTGAAAAAAACAAAAAAACAGGAAAGAGAGATGTCCCTACATAAATTCGGAAAAATATTTATAAGAATTTTATGAAATGAGAACTGTAACACTGGTAACTAAAAATGATGGTCAGATATACTAAGTGGAGAAATAAAAATCACAGCAACAATAAAATTTATGTTTCTTAGAAAAAGAATTTCCAGGAACATGCATTCTGGAACACAATTATTGGGGTGATATCTTAGTTACTTTTTACTCCTTGCTGGGACAAAATACCTGACACCCAAAATGAAGGAAGGAAAAGTTTATTTCTTACAGTTCTTGGAGGTTTCAGTCCATAACCAGTTGGCTCCAAGGTAGCATGGCGTGGTGGGGCAGCCCTTCATGGTGGCTGCAAACAGCAAGCAGAAAGTGGTAAGAGAGACACACCTTCTTCCAGCTATTACATCATATCCTGGCTCCCCACCTAGGTGGATGTAACACACCACCAATCTGAGCACTAGACAATGAACCAATCACAAAATATGAGGCCTTGGGAGGGGGCCAAAGGAATACATTATCTGTAACATTCCACCCCTGGCCCGCTCAATGATTCATGTATATCCTTTTACAAAAGACATTTAGTCCATCTCCAAGAGTTGCCAAATTCCTAACAATTTCAGCATTGCTAAAAAGTCCAAGTCCCAAGTTTCCTCTGAGATCTAAGGCAAACTCTTAACTGTAACCCCCACCCCTGTACAAATGAGACAAAGTTAAACATTTCCAAAATGCAAAGGCACAAGATAAACGTTTCCATTCCAAAAGTTACCAACAGTGGAATACCAAGGATTGGAACCAAATCAAGTCCAAAATCCAACAGGGCAAACATTAAGTCTTGGAGTTGCAGACTCAGCCTCTGAAGCAATTTGGTTGCAAGCTCCAAAAGGCTTGGGTGATTCCATACCCATGGCACTTTCAGGAATTTTATCTCCTGCAGCTTCTCTCTTAAGCCTCCTCTGCTTGGTTTTGCAGTTTTTCTTGGATGATCCACAATCCTAGCTTTTTCAAACTTCTGGGTCTCTACTGCACCTCTGGCTTCACCCTTACATCTTTACATATTAACCTCTCAGGGCACAGTGATTTGCCTGCCACGCCTTTTACAATCAGGGTGGAAACCATCATACCCTCAGAATTCATTTTCCTTGCACCTGAAATCAGCACTATGTGGACGTTGCCACGATTTGCTGACAGCTGGAGCAGTAGTCAGGCTTTTCTCTTTCTTGGCTGTAGGGGTCAAGTGCCTTTATTGCTGGGCTCTGTGAACCTGATCGTAAGGAAAAGCTTCTCTATGTCACTGCCATTCTGGAAGCTGCTGCCATTTTGGAACCTCATATGGCTGTCACCATTTTGGGACTTCACATAGGTGCTGCCATTTTGAAATGCCATATGGCCTCCGTTGCCATTCTGGAGCATGGTCCTCTGCAGCTTTCTCCTCTGAGCAACTTTTTCACTTTTGCAGTTTTGAGGCTGCAAAGGATGGTGACCTACTGCTTCCTGGGATGCCCCTTGGCCACCTTTCTTATTTCTCTGTTCCTTCTCAGCAATTGAAGTCTCAGTTCTGTCTTTATAATCCACAGCTTTACTGACATTTTCCTTCTGGCCAAACTCACAACATTTTAAATAACCCTGTTGGGCTCTTTGCTCTTGATTTGCAGCATAAATCTGGCTGAAAGTCTCCAACAATAGCCATGCCATTGACTATATTTGACTTTCTTGAAATTTCCTTTGCCAGATTAATCAGTTCTCTGCCCTTAATCTCAGTATCAGGCAAAATCTCTGGACATAAGCAAAATACAGACAAACTTTCTGCCAAACCATAACATACATGTCTGTAGTCCAACAACCAATGTGGTCCTTCTTCCCAGCAGAAACCTCCCAAGCTTGGTCTTTACCAGCAGGTTTTTTATCTGCTTTCTGGTCTCCTGAGCTCTGACCAGAATCTCCTTTACAGAACAGACTAAGCTGTTCCAGCTGTATTCACTCAGGTGATATCTCTGAACCTTTCCAAACTCTGTCCACATGCCATTTCCAAAGGCTCTCGCACCACATGGTCAGTTAGAGTCACAGCAATGACCCCACTCCTCTGACACCAAATTCTGTCTTAGTTACTTTTTAATCATTGCTGGTACAAAATACCTGACACCAAAAATGAAGGAAGGAAAAGTTTATTTCTTACAGTTCTTGGCAGTTTCAGTCCATACTCAGTTGGCTTCAATGCAGCATGGCATGGTGGGGCAGCCCTTCATGGTGGCTGCAAACAGCAAAGCAGAAAGTAGCAAGAGAGACACACTGTCTTCCTGCCATTACATCATATCCTGGGTCTACCCCTAGGTTCATGTAACACTCACACCACCAATCTGAGCACTAGACAATGACCAATCACAAAACATGAGGCCTTGGGAGGGGGCCAAAGGAATCCATAATCTATAACATGTGAGATAGTGAGATTTGTTTTTGTGATTTAATATTTTTGTTTTTGAGGATGAAAACACATTAGTCTACATATGATATTGCGTTGTCAATGAATAAAATTTGAAGTGTAATTATGGAATAGATATATTTCAAATCTGATTGAAATTAGTTCATAAGTTTTGATCTTTGACTGGATGGAATGTAGTACTGATAATTGTTATGGAATTTTCAAATAAGTCATCACAGAACTATAGCCACTTTGAAAATCTTCCAGTACTAATAACTTCTTGCATGTATAGAATTATTTATATATTTATGTACACTCACATAAATTTATCAATTCATTATGCTAATAATATTTTAATAAAATTTATGGTATATATCCCTTGTATATATTATGAAAAAATTCAGAAAATTTACTCAAAATCATTTTATGATGTGGTAAAAGCATAGTATATTAATGGAACTGGCAATCTAAAGTAGTACTTTAATCACCAGTCTGTCATTCTTCCTCTATATCTGTTTTGTCATTTTAATTCTCTCTTTTTTGTATTTAAGTTTTGAAAACTCAGAATTTATGTTTATACATGCATTGTAATATGTAGAAATACTGTAATACTAAAATAATTCAAGCTGAAATAAAATTATTTCCAGTTATAAATTTTGAAGGTTTTTCCTCTATTCTATATACAAGCTTCATAGCTATCGTTTAGAGCTAATGTGTGCACTGAAAAGTACAACCGCATACAGCTAATGTATACAATGGAAAAGAGTAAAACCAACTATTTTATATTTTGAATGCTTTATTGAAGCAATGCACTTATTTGGGATATGAAGAACTTGACATTTGACATGTGTGTGAAAGGCATAATAACAGAATCAAGATGATAAATACTTCTATATCCCCACTGTGGACTAGGAAATAAAGCCTAATTGTTATTGAAAAACTCGGTTATCCCTTATCTAATCTCTATCATTTCCCCTCAGTCATCCCCACTTTCCACTCCAGTTTTCTTTGTAGTGACCACTTTCCACTCCAGTTTTCTTTGTGACATCTTTTTATTTTCACAAATGAATGCGAACATGTGGTTTTGTCATCACTTAACATGATCACTACAAGTTCAATCCATGTTACTGCCAATGGCAGTACTCTATTCTCTTTAGAAGGATAAATAATATTCTATCTGTAAATGTTTCACATATTCCTTCTCCATTTGTCTGTTGATAAACACTGTTTGATTTCAGATCTTGATTATTATGAATACTGAAGCATTAAACACAGGAGTGTAGCTATACCTTTGATGTGATGATTTCCTTTCCTCTGAATATAGGATTAGATCATGTGCTAGTTCTATTTTAAGTTTTAAATGGATCCACTACCATTTTCCATAATAGTTGTACTAATTTCTCTTCCTCACATTTTTTTTTACATTTTGAGAACTGCCATTCTGTCTTTACGTGATATTTAATTGACAAAAGTTTTACTGGGATTTCTCTGATGGTTAGTGATACTGAATTTTTGTATATGTTGGCATTTTTAAGGTCTTCTTTGAGAAATGTGTATCTTTACCCCATTTGCTGAATTTTTAATTAATATTTCTGAGTTTTCTATAGGTTAGTATATTATAATCTCTCAGTGAATACTTCACAGATATTTTTTATCATTTTGTGGGTTATCTCCTTACCTTGTAAACTATTTCCTTTATGGTCATAATCTTAATTTGATATAATTTTATTTGTGAATTTATACTTTTATTGTGTCTAATTCTGAGATCACATATGAGAAAATTGTTTTACTATAGGGGACCTGGCCAAGGTCTCCACCTTCCTGGATGAAGGTCAAAGATAAAATAAGAAACAGAGACAAATTTAGTAATGCATGATAGGGGACTGGAAGGTGAGAGCCTCAAAACTGGCAAAAACCCAGATCCTCCAAACCAGCCACTATTTACTGGGTGTGTACAATGCAATGCCCGTATATAGTAATAGGAGGGGCTAGTTGATGATTCCAGGTCAGCAGAGGATTCAGAGGTCAGTGACATGCAGGAAAGGAACAACCCAGAGATGACTCATAAAGGTCCTTTTATGCTAAGAAGGATCTTGCTCTGGAGTGTTCTTTCTCATTTTAGTAGTCTTATTTTAGACTTAAGGGTGGGAGAGGATGGCCCATCCCAAGAGTTAATGGAAAGTCTCAAGATGATGAAACAATAATCTCAAGTCTCCATTTATCCCTTAGGGAAGTATGAAAAATTAGCCATTGTGAATTCATGTTCCCCAACAGTTTACATCAGTGTTATAAAATAATGTCCTGTTTTCTTGTAAAAGCTCATGAAAATATGTCTTACATTTGGAATTAGTTCTATAAGTATCAAAATCTTAGGTAATAGTGTCATACATGTACTGAGTTAGCCAGTAATATTTACTGAAGCAACATATATCATTAGTGATTTTGAAAAAAAAGTTATGTGGTCATGTGTACATGGATCACATTCTGGGTTTCCGGTTCTGTTTCATTTATCTATGTTTTTTCTTATGCTGGTGCCATTCTGTTTTTGTTTCTATGACTTTATAGATTGTCTTGAAGTACAAGTAAAAGGTTGGCATCTGTGAGATATTTTGCTGAGGATTGCTGCCGCAATTCTGGCATTTTATGATTTTATGCCACAATTCTGGTATTTTATGATTCCATATGAATTTTGGAATCAAATTTTCTATGAAGACTGCCACTGTTCTTCTGAAGGGCACTGAATTAAATTATAGATCATTTTTGTTGTATGGTAACTTTAACAAAATTTGTCTTCCAGCCTAAGAACACAGAATCTTTTTTTGTTTGTCCTTTAAATTTTTTCATAACTACTTTGTAGTTCTCATTATGGATATCTTTCTCTTACTTAGTTAACTTTATTCCAAAACATTCTAAGTATCTTCTCACTTTTTAAAGGAATTTGTTTCATGATTCCTTTTTACAGTATTCCTTTTTACTGTTCTATAAAAATGCTACTTTTATATACATTATTTTTTTATCTTGCAACTTCACTGTATTTATCAGTTCTAACAGACTTCCATGTCTTTCACCAGGCTATTACTTCTCTAGTTTAGTTTTTATTTACTCATTTATGCATCATTGTCTCTTTCAAAGAAGTACCTTATATATGTTTTGCACATTTCTTCCAAGGACTATTACACTGTCTTGCATTATGCTGACCTTAGCTGGGCTTTGTAGTCTTAAAGCCTTCCAGTACATACTTTGAATAAAAAAAGAATAAATATTTACAGAGAATTGTCACATTCGATTTAAAAAAAAGAAATAAAATGGAATGTTGTTATACATTTCAACTACAAACAATAAGAATCATGATACAAAATATTTTCAGATCATGTATTACAAGAATTATGTTGTTTGATCTCTTTTTTATGAGCACATTTTGATAAACATCTTTGGCTAATCCTTCCTGAAATCAATACAATGTTAGATGATAAAGTTGAATTAAAAAGTCATGATATCATAATATGGCAAGCATGACAAAATGGCAAGCAATTCTTAAAAAACATCATTTTTCTGGTCTATATATGTCATATATTGCAAAATTGTAAAATGAAATATGCATATATTTATATATGTATTTTCATTTTTTCCTCAGGCTAAGCATGTACAGTAAGTCAGTGACTTCTATTTTTCTCTACAATATATTTTGTTGACCATGAAATGGATTGCTTCACACTAAAGCAAAAATGTTTTTTCATTATTGTGATGGATTAAAAACTGGTGGTCAACTTACCACCAGCTGAATTAAATCGGCATGGTGCTGAGTGTAGATGGCCCACCTGAGGAAAGTTGCCAGCATAAAAGGAGACCTGGAGAGGAAGAGTGGGGCACTGAGGGTTCTCCTAAGTGTTGCTGTTGTTTGGACCTGTTGATTCTCCTGTAGGAGCTTGTCATGGCTAGCTTCCAAGATATGAATTTGGCCATTATCATCAGAGGAGCTCAGGACCCTGTCACTGAGAGTGGCTGCGGTGCACTTTGAGTGATCTCTGGTCCTTACATTGAGCATTGCTTCCTGGCTCTGGATGGGTAGATGTTTGCTGTTTAATCTCCAGGAGAAGCTTGTCATGTTGGCTTCCTGACAGATACTGGACTGTTCTCATTATTGGAGGAGTTCAGGACCTCACTGTCACTGGGGATGGCTGTGATACTTTTCAGGTGAGCCCGGATCCTTATCTTTAATGTCCTTCTTGGCTCCAGTGTAGAACTGTCAACCTACTGGCACAGCTCCTTCATCCCACTGGCAAAGACTTTCTAGCTTTGCATTAACTATGGCCAAAATGAAAATCTATGCACTTTGATGTGTTTTTAAATGATATTTTTTATTTTAAAACTCTGACATAATAATCAATTTCTAATACCAAATTGATGAAATACAAAATATGAAATGTAATCACTTTTATTGTTATGAGGACAATGTAAGTAAATTCCTGTGTGTCCTGATTGAACCTAGTGAAAATCACGGAATAAATTACATGTGTATTAACTGATATTCTTTCAGTAATACACCATTCACTGTTATATTAACAATTTTATGAAAACTGCCCAATACATACTGTGAAACATAATATTTAAAATATTCATTTAGTTAACTCCTATGTGTTTTTAAGCATAAAATAACAAAAGAAAATTATCACATTTTTGTGAGTAAGAAATTTCTAACTGTAGTTAAAACACAGAAAAACAAAAATGTACAAAAGCCTACATTTGAATTTTCAAATTGGCTGGCTGGAATGTCATAGAAATTGTGGTGGATTGACAACTGGTAGCCAACTCATAACACCTAGCTGAACTGAATCAGTGTGGTTCTGTGTGGATGGCCCACCTGAGAACTGCAGAGGAAGAAGCAGTGTTGTTGATTCTCCTGTTGCCGTTGGTTCCCCTGGAGAACTTTGTTGAGCTTCCTCTCTGATGTGAGCTTGGTTGTTCTCATTGTCAGAGGAGTTCTGGACCTTGTTGCTGAGAATAGCTGCAGTTCACTTTGGGGAAGCTCTGTTCTTACTTTTAAGTGTCACTTCCTGGCTTCAGTGCAAATCTCTCAGCCTATCACACAGATTCTTCATCCCATTGGCACAGACTTTCTAGCTTTCGCCCCTGAATTCTGGGCCTTCCCAGAGCAGATCTGTGATACAGACTTGCATGAGTCAGTGTTGTGGGGACTAGGCCACCAGTTGGACTCGTAAGGGGCACTGTCATGGGCTCTAGGACTTCAGCTGAACTCATGTAGGACATTGCCATGAGATTGAGACCCTCAGCTGAATTCTTTGAGTCTTTAGTGTATACATTCTTTGTGTTTGATTCCAGTGACCATTATAAAATAATTCTATAAATTATGTGTCCTATATGAAATTGTTTTCCTTGTAAACCCTGACAACACAAACCCATGTGCATTTATGTTTTGAAGATGTTCTTAAGCAAGGGAAGCCCTCACCTTCAAAGGGAAATACGTAATGATAATCAGAAGTTTTTTCCCTTTTTTGTATATAGCCTTTATCCATTTTAACTGCTGCCTGTTGTTAGACAGTTTTTCACTGGAATGTGCTCTGAATTATTAAGTATCTGAATCCAAATTGAGTAAAATAACTTTATTCCCTCGATTTACTCTTATTATTTTGAAATGAATAGTTTATATCCAAGTAAATTACCTTTCGTATTCATCTCTGTCACTTGCCACTTTTCTACCTGTCAGTCTTTCTCTATTTCTATCACTCTCCATACAACATGAATCTTACATTGGGTATTCAATGCAGCTGTTGATTACTAGTGCCTTATCTGAGCATCAAATACAGGAGAGAATTCAAAGGGGAGAGACATTCCAGGAATCCATTCAGAGAAGCTCTCCTATGCTTAAGACTGTTATTCTAGCAGGAGTTGATCATTTAAATTTTAAGTACAAGTACAGAATTTAAAATTGAGCATATTATATACATTCTAGCCTTTGTATGCCTTTGACAAAGTCCCAATATGATAAGTGCAATAAAATATATAAACCTTCTGTTAGGCCATGTATCTAGATGCTTCTCTAATGCTTCCTAGGGTCATAGGTTAAGCTTTTCAGAGGTGACTGGATCTAAAGTGTGTGATGCTAGGATGAGGAGATGGTGCTGGGATTATTTCGTGGTTGTTGCTAGCATAAAGGCTACTCCAAAGTGTTGAGTGCTACCTCTCCTAAAGGCATGCAGCCTGGGTAAAGCACAAGAGATAGAAAGAGGGCCACTGTTTACCACTTATAACCTGGCGCTTTGATGCCTTCTACCTGCAATGCACAGTCAGAAGACTTTCAATTTCCTATGGTGTTTTGAGTTCACTGTTTTCATTCACTAGCTTGTTTAGAGGTGCTAAGAGCAACCATCCAGCAATTGTTATATTTTTCACTCTGCCAAAAGTATTCAAAAGTATCCTTTATGGAGTTGCTAAATTTCCTACATCTCACAAGTGGCAAAGTAGGATACACAAATGGACCTACATTGCATATTCATACCAAGGACTATCAGTGTTCCCCACATTATCAGGAGAGATCAGGGCATCTTTAGTCCTCATCAAATTAGAGAACTAGCTCCAGGAACTATAAAAGGTATTAAAGAATTTATCTTTACAATTCTGTTTCTCTAAATTCTTTACTGCCACTCATAGTACCAAAATCTGTATCCGTCAGTGCTCACTACAGAAACAGACTTAATGCAAAATATACAAATGTATAAGGACTTACAAGGTAGGCTTACAATGGCCACCTACAGAGTCAAGTGTGTAAGAGTGAAAAAGGGCTGTCTGTACACTGGAGATCTGAAGAATCCAGTCCATGGTGAAGGGCTGGAGATCCATGCAATCTTGTGCAAGTCCCTTTCAGGAGGTCAGAAGTTCTGCATTGGAAGCCAAGCACAAGAACTAAGAACTAAGGTGAAGGTGAAGACTGGAGTTCCTCCAAAGAAGCAGAAGAAATCTTTCCTTCTTTGTTTCCCTTTTATTCTGTTCTATGGATAAGCCTACCTAGGGTGGGTCTTCTAGCTTCAAAAATCCCCCCAGCCACACTCAGAGCAATGCTGATACCATAGAGTTGGGCATTTCTTACTCAAGTTGACACCATCAGTTAGCTACAACAGTTATCAAAGATAATATCACAAAGTGAGATATATTGTGACTTTCCAAAGTTCATGTTTCAAAGAAGCCAGGATGATTTAAAGCAGGAGATATAGATACAGATGATAGCTATAGTTATAGATACAGATAGAGATATAGAGACAGACATACACATAGATTATGAAAGAAATGTGTTTCTCATTGAGATAGACAGATACATTAGTGTTAACATTTGTCTCTAACTTTGTGAAATCTACACAATAGAGATTTGCCACATACTGGAAAAGAAAACCTACATATCAACCTGCTTTTGTGTGAATATGTGAAAATTTTGTTCAACCAGAATACATGTGGATAAGAGAGGAATCCACGAAACTTAGACATTCATATCATGATAAGCAAACCCTCAAGGTTAAAAAAAATCTCTTTTCCACTATGTGTAAATTTGAAGTCAATCATAACAGTAGCAATGTGAAAAAGGAAAACAAAATGATTTCTTGAAATTTTGAGGAGAAATAAGTGTATTTACTCACAAAAATGTAATGTGTTATAACTGTGAGGAAATATTGTGTTAAAAATATAAAATTGAAACTAAAAGCATAAATCAATACAAAAATAGTTAAAGAAATTGTCTTGAAATTTTACCAACTATAGTGTAATTTTTGTATAGTTAATTTATTACCTAGAAGTAACTTTAAGTTTTTTGAGTAGTCTTTCAAGTTTGCATGACAAATACATCCGAGTTTTGCCTTATTATCATGAGTAGGTAATACACATGCTGTTCAATATCATGAATGATATTGAATAGCATGAATGGAAAAACACATGCTTCTATAGTTTCTGATATAAGTTTATATACATTTTGATAGAAATATAAGGTATGCAAACATTTTTGCAGATAACTCATTAAATTTTACCCATACTGTGTAATATCTTAATATAGAAAACAGCATATTCTTACTACAGAATGAATGAATATCTGTAATTAGGATCTATTCAGCCCTTCCAGTTATCTTCCCAAAAGAGTGAAAGACATCATATTACAGTGATATATGCATACTAATTTTAGAGTAGCACAAATTTATACCCAATAGCTAAATCTTGGACATGGCAAATATATTCATCAACAGATACATAATAAAATGTGATATTATTACACGATGGAATATTACTGTGCCACAGAGAAATACAAACTTGAGTCATTTTTAGAAAAATGAATATACCTATTGACTGGTGCCACCCATACCCTGGATGGAGCTTCCCATTACTGGTACCCAGAACAATGCTCAGCTGCTCAGTGAGCCAATTCACTATGACATACTAAATCCATATTCATACACCCTTAATCAACAATCACACAACCTAGATCCAGCCACCTCAGAAAAGCCCTATTTATGAGCACATGAGGCTGTAGAGGGACCCCTAGATACAAGCCGTAACATAAAGCAACAGAGATAGAAAGACCTGTGCATTGGATTCGATAGTTCAGCCATGGGTGAGAGCACCCTAAAACTGGATGGAGTCATGAGATTGAGACCAATATGTTCCTAAACCACTACTTTAAAGCTTATATCAATTTGAATTGCGGATCTTATAATTTTCATCTATAACTAATCTAATATACAAGTTAAAATATATCCAATATTTGTAAGAATCAAGTAAGCATAAAAATAATAACTGGAAATACATTATTATGGAAAGAATGTCAAAATTGTAAGTCTAATTATGTCACTGTTTGAGAGACTTTTTTCTTTAAAGCAGTGTAATGATAAAAATTTAGAATAATATTGTATGCTTAGTATTCTGTGAGTATAGAAGACTGTTTGTGAAATGCAGTAAAATAGAAGGTGACAGAATTGTACATTTAAAATACTGAACTAAGCAAATTTAAACTGACTTATTTTGTTATTGGATTTCTCAGAGATATTAATATGGAAATAAGTTAATAAATCTCTGACATATTCTTAAACTACCTGATACTGTTCACATATTTGCTCACATAAAATTGAATGTTAATAGACCATCACCCAGAATAACATTTTGTGCCCTACACTTTTGAGTGTTTGATCAGATGAACTTGAGATAAATTCTGCTTTTTCATGATGTGAATTGAAATAATTAAATTTAGGATCAAATAAAGGATCTTGTTAGCAACTGTCTTCTCGTGTATGAACAATTTTTCAAAGAAAGATACTGACCATATGTTCACTTGTTCCACTGAGAATTAAAAAAAAAACATGTGAAACTTATGTTTGAGATAGGTAGAGTCAGGTTAGATGCTTGAAACAACTTTCTGACATCCAGGGTTGTTTAAACACACAAATTCGCTACCAGGGGAACATATATGATCTTTTTCTCTGAACATCAATAAGAATAAGACAGACAACCATCTGTTTCAGGGGTTCAGTTTGTTGCCCTACTTGAAAGCACAGCCTTGAATTAAAAAGTGTGTGGAGAAAATTTCCATTTTATAAAGATAAACATCCCTCGGACATTGAAGAAATAAAACCATAAGATAAAGAAAGTGATCTAGTTAAAGGATGCACTCTAAACAGAATTGTCTCATGAAAATTGAAAGTAAAAATAAAATTTTAATGAAATGTGGGATAGATTTGCGTTAGTAGATTTAACATTAAATATTTAAAATTGAGTCAGGGCCTGGTGGCATACATCCACAGCTGCAGCCACTGGGAAAGCTGAGGAGCTCAGACATTGCAGCCCAGACCAGGAACACAGTGAGATGCTTTCTCAACAATGCATATGGAGATTAAATTGTCTTTTACTATGTAGAATGTCAGCATTTTAAACTGTCTTTATTTAGATTATTTTACATTGGACATTAATAATTCAGTTTATTTTCCACAGCTTTATTGTATTCTAAATAATGTTCATTAAATCATAATTCATATATAAGGAAATCCCTATGTTTTAATAATATTAGTTAAAGCCATATTTCTAGGTTCTTGTTGGATTGTTGGACAGATCTGTTTGGACTCTCACTGCTTGAGTGTCCACTTTGTGTGCTTTAATTTTGTAACTTGAATAACTATTTTTAAAAGAACAATATGTGATTTATCAACTAGTGATTTCTTACTGTTTATCTTCTTTTCTTGAAATTCTGTAATATTTCTATCTTTTTCCTGTTTTTTTTTCTCTTTAAATAAAAAAAAAGATTTTTGAAAAGAATGCACATTCAAAACCAAATAAAAGAAATGGACTTTTTTTAGGTAACTGAGATTGAACACAGATCCTTCATACTGAATTACATCTCCTGCCATTTTTTTTAGTACTATTGGTGAGACAGAATCTTACTGAAGCTGGACTCAAATTTCCAATCTTCCTGCTTCAGCTTCCAGGAGTGCCTAGATTATAGGAATCTGCCACCTTCTCAGCCAAAAGACTTTGTACACCCAGGCAATTTTTTCTTATGCAACCCTATCCTTAATTACTAACCTTCAGTGAGTTAACAATCTAAATTAGATCACTCTACATTCATTTGATTATTATTAACCTATAGATATGGATTTATTTCCTTTCTAATTTTTGTCCTTCATTAGCAAATCAACTCTAAATAATATTATATAAATATTTTTGATAATTGTTTTATATTGTAAGATAGTTAAAAAGGGAACTCCTGAGTGTAGAGTAATTATAGTTTTAACAATATAGGTAAACGCCAAATAGTTTACAAAAATGCTTTTTTACTTTAAAATTTCACCTGCAAAGTGAAGGAGCTCCCATTTTTCCATGTCTGTGTCACTGTGTTCAGTCTCTTTAATTTTACTGTTTTAGTATAAGGTAAGGGCATCTCTATGTTATGATTGATAAGAGCATCTTTTATGCCTTTTTTGAACATTTGCGATTACAATTTTGTGAATTGCCTATTAAGTTTTTTACATTATTTTTACTCATGTTTAGGAGTTTTCATATTGGTATTGTATTCTTTAGTTTGATACAATTAACACAGTAATTATTGCTGTTTCTATTTGGCTTTTTCTATATCTATTTAATGTCTTGAGAAATTTCAAACTTTGTTTAAATGTAAATTATCATTTTTTTCTTTTATGGTACAGACTTTTATATCCCATAGTTATCAATGGCTATACAAAATGTGTTTTGACTGCCTAAAATGTTATCATACAATCTTAAAGTATGATTTTGCCTTGGTCTGTTTTGCCTTTTTTTATTAAAATTATCATTTTATTTATTTTATATTTTATTCATATGTCTGTAGTACATAGCAATCACATTTATCATGGGCATTTGTACGTATCCATAACATATCTAAATTTTGTTTTCTGTCCCTTTCTCCTCCCCACCACCAACCCCTGTTACCCTCCCTATTTACCAAATAGAATATAAAATAATGTAAATGGAGCTTTGGTTTTGCCTTTTAATTTTGCTTCCTATTTGATTAA
Organism: Hydrochoerus hydrochaeris; assembly: GCA_004027455.1. NCBI lineage: Eukaryota > Metazoa > Chordata > Mammalia > Rodentia > Hydrochaeridae > Hydrochoerus > Hydrochoerus hydrochaeris. The sequence goes on from PVLA01000499.1 coordinate 394,196, forward strand.
TGTATTCTGAAGTTCACTTGATAAGTGCATATGTTCTTGTTAAGACTTCCTCATAAATTACGCTTTTTATTATGAAATATTCTCTCATATTTCTTTAATGCTTTGTACTGGACACTTTCATGTGGTGCTAATATAGCTTTCTATCTTAAGTTTACCAATACAGATAACATTTTTCTCCTCTTTCATGTGTCAATTCTTTATACTGCATGTTTATTTGCATATAGTCTGATAACATGTGCTGTTTTATTAATGTATGTGGTAACTTATGTGTTAACATAATTATTGAAACGTTTAATTATGTCTATCATTGGCTGTTTGTTTTTGCCTAAATAATTTTCTCTTCATTTATTCCTTTAGAATTAACTGTCTTCTACATTCCAGATTTTATTTTATGTTCATTCCAAATGTACTTAAAATTGACTTTATGAGAAATAAGTTTCAGCTCTCTTTTAAACATTTTGCTTCCATAGAAGCCAAGAGAAGAGAAATATAGTTTTATGTTTATCTATACAAGCAGCATTTCCAATGTTCCACGTATTTTCAATTGTTTGTAGGTGTAGTTCTGGTTTTTCATCTGATGTTATTTATTTATTATGTAAAACTAAAATCAAATATAAAAAACGTTCCTTTAGTATTTTTGCATTAAAGATATTCTGACAGGATATTATGTTTCAGTGTCTTCTTTCAAGATGGCCCACATGATATTCATCAATAGCACTGTGCATTGTAATGTGCAAGGTACATATTGTATGCATTTACCTTGTAAAGATATTGCTGATAACTCTAAGTATTCACATATGTAGGTTGGAATTTGGGACAAAGTTTGAAATTATGTGTTTAGTGTACCTAATTCTTCTATTATTATATTTTGTTTTCTCAAGTTGAAACTTAAATTGCCAGTATGCTAGACTATTTATTATTACCTCTCATAAAACTGAAAATTTTTCATTTTATTTTCAATATTTTTTATCCTAGTATTTAAATTTGTATAACTTTAAGAAAAAAAGTTTTTTTTTAGTATTCACCCCAAAAAAGATGATCAGGACTATGTAGAGGGATGGATGGGTCCAGGAGCTCAAAACATTGTCAAGCTAAAAAGAATAAATAAATAAAAATTTTTTAAAAGTTTCCATCATATTTACTTCTGAGAGCCAGGCAACTTTTCTATGTCTTGGTTATCCAACATTATTGGCATCAAAAAATATTGAGGTATTCTGCTCTGCCTTCAAAGCTAAGATAGTATGCATTTATGACTTGGGCACAATTCAAGCATAGAGTATTCACATTTTTTAAATGAGATCATTTCAAAAAGGAGAGTAGGTACTCTGTGTATGCATAATTAGGGAGATGATAACAACACTGAGAAATTTCTTCAAGTAATTGCCATCAGCCCAATTTTCAATTCTCAGTTTACACTATATTGGGTAGCATGTTGTAGGAAATACAGTTTGGAGAATTTGGTTGTCATTTCATGCTTATGCAGGCTCCATTCAAAGAAACAAATGAAAAATTATTTTTTAACAGGGAACTATAAAAAGACTAATCTGTCTATATTTGTACAAAAGGAAGGTGTGTAATTGAATGGAGAAGGCAGGTAGTCTGGTTAAATATGTACTGTAAATGAGAAGCACTCCTGTAGAACTGCTGCACTGAAACTTCCAATGGTGTGAGATATATTTGTCCATGTATAATTTTTCCACTTCTGCAGCCACTCAAGTCAGTCTTTGAGTGTCTCTTAAAATATTTTAACATTTCTATAACTCAGAAATGATAAAAAAAAAAACCACTGGAAGTTTCTTATATGCCCAGTCTGAACCCATTTTTAATTAACTTGGTCTACCAATCGAGGACCAATAAGGAGGTTCAAAATGTTTAAGGAAGTTAAAGAGAGAAAAAATGTGGTCATATAAGGCATGGATATTGTGGCATGCACAGGAGTGGTTAAGTCAAGTTTTTAGATAATGTCAACTGTAGTCAGGATGCAGGAGATTGCATTAAACAGGGGGAGAAGATCAAAAAGTTAAGTGCTGAGAAATTCCTCACTTGAGAGATTTGATTAAGTGAAATACTTTTAGCTTTGACCAAAATATGATAAGTGGAACAGATTTTCCACACTCTTTCAGGATAATGCAGTGCACACATGTACACTCCGTTGGTTATTTTCTTATTAATATTTACATGCTCACAAGAAATTAGCATGCACATAGGTAAGAAGAAAGCTATTATAGACCAGGGCTCTTATTGAAATGTCCTATTTATCAAAGGGGGATATACTTTACATTTTCAGTATGAATCTGTCCAATGGACAAAATAACTAACCAGGCTTTTATTAATAGCCAGTGTCAGTTGATCTAGGTTGGCATTTATACAGCATTTGGTAAAGGTATAATCACGCTCTCAAGTTTGATGGTAACTATGTTGCATTCCAGACAAGACTGGAAATATTCAGAGTACTATGGGTGTAGATTATATTTCATTCTAACTCAAAATAAATTAATGAGAATAATCTATTAATAAACAAGCTCCCATGTGATCTGAGAAGTCTGTTCATCTGTGTTCTTGCTGGGATAATATCTGAAGGATCCATGAGATAATTATCAGGACAAAATTCAGCCACTCTTCTATGAACTGTTTCTATTTCACTAGCAAAAGCTGAGCAACTTCCTATCAGCATCACTTCCACCACAGAAGATGGAAGGTCTCTGTCTTATTTTTCTCATTGTTGAGACAAAATACTCATCATCCAAAGTTAAAAGAGGAAAGATTTATTGTAGCTCATAGTGTATGGTTTCACTTTCTGGTTGCCTGGCTCCATGGCAGGGTTGCATGAATGTTGCAGAGGAGAAACAGTTCATAGTGGATAGAAAATAGCAAAACAGCAAAGAAGATATAAGCCACCTTGTTTTTTGTGCCTTATATTCTATCCAGGATTCCTCCCCTTTGGATGGGTAGTTCTCATAACCAGGTTAGGGCATCTTTAATGCTAGCATTACATCATGAATCAGTGCCAGTGTTATACACTTAATCCTAATATCACATGTTCCAAATCCAGCCACCTCTGAACAGCCCAAGCTACAAGTTCACGTGGCTGTGGGGGAACATGTAGACATAAGTCACAACACCTCTATTCAGACTGATAACATGACTGGGTTCTCTTTCCATAAGACACATGGGTCCTACATTGTACAAAAACTACAGACCAATCACAGGCCAGTATTTGCTCTGAAAATGTCTGTACCCTTATTCAACTGTAGGAGTTTATGTATGGTCCACAAACCCTAATGAATGTCACAGATATATGATGTTTTGCACTACACATTACAATAAACCAATTGAGAAATTACTGAGACCCATGATTCAAATACAACTTGGATCTTACTGATATCACAGGAAAGCTATTCCTTAGATTACTAATTAGAGGCCTAAAGAGCACCTTGTAGGTCAAGGTTCTATTCCAATGAGGCAGCCTTTCTGTCAATTTGATAGACATAATCTGTGTCTCCATATGGAGACTACATAAGCCCCATTAACTGAATAGTTCCACCAGTCACTGGCCCTATTTTTGTTGTTGAGACAGAAAAAGCAAAAAGATCACCTGAAGTGAAATATTAGCCACTTCCTAGATTGTTTCCAGGGTTTTCTCTTGAGTAACATGCTCTTGTACTTTGCCTATATAACGGCAGAACCATATTACCACTTGTGGTTTAACATAGCATACAGTCCTTTTCGGGCAGAATCTTAATACAAGCTCAGCAGGAGAAGGTCATCAATGCAGTAGGAGGCACGTGGAGTGGGAATTTTCCTTAGTCACCGCCTAATCATTCAAGGCAGATAATCAGGGAATTTAGGCAGACTTCTAACAAGACACTACAATATGCACTGCGTAATGCACAACTGATCCTTATCATCTACCTAGAGAAAGGTGCTGAAAGGACATTTTAAATGTCATTTTCTAGATTCTAGATCCCTTCAATATGGCCAATAGCTTTTATGATTAACACTGCCAGAGCAAAGGGCAGTATAATAGTGTTGATCTCCCAACAACCAGAGTATCCAGGCACCTGGGACCTCATAGAGGCCAGCTTAAATGTTGAATGGCAAATAACCTCATGAAAGGCTTTGGCTGCCTAAAGATCAACAAGAAGAAAGGTTGTTTCTTTTTCTTCTTTAGGCAGCTGACACTGTCTTTGAGTGAAAACAGAGCTGTGTGCCACAACAGAGCCGGGTAGGCTCCCAGTCTTACACATTTCTGCCCTTGCCACAGCAGTTCCCATTAGGGATTGAAAGTAAAGGTGAGCAGGGTTGAACATCAATAATGGATGCATTTCAATCATACATTTAGTAAAAGGGTCCGTAACAAGCAAGATTTGTCAGATCTTGAAGGAATATCCCTATTGTAAGGATTGGGTAAGGATCCCAGGCTGGGATCCTAGGGTCCAGAATTAGTGCATTCTCTGTCTTTTTCTTCATCCTGTTAACAGAAATTGTGGGGTTTCCTTATTATAGAGGTGAACAAACTACATTTCAGAAGTGTCTGCATCCTGGTATGCAACACATTCTTTGAGAGTTTTACACTAATTTCTCTAAGGGCATGAGTCACAATAACCTGCTGGGTCACTGGCTTCCACCTGGTGCCAGTGACCTTGTAAAGCCTACAGGAATCACTTGGTGTAACTCAACTAAGGCCTCTGACAACTTTCGTCTCTACTTCTAGATCTGTGAGCAACAATCAGAGAACTGTTTCTCCAACTTCCTAAGGAACTACTTGTTTGATTTCTCCTTTGGCACAGCAGTGCCATATATGGTCTGTTTGGGGCTAAACAGAAGGATGAATGGTCCAATCCAAAACTCAATAGTTTGTTTAATAAATTTACATTAAACAGTAGGTGCCCATGGTATTCACTATGGGCAGCATTACTAACATGAACACTTCCTGAGACCCCAAAGCATAGTTATTGAAGCACAGGGCAAAGTGCTCACTCTTGAGAATGATCCCCTAGCGTTCTCCAGTGACTAATCCCTGGATTCAAGTAGCATACCGAATCTTATGTCTTGTGGAATCCTCAAGATGTTTTGCTTTTCTAGGAAGATACGTGTTGAACTGAAGCATCACCTCATGGTGCTGAGCTTTTAGAGGTCTCCTAATTGTAGACATGATAAGGGAGGACAAGTCAAACTGAATGCAGCTATGAGGACTTCGTCCATTCTCTGTAATACCAAAAAGAAGAAAAGTGGTGCCAACTCTTTCAATGTTCTCATTTTCCCTAAGAAAAAGCACAAATCAAGAATAAAGAGGATGGAAAAATCTCTTTAAAAATAACAAAGAACCAAGAAGTAATAGTACAAAGGCTAGAAGATGACAAGAGGATCTATAACTTAAGAATAAAAATGTGAGTGAAGAATCAGGGGTAAACACAAATGAAATACAAAGGTTATTTATAGAAATAGTTAAAGAAAACTTCCCAAGTATAGGAAAAGGAAATGATATTCCGATATATGAGGCATACAGAACTCCAACCAGCTATAACAAAAATAGATCTACACCCAGATATACGATAATTAAGATCCCAGAAATTCAACACAAGAGCAGAATATTAAAAGCTGTCAGAGAAAAGGAACAGATCACCTATAAAGGAAAACCCATCAGAATCATGACAGACTTCTCGACACAAGCTATCAAATCAAGAAGAGCTTGTAGCAAAATATTCTAAGCCCTGAAAGAAAATAACCTCCAACCCAGAATGATGTACCCTGCAAAACTATCACTCAAAATTAATGGAGAAACAAGATGTTTCCACAACAAAGAGGAACTGGGGGAGTTCGTGATCACCAATCCAACCCTACAAAAATTACTGAAGGACATTCTAGAGAGAGAGAGAGAGAGAGAAGAAAATCACCAGGATTCCAGGAACAATGGCAGAAAGGCCTCAATGAATGGGGCAGACAGTGGAATGAAGGAGAAAAGTAAACAACAATGACAGAAAATAGCATAGCAGAGAGAAGGCAGAGAAGGTTGGCCATAATTGCTAACATGGATGGCCTCAATACACTAATAAAAAGAAACACAGGCAGCATGGATCAGGAGACAGGGTCCATCAGGATGCTCTATATAAGAAATATAGTTAACCTGAAAGAGGGTTATAGGCTGAAAGTCAAAGATGAAAAAATAATGCTCTATGTGACAGGGAACCACAAAAAAGTGGGGATAGCTTGCCCACCAGCTGCAGATTGCTTGGAAAGACATAACACTTTTATACAATGGAGAACTACTCACCTATAAGGGAGGAAAACCTTGAGGCTCTTGTAGGTAAATGGATACAACTTGAGATCAAGTTCAGGGGTGAAAAGTTTCAGAACCACTTAGGTAAATAGCGGGTTGCCTCCCTAACTTAAAAACTAAAGGAATTAGTGGAATTCAAAATGTACAATGTACCCTGTGAAAGTGAAAGGGGAGGAACTGTCTAAAAAGGAAAGGCAGAGGGCATTGTTAATCTTGTATCATGATTTGAAACCCATTTTGCTTTCATTGCTCTGTTTACTTTGGTTATATTCTATTCCAGTTTGTCTACTTGTACTACATTTGATGGCATGGGCAGCTATTCCAAAGAGAGCAGGATATACTATGGTTACCATTTTTAATTTCATAATAACTTAATCTGAAGCCCTGTATTGCTTTCACTGCCTTGTTTTGACTGATTTTATTTGAATCTGTTTTGTTTGATAGTATCAAGTCTGAGGGTATAGGCAACTACTCTGAAGACAATAAGATTCACTATGATACCCATTCTGGTTTGACTATTATCTTCTTTTGAAGTCCTATAATGTCACCAATGTTTTGTTTTTATGTATTTTGTTTGGTACTGCTATGTTCACTTTTATTGTACCTGATGATATGGGCAATTCTATTGAAGATAACAAGAGACATCATGGTAACCATTTTAGATCACCTTGTATTTTGGTTTTAAGTCACGTACTATGTCCATCTTTTGTTCTGACTGACCCCTTTTGTTTTCTCAAAAACAAAAGGGTTGATGGTGGCGGGAGTTGGGTGACAGTGTTTCTCACTGCTGAAGAAACCACAATAATTGATTCCAGTCATTTTATGGAGAGTAAAGAGGAAACAGACAGGGAAACAAAAACAACCGAGAGCAGAAGAGCATTGAGTGAGACAGGAGAAAGAACCAGTGAGGCTCGAGGTGGTGATTCATGCAGATAGATACCTGCGCTAGGTAAAGGCATCGGAAATACCATGCTGCTTTAGCCGTCTGTCAATTCTGAATCAAAGTGTGTGGTAAACATTAGTATGCAAGATTTTGTTTAAACAAACATTTTAAAAATTGGGGGCAAAATACTGAAGAATCTAATACCTAGATGATATTTTACACTCCATCTTTTTTTCTTATATGCTAAACTCTTCAGATCTTTATCTCATTCAGTTCTCATTGCAGAAATGAATGAGAGTTCTTGCTGTACATCATTGCTAATATTTGTTAGTGTCAAGTTTAAAGAATTTAGCCATTCCAGTAAGTAGTTGTATCTCATTGTAATTTTAATCTGCAATTACTGAATAATGAATATTAATAAGTAGAATAAATTCCATATGATTATTTTCTATCTATAGATCTTTTTAAATATCTACTCAGATCTTTTACCAATTATTGTTCTATTTATATTCTTAACAATGAGTTTCGAGTTTTTATTAAGTAGTTTGGATACAAGCCTTTACCAGGTATATATTTACTTATTAGAATACCAAAGGAGCTCATAGCAAAATGAAGTAAAAATATATTGAGTTCATGTATGAACCTTGATTCCACACATGCACACCTTTTCTTACTATCACATCCTGCAGCACAGTGAAACATTTGTTTGAAACCCCTTGATTCACCATTATCAATAACTATCTATAGTTAACATCAGGTTTACACTAGGTGTACAGATTTAATACACTATGACAAAAGTATGCTGATATATATGCTCCATCATTACAGTGTTGTACCAAATAATTTCACTGTCCTAAGCATTCTGTGCCTAGCCTATTCCCCCAGTCTATCCGTATTTTTCCATATCATTGGAATCATAGCATGTAGACTTTGTGTCCTGGCTTTTTCCCCTCTTAGTAGTAGTCATTAAATTACTTTGTATCTTTTCATGACTTAAAATTTTATTTTTTGTTGTTCTGAAAAATATTCATTAGATGGTTGTACATCTATTTCCATATTCACCAACTGGGGCACATTTTCTATGATTTGGCAGCTGTGAATAAAGCAAATAAATTTATGTGCAGGTTTTATATTATGTTAAGTTTTTATCCCTGCCAAGTAGATCATGAATGCAGTTTTTATGCTTAGTTGTGCCACTTGGCTTTACTATTTTGTATTCCCGGCAGTGACCAAGATGCGCTGCCTTTGCTTAACATTTTAGAATTTTATAGTGTTTTTCTCTGTTCTACTAGTTATGTAGTTCAAATATATGTTTTACAAATCTTTCTGCCAATATGTGGTTTGTTGTCTTATTCTGTGTTGGGTCTGTGCCTAGATCACCAATCCCCCAAACAGGTGCATGGTGAAGGCCCAAAGGAATGAGACAAACAGCATGATCTTCAGGGCTCCAGGAGGACCAAAACCCTCTACAGAGTTCATAACTCTGCTAGCTGGCCCAGCCAACTGACCCTAGGCAGCCCATATTTAATCAGAACAAGCAAGGAAAATGAGTGCAAAATGCAGGAAACCTGAACAGGATCTTGGGAGGGGTTCCAGGACCCCTCAGAGCAACAGAGGATGCTGATTAAGGAAAACAATCCAGAAAGTCTCCAGGTGGCCTCAGCTGTGGCCTCTCTTGCCCCCTGAGGCGTCTCCTCATTCTCAGTTCAGCCATGCCCAGGGCACGCCACAGCCCTGCACTTGTGTTCAGCCTCAAAGGTGCCAACAATTCTCCTAGCAAAATCCATCATGAAAAATTTTATTTTAAAAAATAGTCAATGTATTAATTTTTCTCTTTATCAATTCTTTTATTATATTCAAGGACTCATTATTAAATGCTGGCCTATTTGTATTTCATCCTAGTGTTACCTTTTAGATTGATGACTTGGAATTTTAAATTCAAGTCTATGACATAGTTTACATTTTTAAAAGTGCAAGTTTTGCATATAAGATCCACCATCACACAATTCTTCCCACCTTCCCTTCTTCCCTTTAGTTTTTATTCAATGTATTTTTTCAGTGTAGAAATTCAGTTAATCCACTGAACATTGCTGAGAGTATTATCATTTCTCCACTGAATTTCCTTTGTGTTTTTGTCATAGATTGGTTGACTCTATATTCGTGGTTATATTTCTGGACTCCTGTTTCATTGACATTGTTTATTACTTCAGAAAGTACCATTTTCATTACCTCAGCTTTCTTGTTTTAATATTATTTCTTGTGGTGCTGGAGGTTGAACACAGGGCCACAGCATTTTAGTCAAGTATTTTACCATCCCCAGCCCATATCGCTTTTACTTTATGTAAGTTATGGATTGAGAGTTTCAGGTCCTTAGTGTGCTCTTATTCTGCAGAATTATGGTAATTCTTGATTTTTTCTTGCAATATAAATTTAAGCCTCAGTCAGTAATCACACACCTGAAACACTGACTAAGATTTTCTTGATTGTGTAAGTCAATTTAGGAATAATTGACATCTTGCTATAGTCAATCTTTCTATCCATGAATATGGTATATATTTTATTAATTTTATCAACTTTTTATTGCTGTCTGCATAAAATTCTCTACTTATCTAGATTTGCAAGTTTTTATAATAGCATAATAATAGTATTTAAATTTCCAATTTTAATTTCTAGTATATAAAATATTATTTAAATTTCCAATTTTAATTTCTGGTATATAAAATAGCAATTGACTTTTATGCTTTTTCCCATGACCTTGTAACATTGTCATATCTGCTTAATAGTTATACGTTTTATTATTATTTTTTGGATTTCTTATGTAGATAACAAGGTAATCTATGAATAAATACTAGCTTTATCACTTTTTCTAATCTTTTCATTCTTTATTTTTTTACTTATTTTACTTTTTTGGCTAAAACTTCTTCTATGATAGTGTATGGTAGCAATGTGTGGGCATAAGGTCTTATAAGGATAATATCTTGGTTCTCACCATTAAGTATTATGTAAACAGCTGTAAAAGTTTGTAGAGATTCTTTAACAAGTTGAGAAAGCTCCCCTGTGTGCTAATTTAGAGGAGAGTTTTTATCATGATTGGATGATATCGATTGCTTAATCAAATTATAAGATAAATGACCTTTTCGGTTTCTTGTGATTATCTTAATGGACTTTTCAGCATTTTATTAGCTTGGTACATATGGAATAAATCATACTTTTGGTGTATATCCATATATATCATCATGTGAGATATTGCTTTATACTTTGGTTTATCTCATTTTAGTATTAGAGTAATTTTGGTGTTATGAAATGAGCTAGGGTTGTTTTTCTCTGTTATATTTTCTAGAACAGATTGTAGAGAACTGATATAATTTTTTCACTCACTTGTTGGAAAAAATTCACTGATAACCTACAGGCTTAGGGTTTTATTTATTGTAAGTTACTATTTAATTCAATTTCTTCAATAGGTTAGGTCTGTTTGGAATATCAACATATAATTGAGTAATTTGGGGGAATATTTAAAGAAATTGTCTATTTAACTTAAATTATTAATTTTTAAGTAGTCTGTATGTCTATTGGATCATAGTTGATTAACACTGAGTTATTTTGTAATAGTAGTGATTTACATCTTCTTTCTCAATTGTCCTTCATTAGTCTCACTGGAGATTTATAACTTTTGTTGATATCTACAAAAAAAGAACTTTCATTTTTGTTGTTGATTTCCCTGATTGAATCTATTTTTGGCACAGTTTTTATTGCTTCTCTGTTGTTTGACTTGGGTTTTCAATGTTCTTTTTCACTACTTCCCTAAACTAGAAGCTTGCATTATTGATTTCAGATCTTTCTTCTTTTCTAGTACATGTCAGCACACTACAACTTTTGTACTAAGCACAACTTTCAGATCATCTCATAAAATTTGATAAATTGTGTTTCTATTTTTATTCACTTGAAATCTTTTCACTTTGAGAACTATTTCTTTGACTTATGCCTTATTTAGAAATGTTTTATTTAATGTCCCAGTATCTTATGATTTTCCAACTTTTTTCTTCCATTGTTTTCTAGTTTAGTTGCTTTGTGGTCTGAAGACACATTGTAATTCTTGTTGTGGAAATGTGTTTATATGTGTATTATCATCCAGAATGTGGCATGTTTTAACAAATATTGCAAGTTAGCTTGAATGTACATCCTCGTGATCTAGGACAAAATATTTTATAAATATAACTTAGATGAAACTGGTTGATAGTACAGTTTAGTTCAACTGTATTTTACTGATTTTTCTTCTAAGGTATGTATCATTTCCAATGGTGATATTTAAATCTCCCCTTTAATATTGATTTTTCTATTACAATTGTACTATTTTAAATTGTTTGTTTCAGGTTTTCCCATTTTCCTTTGTACACGTATAGTTACTACATCTTTTTAAATAATCATCTTAGAAAGTTGATATCTTTATCATTTTCTCTCTCTTTGTACTTTTAAATGTTCTTGTTTTGACAATGGCATTTACTGAGTATAACTACTCCAACTTCTTTTTTGTTTATGGTTAGAACAGTACACTTAAATTGACTGGATGAAGATCTGGCATTTTATTATTTTTCTATTTCACTTATTTGTTTTTATTAATACTTTTCTCTTTACTACCATTTCTCATCTAAAATATTTTACACGATTTCCTTTTCTCTTTACTATTATCCTATTATTTAAATCTCTTTTTAGAAGTTCAGAGTCATTGCTCTAGAATTTGTAGTATGCTTTTGCAATTAATTCAAGCCTTCTTTCAAACAGAAATATACTGCCTCACAGGTAATGCAAGACATTAAAACAAACTAGTTTAAATTCATCCTCCCAACTTCTAAGAAAACTGTTTTAATTCATTTCACTACTCATAAGTTGTAATCACTCAATATATAATTAGATATATTATGACTAATAAAAACATATCTGCTAAATAAATTATGAATAGGGAAAATAAGTGTATTTTGCTTTTACTTACTGCTTTTCTGAACCTTCTGTTTTATTCGTACAGATCTAACTTTCTGTATTAAATCATTTCCTTTGTCCCTCCAGAGAATTTCTTCCACTATTTATTGTGATTGGACTACTGTAAACAAACTGCTATATTTAATTTTTCTGAGAAAATATACCTCCTTTATTTTTAAAAAAACTACTTTCTTGAATATTGAATTCCACATTCTTGGGACTTTGACATTCAAATCCATAGATATTTTGCTCCATCCATGTATTGCTGGTTTAATCCCTAAGGAAATTCAATGTCATTCATCAAACTGTTCTTCTGTTGGTAAGACATTGTACAGCCCACCTTCTTTTATATTTTCACTTTTTCAGTGGTCATTCTGCACTTTGACTACAATTTGACTGTCATTCTTTGTGTCTTCTGAGATTTTGTCTGTTACATTCATTTTGGAAAATTCTCATCGTCATTGCTTGAATTACTTTTTCTGCTCCTTTTACTCTTTTATTTTCTAGTATTCATGGGAGAAGTAAGTTGTGACTTTTTAAATAAGCCTGTATTGATTGGATATTGTATTCGTTTACTTTCATTATTACCACTTTGCATTTCAGTTTGCATTGTTTCCATTTTAAATTTTTTATTTGTAGTACATGTTTGCAATAATTAGTGGTTACATGCAGTGTGGGGTTGGATAAATATGCATATGTATTTTGATCATTTTTTTACTTCCCTTTTTCTCCCTGGTCCTCCTCTCTACCCTTCCACAGATCCCCTTTCTTTCTCTACTAAAACTACCTTGCTGTCTTGGTTACATTTTTCTCCTTGCTGAGACAAAATACCTTCTGTCCAAAAGGAAGGAAGGAAAGGTTTATTTAGCATAAAATATTTTGGAGACTTCAGTGCCCTCTTACCTGGCTCCAAGGCAGGGTGGCATGGCTACGGGGCAGCCATTCATGGTGGCAGCAGGTATCAAAAACAACAAGAGCAAAGAGAGAGGAACATGCCTCCTTCCCTTCCTTATATTGTAAGCATGTTAGCTGCCCCTGGGTGGATGCAGCACTCACACGGCCAATCCTAGCATTAGACAATAAACCAATCACAAATGCTGAACTCAGCTACCTTTGAAAGGCTTGTCTCCTCATGACCACATGAGGCTTCTGGGGGGACATCCAAACACAAACAGTAACACTTGCTATTTGTTAACATGGTTCCTTACTTTGCCCTTTAAACTGATATTTGTGGGCCTCTAATGTTAGAGAGACCATACTACATTTAACTTTAGTGTTGTGGTCTCCACATTCATATTTCCTTAAGAATGATTCAAAATTATTCTTCTTTTTGGCTGAATGGTACTGCCTTGTGTATATATACCACATACTCTTTATCCATTTGTCTGTTGATTGACATTTAAGCCCTTTCCATGAGTTAGTAGTTGTGACATGGTCATATTTTAATTTCATACATTTTCTTCCTTTGCTATGTCCAATGTACTGATGAACTTACCAAAGATCTCCATCTACTGAGGTGTGATTATTTTAAAAATATGCTTTTGATTCTTACCATTTCTTTACCGTTGTCTACATTATATATTTTTGTGACTATTGTCTATTTGTCTTGATAGCTTTTAACATACTCATAGCTATTTTCAATTTTCTCTGATAATTTCAAAATCTACATCATATCTAGGGATGGTTTTGATTCTTTGTGTGGTCATACTACCACTTTCTTGCTTGTTCACATGCTTTTTAATTTTGTGTTTAAATTTGAACATGAGGATAAGATGACTAATTTTGAGTAAACAGACCTTCACTATTTTATTAAAGTAGCTAGAAACTAGGATATGGTTAATATTTACTGTGGACATGTGCCCCAGAGCCTTCAGCTCCCTGTGGGTGCTTGTTTATTTTTCTCTCTCCCATTGTCTGTGGTTTATTCTAACAATGCCACTGCAGCCCTTTAATAGAGTATCTCCCAGACCTTTCTGTTGTAACCTTCAGCTGCTCTAATGCAGATATATGGGTGCAGTTCTATGAGGTGGAAGACAGCAAATCCTACAACTATACATTAGCTCTCTGTTGCAGTAAGGTCCCCAGACTATAATAGATGCTATTCTTAACATTCTTGTTTCTAACCACAAGTGAGTCAAGTGCCCAGAGGTGGGTAGAGTCTGATTGGTAACCTTTCCTGAGGTAGATAATACTCTGTAGGCGACCATAATGCTAAGTGAAATAAATGACATGCCCATTTAAATACCACATGGTTTCTCTCATATGAGAAACACAAAATATACGGAGGGTCGCAGATACATAATAGGAAGTAGGGAAGTAGACTTTTATTAAATTGGAAGAGGAGCAAGAGTTGGAGAGAGGAAGGATGTAGCTGAATAGGAGGGGATGAAAATAAGGTATTTAAGAAATGTTACCTACATGTGCAGCTTCCTACCAAGAATGTAAACACTATGTCCTGCAAACATGTGTTAATAAAAAATTGAAAATATATTATTTGCTGTGTGAAATGGTGAAGTGTTTTGTCATGATATCTTATGCTATAGGCATATGCAAAAATGATTTTACATCCCAGAAACACCAGCAGAGTTTTTCTGTAACCTTTACTTGTTGAGATTCCTAGAGATAAATTTCACAAAATGTCTAGTTACTCTTGAAATCAAGTTCACAGATATATGTACTGTAACTGGACAAATATCTCAGAAGCCAATTACTTCATAAGATATTTAATTTTTGAATCTGTAATTCCTCCAGATTTAAATATGATATCCCATTCCATCCATCGTGTAGTGGTTGATTGATTCTGTCAACTTGAGACATTTAGAAGCTTAACTAAATGGGTTTAGCAACTCTACACCCTAGAGTGTAGAAGACCCACCCTAGGGCAGCTCATCACCTGGAGGTATAAAGGGAAGGAGGAAGGACGAATGTGTTCCATTCTTTGGAGAAGCTCCAGTCTTCGCCTTTGGTTGGACCTCGTCTCCTGGCTTCCAGCGCAGACTCTTCAGCTTTCCTACATAGACTCTTTAGTCTTTCATCATAGAGCCTTCGGCCTTCTGTCGCAGACCCATCAGCCTGCTGGTGTGGACTTGCACAAGACACTGGAGTGAACTCCAGGCCTTGGATTCAATCCTTTGGCCTCCAGAATATAGACACCCTCTGCAGGCTTCCTCATCTGATTCTGGCTGACCGTCGTAAGCCGATCTTGTCATTTCTGATACATTTGTATATCTCGTGTTATATCTATTTTCTCTAGTAAAACCCTAATACACATATGTTTATGAAATCTATGTGTGCATTTTTGTACCTCAAGAAAAACTAACTTTGGTCAAGCTTCTTAAAACTCCTACTGTGTGCGCTCCCTTAGCAATATCTCCAAACTATGAAAGTGTCCTCTGTCCCAGAAAAGTACTTATGTGAATCTAAATTTATTCATTTTAGATATAATATCATTGTGTAGAACTCTTTTCAACAGCTTTAAAATAATTGTTGTTCATTCTTTCATTTCCTACTATTGAAGTAGATTAGCACTCTTTTATTAATTTCAGCATTCTACATGAGAAGGAATTCTTTTATTATTGCTATGATTTAATATACTATATTTTATGTCTACTTCTTTCATTGACTTCTTACATTCTATTAGCTGATTTTCTTTGTTTTCTTAATAAAACAAGTTTTGCCCAGTACACTACATTAAGCAGAGGTATGTGAAAACAAGTCATTATAGTGTTTATTGCTGTTAAAGAAACTAGACCTATTTCTTTGATCATTCTTTCTGTTCTAGGAAATGGTTGCTTTCATTATTATATTGAAAATTAATTTCCCTATAATTTGAATTTTTCTAATTTTGATGAGTTGTTTTCCAACAGATTAGAAATGAAAACATAAGAACTGGGAAACTGTATGTTAGAATATATTTAAAACTCTGTAGTTTCTAGAGACATTCTAATTTACAAAAACATTACGTACATGTCTTTTAGAAATCCATTCATTATCCATAGTGCTTTAGCAGAGATGATCAAATATCCATGAATAAGACGGTCAATTTTTTAAGCATAAATTTATTCTTCCTAACTTGGTTTTCTTACCTTTATTACTAATGAGTAGAAATATTGGTAGTCTTAGAAATTATTGATGGTTCTTTAATGTTTTACATGTGCATAATATATACTCTTTTCACTTCTATTTCCTTCTGAATTTCTGTTCAGAAATTATTAATAGCTGTGAAAAGTGATATCATAAGGTACTACCCAGTGATGATACTTGAAATACCATGCAATTATTCAAATATTCACTGGATAAACATTTGGAATCATTTATTTACAAAAAAAAAGGCAGTTTTTACTCTGATGAAAAATAAAGGCAGTTTTTACTCTGATGAAATCTATGACATCTTAAGGACAAAATAGGGAATGGTAGCACAAACTGTGATAAGAAATTTGAGAATACAAAGTAGAATAGATGATCCATCCAGAATTTTAGGGTCACTATTTCATATTAGATATCTCTGACCACGACAGTGAAGTTGCACAATTTGAATAGATTTAAACATATAAGATTAATTGGTACATTATTTCTGTAGGACAGAAGTCAGAAATAAATGAGTCAACAATGTTGCACTTCCATCAAGAAATCCATGAGAATTGTTCTCTGTCTCTTCCTAGCTTCTCCTGGTTTTATGAGAATCTTTAGTGCTGCCTAGCTTATAGATTCATCTCTCCATATTCACATAAGGTTAAGGCAAATTGATAAAAGTAATTGATATAAAAACATGTCCATGTCACAAGCCTCTATGAAAAAGACTTAGAATTGAGTTTTGATGCAGTTATACTTTTTTCTCCCTTCTGAATATTAAAAAAGCAATATGGTTAAAATATTCAAATATTTATTTTATTATGCATACAAATAAGAAATCTAACAGTTTTAAGTGGTTTTAAAGCATGTACACATCAATTTTAAAAATGAACCTTTGATGTGTGCCTTCTTTTCACTTTTACAACTAATTTTAGCTTTTGAAGGTACTTGGAATTTAATTTGTATCCACAGAGTATAAAATTATGCATTAACTTGAAGATAGACCCTTATTTAGCACAAACAAGGTTGGAAGATCAACAGGATTTGAGACAAATGTTAATTTAAAATGTATAAACTCAACTTTATTGGTGCTTTTAAACCAACTAGTACATTTGTTTCTAATCAAAGGCTTTAATTTAATCATCAAAGATTGTAAGATGCTTTTCAATTCTGCCTCTCATATGGGTCAGACAAGCATTTTTGTCACACAATTCAAGAAAGAAAATCCACAGATGAATTTGAATAGAAATCCAAGATACCAAGGAGTTTTGATTTAAAATTTACTTATTTGAAGTGAATGTCATTAGCAGTTGAAAAAAAAGAAGAAAGAACAAAAAGGTTGAACTTGGCATTTTTCTGAGGTAGGAGGGAAAAAATCTTTTACAGTGAAAAAGGCCTCTCTGTGCACACAGTAGTAAGTGGTACTCTGGATGCACATTCAAAGTGAGCAATATCTTGTATAAATTAAGACAAGAAAGAGGCAAATCTAGGTCTCCTTTCCTTAGCAGAGACTCTTGCACTCAGCTTTCTTGCTACATTCTGTCACTAACTCTCATAGGCTAGCAAAAGAGCGGTTAAGACATCATTTCATTATCTTTCGGTTCATCTTGATTCATCCTGGAATTAAGAGTATCATATTTTATTCCCACTGAATTATCAGACAATTTTGTAGGTGTAAAATCTGAAACTGATCCTATTCTCATATTGATTACACCAAGCATCACAATTTTGGAGGTTCAAATACTAGCCAAAGACTATTTGTATACACTATCCAATTTGCCATCAAATCATCAGTATGAAATATTCATTAAGGATCCTATCACAAGGATGAGCATTTGTTCAATGAGAGGTGGATACAAAGGGTAGCTCATGGTTGTCAATGCCCTAAATTTCTGCAAATGTGCTCATTAATGCTTCCATGGACTCTTACCAGTGTCTTTACTTTCTGGATTTCACTATCATCTCACTTGTCTTCTTACAAAATTTAAAACTTGTTAACGATCCTTTCAGAAACACCTTGAATCAAGTAGTGTTCTCAAGTAGGCCAACACTTTTATCACAAAAATCCCATTTTAAAATTCCCCTTAAAGAACAAAGATTATTAGCCATGCAAAAAATTTAACAAAATGTTTTACATGAAGTGTGATGTCTAATGAGATTCGACAGGGCTGGTGCTTTGATTGATGCAGAGATTGTTCAGAATAGCATTACTGAAGGAAACCTTCAGGAACATGCTTCACTTAGCAGTTATGCTTCCAATTTCCTTTCCAAGTATTTACATTTATGAATACTGTTGGAAACAATGACCCTGTGCACAGTTGCAATGAGCTCTTTTATTCATTAGTTACATTTGGTGAACACTGTTTTACAGTTTTTATCAGCCACTGTTCCCTGAATAAATGGAAAGCAGTAGAAATGAGCAAACGGATAAAGAAAATGTAAATAGCATCAGGAAAAGTCATATATTAAAGAATCATCATGGATAAATAACATGGAAAATGCTTAAATTCTCCCAATGTGTTTAGCTGAGCTGGCTGTTAAATATTTAATATACTATCCCTTTTTGTACTTAATAAGAGAAACATTTAGGAAAGTAGAATTATGCTTTCATGTTTTCTTTTTTAGTTTTCTTTAAGTTATATTTTTGGAGAAATATATTGTTTTTGATACCAAAATGTATCATATTTTTAATCTTATAAGCAGGTGCATCAGAATTTTGCTTGCTTGATATTTGTAAAATTTTTCTTTTTATCAATTAAAAATTGCTGTTGTCTAGTGCATGATTATTTTCTTTATGAGACAATATGTTTTGGAGGAATAGGTAATTATGTTTAGGTATATTTCGAATTGTAAATACTTACGTTTTTCACTTTTCAGTAAATACATATGTAACCATACTACACTGGAACTAATGCATCCAGGCAAGATTATAACTTCTAGAATTCAGTTTTTATAAATAACAGATTTAATTTAAAATACATCTTTTCACTGAGTTAAACAGTAAGATCTAGAGTATGAATCACATTTATGACAAAGTCATTAGTAATGATATTTAGGATGTATCAGTAAGCTACAAAAATGAATTAGGAGGTAATATACTGTTGTCATTTTATGATTTAAGTGATAAATATATGTTCCTATGTATATGAATAAATGTTCCTGTTTGTTTTTATAAAAGAAAAGTGTAACAATAGCCTGTTGTATTGGATTTTTATTATGGAGCCCTACAGCACTGCTATTTGGAGGCCAGTAAGTCTACTTGCAGTAAGACCTTTGGGAAAAAAGGAGTCTGTAAAGACCGTTACCAACGTAGCATACTTGTTTTAAATTTCTGATTTCTTAGTTGTCTAGTTTAATTTGCCCAGACATTTCCTACCTCATTTTCAACCACCTTCAACATTCTTTAAGTTATTAGAGATCGCTTCACTTTTTTTTCCAATCCACAGGTTTCCTCTTATACACTGTATAATAAAAAATGACTAAAGAGCCTAAAAGAGTTAGGGCTGTTTGAAAAAAGTCCCAAAAGCTTTCTTGGTATATTTATGTCCTCTGAGAATTAACATAAAATAGCCTCAAACTTAAAACATAAACTGCTAAAAATGAAAATGGAAAATACAAAGTATACAATGAGCTCCAGAATGAATTTTTAGTTTGATTTACTATAAAAGGCCATCCTTTCCACTGCTATCAATATTGTGTATAATATCCAGTACCTACATTTGGTACAAGAAGAATATTTAAACTCATGAATTTCAAATTATGACTCATTTAAAACTCATTAAATGACAAAAGAAAAATCTAGAAGCCCGAGACTTTCTAACTGGTTCACAAATAGCACTATCTTCTTTATGTTCACTCCACATAAGGTATGGAAATTTAATTATACTCCAGAGCTTGTTATAGTTCAGGCTTCCAGATGACACTATACAAAACAGACCATGTGAGGTCTTTGCTTCACGTTTTTCTTCACTGTGATAGAGTTGGTCTACAGTGCTGGTAGATGTATTATATTTCAAATCCAGATACTGCATAGAAAGTTTAAATACAAAAGTGCAAAATATACTCAAGTAGAGTTTTGAAATCCAGCTTACCTTCATAAAATAAAATAGGTAAATTTCAAAAGGTGCTTTAAGCAACAAGTGATTTATTTTAGATTGATAATTACACCCAAAATTTGCATAGTATGTACAGAATGTTTTGGAAATTAAATTGGTTTTATAGGCCACATAATTATTAACATGCTATTACAGAGAACACTTCAGTAGTTAGTTGATTCTGTTCATTGTTCCTTCCCCCAGATACTGCAGTCATTTATGAAGGAACTTAAGTCACTTACAAAGCTTATGGTCCTATCATAGAAAGCATTTGCTGACAAATAACATCAATTCACTGAAGAGCGCTTCAAATTTAAAGGGGGAGAATTCTTTTCATCTAGTGGCTAGTACCTTTAGTGTTAAATAGGTAAGTGTCTGACAGTGGAGAGCTACCTCTGCTAGCAGTCTTCTGAGCACAACATGCAGTATTATTGCTGTACAGAAAAATGCCAGATAAATTCTGTCAGCCCCTTAAAAACCAAAACCAGCACTTTATCATGGTAGTGTCCTTTTTCCAATTCATAGGCATCAACAACACACAAAATTAGCTTTCACCTAGAGAATTTATATTTGAAGTTGAGCTAAATTACATGGAAGACAATATTAAATACACACTCGCAAACTTTAAATGTAAATTGGAAAACTACCAATAATACTCACTCTAATTTCAATACTAATATCTGCATTTTCATTATCACATATGTAGACAAAATTTTGCTAATTTTAGTTACATGTACTACTTCATATTTTTCATTCTTTAGAATAATTCCTCTATTCATTTTCTTGATTTTATATTAGCCACTAGTTTTCCTTTATAAAACTACTTTTTAAAATAACAAGATCTACTAAAGCAAAAGAAAAAAGCATTTAAACAAGACAATTTATACGTAATTCTGAAAAACTGGTAAATCAGTAAAAGCAAAAAAGTGAAAAATAAAAGCAAAGAAAAAATACAAAATAATGGTCTCTATATATGATACATGTATATCATATATATTGATATATAGATCTCTCTCCCTTTCTCTCTCTGTTAGTGCCATGTAAGTGACAAGGTTTGATGATTATTGGATGATACACACAAAACCTATGAAAGATAAGAATTACTATCAAGTTGTTAATATTTTATACATATATTTTATAGATTATTATAATCGATTCTTTAATGCTTCTTTGTGCACAAATGTAATTCATGACATAGAATGGTTTTGTTTTTTGCATTGATCTAGTTCCACCTGTTATTCTCTTAACTATATAATTAGCAAATCAGGTGCACTCTAAAAAAAAAATATGCCCCCTGTATTTGCTTTTGGCCTCAACATTCTCAATAGTCTGCTACATACTTTTTACCGGCTCCTTTCTCTGTGCTGAAGTGGCACTGTATAATGATTTTGCAGTCAACTGCATCTTTTGGCAAGATAAAATTTAATTGGAACTGGATACAACCAGAAAAAACCATCCAACAATGGAGAAGTCAGTGATTGGTATTACTTCGTATGTCACGTTACACTTTTTCAAACTTCCCTGCTGGCTGTTGTAGCCCATGACTGTGCCATTCAACTAGTTCCCATCTATTCTGTAATAAAATAATGACCTATTTGCAGTACTTTTGCCATATCTATGATTTTTCCATTGTTATCTCAGTAAGTATAATAATAGAGAATATGATCTGAAACCTCTGTCTAGCTTGTGAAAGGGAGATATTTCAGTAAAACTCTACTGACTACCTTGTGTGCTGACAAAAGCTTATCCTACATCTGGGTTTTAGTTTTCATTTTTGCTGGCCCTTGAGATGAGCATCATAATACTCACTGTTGCTGCTCTCTGGAATATGCTTGGAATGTGATTTCCTGCCCTGAAGTGCTCTATCCTTTCCATCTCTAACCAGAAACATCATATCCACTCTTACTAAGAATATTCTTCTCATGCAAACTCAGGTCTTATTCCTGAGTTCTACGTAGCCTCCAGCGCTTTGAAAAGCTCGGATTCTGCATTATGAAACAATAGCTCTTCATAACCTGCTTATTATCTATCTTTCAAGCATAATCTCAATCTTCCCTTGATCAGATGCTGCAGGCAGATTGAGATAGTCATCATTCCCGTGCTCAACATGCAGATTTAGAATAATAATGATGTGAAGCCTGCTGTGTTTCTTTTTTCTTAAGTGTTTTTCTATTATTCAGATGTTCAATCCCAAATGTTTTACTCTTTAAACTACAATGTAGTTTCCTCCTTAGATAATCTCATGTATCAATGTTCATATAGCATCTTTATAAGAACAAATCTAAATCTATTGGATCAAAATTACTGGATTCATATCAAAATTATTAAATTTGTATTTAATTACTTTGAAGGCAAATATGCACATTCTTTGAATCTTCAGTGTCTAATGTGCCCTGACTTGGTTCAGTTAAAATTTATTGAGTTGGACATGAAAGCTTATTTTGCTAAAACAATAATGTAATTTGCTCTAAGCATTTCTAAGTAGGACAATATGTCTTATGTGATAATATATTAAAAACTAATCTTTCTATCATTGTCATTTTTGAGATGTGGGCTATTTGCAGGATAAAAAATAGGTATGAGTGCCAGTAATAAGACTAAAATGATTGAGTACTGAGGAATATAAATTATATGAAGTAATTTAAGATTTTAAATGTATAAACCTCACATTTAGTTAAGCAATATTTTAGTAATTTATTTTAAATAATTCAACATAAAATATACTTGATTATTTTGTTTTCTTCATTGTTTCAAAATAGGTGCCAAATGTCAGTTCATTTTTAAATTCTCATTCACTATTTTGTTTTCTATTTTCTCTGAATGTCAGGATGCCTCTCATTTTCTTGTTATAATTCACTACATGAATAACTTTGCCTTGTCTAGTACAAACTCTGAATATGCCAACAATATTTGTGGGAATTGTTCTGAAAGAAATTGTGCCTCACCTTCCTAATCTTATACTACAGAATTCTTTATATAACATAACAGCCAAAGCTAAGGAACAATACAGCAGATGCTTGAACTCAGAAACCAACATAAAGATTCTAAAATAATCTCGGCATTATAATTTCTGTATATCTACAAACTAATCATTGTTCTAAGTAATAATCTCATTTAAAAATGGTATAAATAGAGAAAGAACAGATTATTTCTCTTTTTAGGTGGAGAATTCTGTGTGGTGCAGTCACAAAATTCAAGCTCAACATGTGATAGTCAGCAAAGCAGTACAGAAGGTACCAACAGACAGAAGGGAAGCAACGTCTATGAACCGGTGTTTTGAAAGAGGGTGCTAATAATGAATATGCATGTCGGATGAAAGCAGTAATAGAAATACCATGTTCTAAAGCACACATTTTTAAGCATAAATAATGCTTAAATGAATGAGCTATTCAGGATAAACAATGTATCCTGGCACATCACTCTATTCATTCTGTCATTAGGTCATTCACACGACAAACCTTTACTGATTCTTATATTGTAAACATCATACCAGGTGGCAGAATAATTTATGCAAAAGAGATCTTCTCCTGCCTATGTGAATCTCGTACTTAAATGCAAAAGATGTGCAATTAAAGCTTAAGAAAATACAAGGAATTTTGATGCAAAATAGAAATACTGCATATCATTGCCTAGAAATTAGGAAGACAAGACTCCATGGAAGACGTAAGGAATCTGAGAAAATTTACTTCTCTCCCAACTGATAAATATTAGCTTGCTAAATGGATAAAAGGAAATCTGGATAATTTGGTAAAAATATATTTCAAATTCTTGAATTTCTCACAGGTTGAATGTGAGATGAGTATATATGGAATCTGTTCATATGTACCAAAATGTCCTTTATTAAAAGCGTCTTACACTTGTCCAGTGAAATGTTTGATTTCCCTGAAAAAATTCATGCTTCTAGTTGCTCTCAGTTGCTTGCAGTTGTTTTGGTGTACTGCTATATATATATGAATGAGAAAGACAAAGAGAGCCAAAAATATGTATACATACTGCACAATTCAGGAAAAAAAAGAGTAAGATTGTTTTTCTCAGTGGATATTGTATCCTCATATAGATGACTCTAGAGGACGTAGTTTATTACAGGAACCCCAATACACTGCTAATCACCTTAGAGAAGAAATTAAAAATGCAGCAAACTCAATGACCCACTTTACCCAAGCAGCAGTTTGCTAAACTAATAAATGTCTGGAAGTTGATGTGTCTTGTAACTGTAGAGGCCAAAGATAATTTGCATTAATCTTAGAATGTCTCAATAAATGTAATACTAAAAATATAAACAAGTTTTTTCTTTTATATGTTTATCTGTGTGTGCAGCAGATAGGCTAATTGGTGACAGACAGACAAACAAATAGATTGAGTGATAGTTTGACTACCAGAGTTTGTGATTAAACTATACTTAAACTAAAAAGGAGAAACACAGTAGAACTTTGGATATAGGGAATTGTCATGTAGGATGTGGTATTACTAACACTGAGCAATTGCAAAATTTGCAAAATAAGTGTGACCAAAAAATGTGACTTTTATTTCATAGAAAAAAAGAAATTTAAAAAACATGTTTTTGGTTTTTTTTAATTTTTTTTATTTTAAAGAGAATAAAACAAAAGAGGACAGATCTAAGCAGATCACAATAGAACAATATAAGCAACACAGAACTTCACAACAAGACAATTGGATATTAACAGTAGCTATCATAATATCTCTTTCTTTGAAATAGTTGAGCTTAGCTTTACACACAATAATGTCAAACATAACAAAATAGAATAAAACCACTCAAGAGAATGTAAGTATTGCAAGGCATTCTGAACCAAATAACCAAAGATGAACAATGGCTACTATATTATCTCATTTTCCATAAAAACTTGTTTATACTATCATACATATTAAAATCCAATAAGACACAGTGTGATAGAACCAATGGTAATAGAAAAACAAGAGCATGGTAGGACTTCAGAGCAAGATGATATCAAATCAACAATGGCTGCCATATTGTCTTTTCTTCAAAGTAACTATTCATACATCACATATATTAAGATCAAACAAAACAGAATAAAACTATTCCAACCAATGAATGAAAACATAAGACTTCAAAGTAATATAATGGTGAACCATGATTACCATAAAATCTTCTGTACTCTTACCATTTCTTACACTAAGGAGACTACATGGTATTTTTATACACGTGAGTTTGATTTATTTCACTTATGAGTATGGATTCAAGTTGCATCCATTTATTTATAAATATCTCAATGTGATCATTCTTTATAGCTGAGTAATACTCCATTGTATAAAATTACCACAATTTTTTTATCCATTCCTTGGTTGACGGGCAGTTAGGTTGTTTCCAAGATCTGGCTATTACAAATTGTGTTGCTGTAAACATGGGTACACATATATCACTGTGGTAAGATGAAAAAACATATTTTCCATGCATAGTCACTCATCGTAAATTTTGCACATTAAGCTGTTTAATTTATGAAATAAAACACAATAATAGAATATAAACAAATGGAAGGAATAGAGAAAAAGAAACAGAAGGAAAAGGAGAAAAACAATAAGAAGGAGGAAGAGGAAGTGGAGTAAGAAATGGAAACTTGAGAGGCAAGGAGAGGAAAAAAGAGAATAACTGAAATACTGTTCCAAAGTACCAAAAATATATGATCTGTAGAACTCTAAATGCTTGATTTTGTAGTTTTAGAAGAGCTTGTTCCATTTTTACAGCATTTTAGAAAGGTTTTCCATAGCTTATGGAGAGATACTCCAACCTGTCAGAGACCACTATGAAGCAGTTCTGAGCAGGACTTAAAATTAACTATTTGGCTTTTTATGTTTATCTGTGAGTCTGTCCTAGGCCTCAGTCCCTTGCCTGGTGGTGGCAGCTGATTCATAGTAAGTGAACCACTGTGAATCACTGGTCCTGGCTGAGGCCTGTAGTGCCCTGTGAGACCAGAGATACCTCAAAAGGCAAGATAAGGCTGAACACACCTTGGCTTTAACAGTAATTAAGTAAATAGAGACTGTAGCTGAAGGAATCTCACTCCTACCATAAATGTCATCCTGGAGATAAGATGGTTCTCCTAAATTGACATGATTCATTACTTGGAGACTCCTTGAAGTGACTCCCAAGGTCCTGCTCATTGCCTGTGCTTTCCTCAGTCTCTCCACCCTTTGTTTTGAACCTAATAAAAACGGACAGTCCAAGAAGTCTTTGTCTTAGCCCTCAGAGTCTCATACTCAGCTAAAGGGTTTGGACCCTTCTGAAGACCTAAAATCATACCACTTGTCTCATTTTATTTAAGCCTTTGCCATACACTCGTTTGGGAGATTGGGGGTCTAGGTCAGGACCCAATACCAACCCAACTCTCTATTTAAACCCTTGTAAAATAGTTGTACCTCCCAAACTTACTTCTCTTTAACATGCCCAACTTATCCAACCCAGGTTTACAGATAACAGATAATTGTTCTCCTCATCCTGATGTGGGATCACTGACTGGCCAATCTAGATTGGGAGAGGTCGGCTGAAATCTTTGAGTCTGTAGTGTAATTTAGTTTTTCCTCTTTTCAGTGAGGATTCTTTCTTTTTCTAATACTTCTGAAAATGATGACTTCATGAACATTCCAAATAAATTTCCTACATGAACTCTTCTAATTTCCATCTCAGACTCCCTTTCCCAATGATCCAGTCCATGAGAGATTTCAATGCAGGAAAAACAAAACTACTTTCATTACAGTTCACCAAAGGAGTAAAATACAGAGCTCCTCCACACATAAAGGAAAGCAGAAGTTTGAAAATATCTGAAAGCCATAACTAAAGATCCATCTTTGCTTAAGGAAAGAGCAATGTAGAACAATTATTTCAGCTCACTTCTTAAAACTGCTTAGTTCTTGAAAGCTAAGTTCATTTATTAAATAAAAGAAAATGTTTAATTATCATCAATCATAATTCTGACATTATTAAAGTTTTCCTTTTACATTAATTTCCTTTTGCTGTGACAAATGTGGCATTTCTGCACCTTAAAGAGTGGTTTATTTTGGTTCTTAATTTCAGAAGGTTCAATCATAATCAGGTGGCTTCTAGGCAGAAAGGAAGAGCATGGTGGACAGGTTGGCCTAAGGAAGGCTTTTCAACCAATGGTAGTCAAGAAGCAGATAGAGAGAATGGAAGAATCAGAAAGAAGATACTCCATTTCAATCACTTCCCCAAGGCCCCACCTCTTTCAGACATAATAGCAATTTAACAGGACATTCAGCTATGAAGTCATGGTGGATTAATCTACTGATGAGTACAGTGACCCCATGATCCAATAATCTTCCAAAAGCACCACCTCTGAACACATGAGACTTTAGGGGAACATTTTAGATATAAATGTTAACACTTTCCTAATTTTTTAAAGTAAAATACCAGAAAATCTCTACTATTAGATTATAACCTTAAATTATTTACCAAGAACAGTCATGAATCTCTGAATAAAATTTTTACTATATCTACTATATGTTTACTGAAATCCTCTTTAATTGCAGTTTTTAATGTTTATTATCAGTGTGAGAAACTATTGAAGTTGAAAAAAGAATCTTAATGAATTGTTTAGTTTACCTTAGCAGAAATTCCAAGTGTTAAGTCAAAAGAAAAATATAATGTGCTCAATGTTTGAAGATGGGTTTCTTGGATTTAACATTAATATTTATATGTAAAGATTTTCAGTCTTAATCTTTTAGTTGAAGAGTTAAAATACAATAAATTATCTGATCTTTTCAAGTATTCATGATAAAGAATTGGAATGTCAAACTAATGTCATGTAAAACTCAATATCCTGGAATTTGAGCTGAAATGGTTAAGGGAAATAAGGAGGAAGACTGAAGTAAATTAGTTGGACAGCAAAAAAACAATTCATAGAGAGGTGGTAACACATTGTCAGGAGACAGCTGAAAGTAAAATAGGTAAAAATCACAAAGAGAGGGAGGCACTGAAATCAGAACCAAATTGCAGAGTAGCAACAAGCAAAGACAATAGTTATTCTGACTGCGACATGTTGACAACATACCAAAAGAATTGGGATCTAATCAGTCTAGAGGCTGAAGACTATGAGGAAGAAGCCTAATCAGAAAATGGAGTCTATAAAAAAGGCAAAGGAACAAACTGCTTTTGAAGGGAATATTATGTTCCCGCCAAAATCCCTTGACTCAAAAAAGGAAAGACAGATGATCCCTTTTAGTACATGTCAGTTAGGTCATAATCTTGGTTTTATTCACAGATAAGATTGATACTAATTTTACTGAACTGATTGAAGATGTAGGACACCGTCTATCCATCAAGGGGAGGTCTGAGTCTTTACTAAAGCAGCCATCTTCAAACAGTAATTGTATACTATTTCCTCTGAATCAAACAAAAAAAGGACAGAAAGATTTACTAAATAAACTTGCATGTATGTTATTTTAGTATATGAGTTTCAAGCAGTTTGGCTATTTGAATGAATGACTTCCTACATTTGAAATACCATGAAAGCTCTCTTAATTGACTTCTACTCACCTGATTCATGAATGGACAATCTTCATTCAGTATACCTGGGGCAACACAGTTCACCTGTCTCAAATCAACAATCACAGATCTGCTTCCAACAATTTTATGACCTCCAACAGTGATAGCTAAGTGATTGTGTCAATTTGCATAAGAAACACAGGGCTGAATTGGATCAGCATGCTTGCGAGTGTAGATTAAGGGATTAAATGAAGATAAAAGACCCACCCTGAGTATGAGTGGCACCAACTGATAGGCTTGTAGCCTGAATGGAATAAAAAAGGGGAAGGCAAAAGCAAGTTTCACCTCTGTTTCTTTGGGGCTACTCCAGTCTTCACCTTCATCTCAGACATTGTCTCCTGGCTTCAGTCTTCCATCACAGACCCTTTGGCCTCCTGATATTGACTCATAGGAGACACTGCAGTACACTCATAGCCTACTACCCTGCAGTGCATCCTCCAGGTATCCAGCATGCAGAAAGCCCTTCTGCACTCTCCCACACCGGTCTCTCTGGGCAGCTGTTGTAAATCTACCTTGTAAATCCTTATGTTATGGTCAATTTAGCTAGTTAGAAATATTATAGGCAGTCTGACAGGGCTAGTCCTTGGAAGAAGCTGGCACAGAGGACCAGATGTCTGGTGACACTAGAGGAGACACACACCTCTTGCTGTGGGCCAGATCTCAGGAGAGAAGGCAAAACAAATGCAACCACACCCTTAAGTATAATCCTTAGGGATTAAATCTGGATCACTTTGAGAAGCCAAGAGTCACCATCCCAATCCCTAGGGAAGAGTCTTTAATTCATAAAGAATGCTCGCTTTCTAGATGACTCGCTTCCGCATTTGCTCTGATTTGGTCAATTTTACCTGAACAATTAAACTTATTGGTTGACCATAGCTCAGTCCCACCTGATGCCCATCTGCCTTGCCAGTTCCCAGTTTTTCCCAACTTTAGACCCAAGTCAACTCATGATTTTATTCTATAAAAATCCCTACAAAAGACGGAGTCCCTGTCAACTCACTAGGGATCCCTTCTGTTTCTCTCTCTCTCAGACGGAATCTTTCTTTCTCTCAGTAAATATATTCTGCTCTTAACCTCTATTGTTCCTAAAATTCATTTTTTGATTTTAGAGAACATGAACTCCTTCTGGACATATAGTAGTTCTGGAGTTTAATTCTCCTATATCATTTATGTGTTTATATTTCTTACATTAAATCTGTTTCTCTAGTGAGCAATGACTGATACACTAACTTTAATTGCATTTGTTATCTGATTTTGTTATGAGGACAATACTTGTAACTGAAATAGTACTGTGTTGTATAACTGTACTACTGTATAGATACCCCAAGCTGTTGAGTGAAACAGGAATACAGCTGTTTTATTACTAAATATGCCTACCCAAAACAGCAACACCCTGTGGGAAGAACTTTCAGGAGTTCACGCAAATGGTATAAAACAGTACTATTTTTATTACTTATAAAAATAACAGGAAACATAAAATAAACCTTTTAGTAAAGTCATCTGTGTCTAGTATAAAACACTGAGGTCTGCTACTTACTAAATATTTAAGTTTGTATCATTAATATCTAGGCTGTGTTTTTACAGTCTTTAATGAGAATTTAATATTAATACAAATTTTTCCTCCTTTTCTACATGTTCTTTTGACAATATGACTTTCCTTGCCTGAAACAATGAATTCAATGCCCTATCTTCCTGATCCTGAGTGAATCTTTGGCCTTACAACAGGTACACAGAATGATAGATATGATCATGTGTGACCTCTGGCAAATGAATGAAAATGTCCACTGGGTTCTTTGCACATACTTGCTCTTGGAACCCAGAATAACACTGTGCGGAAGTCCACATCATTCCTGGCAAGAAAACCACATGTAGGCGGTCACACAAAGTGAAAATGAATACTAGAATTTAACCCACCACTAAATGTATTTACAGATATTTTATTTATAGCTAGTAGATTCATGAAAAATAAATCTTTCCAAGGACCAGCATTATTCTGATAATAAAATCTAATGAGGTCAATGACAAAATTCTTATAGTCTTGCCACAGTGTAATGGTGGGTTATTTAGGCTGGAAAATTTCACCTCTTTATAGAGCAAGAGTAATAATGATGACAAAAGGAAAACCAAATTGATGTTCACTTAGTTGTCATATTTGCTTGGAGATAATATAACATTTAATATTTTATTTTTAAAATATTCAAAAAAGTAATTTTCTATTATCTCAAAGCAAATTGTTAGCAGTTTATAAAAATCAAAGAACATAATTAAGTATGTGAAAAATAATCAGGACAATTCAATTACATATTTTGCACCTACTTGTCAACCCATGTTTTTGTGCATTTGATGTTGGTCTTTGAGGTGCAAAATCTTTTTCACTTTCTTTTGCTTTAAAATTTATATTCAATTTACTGAAGTAAACTTTAAAACTACATTTAAATGATGTGAACTTAGATAAATAGATTTCTTAAAAAATTAAGTTTTAATTAATTCAGTTTTCTTCTTCAAATGATTCAATCTAGCACAAATATTCAGCTATTTAAAACAGGCAGTGTGTGTAGTTAATTATCATACAAATACAGACGATGGTTTATCCTAAATATTTACTAAGCCCGGTTGCTGTCCTTTGGTCTTTATGGCTAGTATAAAGATAGCACTTCTTTACATACACTCTAGGCAGTAACCCGTCTTTAATACAGATTTTTCCTAAGACCAAGCAATGAATATTGATACTCTCTGCTTGAATAACTTTATTCATCTTTATCCATACTTCTAAAGGCTCAGATTTAAAGACCTGCACTAAGGAAACTGCGAATACTCCCAATGGATTTGCTAATCTTCTCATTGCTTGTTTCATCACTTTCATAAGTTTAATATTCAGTTACCAGAGGAATATTTTAATGTGTATGATACAGAGTATATGCACATTCTGCATTTCAGGTCAAAGTGTAATTTTCAAAACACACACAGGTAAAGGATCTCTGAAGTTTTTTAACAAATTTCTTAACAAATAATTCTAAAGTAACTCCACTCATAAATACTTTTTCAAACAACCTCAAACTATATGTAAAACCAATGTTTCAATTTCCTGGAAGTAATATCAAAAGGACTCAGAGGCCCTGCTAACTGTAAAAAACCTTCAAAAGCAGATGCAAATAGATATAGAAACATAAATTAATCAGAAATAAACCACTTCTTTGGTCTTTTTGAAGCATGTAAATTTGTGAGGTTGCTAGAACTAAAGCAATAAACTGGCTAGATGTAATTTCAAGTGAATTTCTCGATATTTGAGCAGTAAGTCCAGAAAAAAAAATCCTCAAACTTACAAATTTTCAAATTAAATTAAATCTATTTACATTCTTTTTTCTTTTTTACAACCAAGAATCGAACTCAGGACCTTGAGCTTGCTGGGCAAGTGCTCTGTCACTGAGCTATATATATCACTAGCTTTGATAAAAGCTATTTAACATGCTATAGCGTTGCTTTCATTAAATATAACACTAGTTATCCTGTGCTTCTCTGTGATGTCCTTTTATTTTAATGTTTTATTCAGATATGAAAAAGCTGTATTCTGGCAAATCATTTCATTACTTCAAAGCCTATTAGAGGAACTGCAAACTCATGTTAGCTATGATGTTGTTTCTCCAGAGGCACGGTTTCTCAGCAACTCAGTTGGCAGTAGACTAAAAAGAAACACAGGGGATCCAATTTGCTTGGAGTGAGGAATGGCAAGATGGCATCCTTTAAAAATGTCCTGTGGGTCATGCATGTTGAGATTTCAAGTAAGAAACAGAATGTCAGGATGTCACCTTGGGATGTAATTCAGTATTAGAATATTTGCTGAGCACATATGAGGTCTTGGGTTTGATCTCCAGCACTGCAAATAATAACAATAAGAAACTAAAAATTAAAATGAATAAGTGAGTATGAATTTCTAAGTTGTCCTGTAATTATTATCAAAGTATAAAGGGTGTAAAGGACTGGGCACAACTATCTCAAATGTTTCTAATGACACACTTAAAAAACAACTGAAAAATTCACACCAGACTAGCAAAACTGAAGTTGTATTTGGTTCTTGAAAAAAATAATTAAACTTGCAGGCACAGACTTTAGAATATAGTAAATTGAGGAGTAAGACAAGAAGATAAAGAATGTAAATGACTCTTTCAAGAATTACGATGGTAGGCATGAGATTGCAGTTGCAGAGAATTTCTTTTGCTGTTGTTGATGTTTTTGTTTATTTGCATCAAGGATTGAATGGTGTGTCTCTAGTTGTCAAAGAAGGGTCACTAAGAAGAACTAATTCATTGCAATAGTGAGTATGAAAAAATTTTTGTCAATGATGTGGCAATGGAGAGGAGTCCCAAAACACAAAAGAGAAATTATCTTAGTCTTGAGAAAATATATCTCTTTTATTAGAATTGGAGAACAAGTAAAAGGAGTTGCTTCACATATATTTCACAATCTTAGTAGGAAATTGAAATCAATTTCAGTTGTGATTGCCTCAATTAATGAGGGAGAATATATGGTTTGACAGTAAATTGAGGTGGGTAGTTTTCTGGTGATTTAAAACAGTCTAGGAGACTCATATAAAGATTTCATAATACCCTATATATTTCTGGCTTATGCTTTATAGTATCCTATATGATTTCTAGGAATGTGTAGAATATTTTATTTCCATTTCTTCATAGCAGAGTTTTCAGCCAATTTAATCTTTAAAATAGACCAGATTTCATAGGAGCTAAACACCATTAGATTCCACCGAGAAACTGTATGTTAATTTAAACCATGAAATAATAATAATAGGGGCATAAAAATAGTTATAAAAAAAGAAAATAAATATTTGTAACTAATTTTTTTCATCTCCATTAATAGTCTGCAAACATTTTCATTCTACTTGAAACTTATCATGAGTTTACTATAAAAATATCTAAAAGGATGTTCAATATGTCAAAGAACAGCTAATTGGTGCACAATAAATAAAAAGTTAATATGAAATCTGAACAAAAAGATGCAATCTGAACACTATGGTTAAACTGCAGTTTGTAAAACTGTCAGAAATAGTGACACAGAGATGAATGAAACTGCCTAAGTTGTCACCTGTAGCCATTATACCAGGTTTGTGGAGTTAGACACTCACAATGAGTTATCAAGGGATTGCAAGCCAAAGTCATGTGCAGTTTGGGATTTGGGGAAGAGCGACCTGATGCACTAAGGATGCTGCTTTGGCTAATGAGCAGAATCTCAGGAAGAAAATATGATCTGTCAGCTTCATGATTTTGAGACGATGCCCTAAACTCACATATGCCAATATCCCTACAAAGCCAGGAGGCAGTTTGGGGGCATTTGATGACATAGATAACAATGATAATTAATATGATTTAACCTAATTATATCTTTTAAGTGATTTTGGCCATATTCAACTATGGTAGAATAAATTAGTATATATTTTATATCCATATGAATGAACATTGCACCCATTCAGAAATATGTATAATGTTTTTCATTAAGTATTTTCAGATTTAACCTTTGTTTAAATTATAAACCTACATGAAGCAGGATAGTTTTACAATAAGAAAAGGTAATACAGAGTTGTCCTATGTAATTTGGCTTGCTATTAAAATTTGATATTTGATGTCCACTTTTCCAGAAAAAGCTTTTGCTAAATTATAATTGATACATATGTGACATCTTAGTTCATTCTACAGAATATATTTACTTTCAAAAATTAAAATTTTTATAGTACTAGGACTGTTAGTACTATATCTTTATAGTACTAGTAATGCTAATATTTCTATTACTGCTTTTTGTTATCTTATAACAAAACTATAATCAATTATATGCTTTCCATTTTACAGAAATTTCAAAATGCTTTAATACTATAAAGCTTAATTTTATTCACTTATCTTAATCTTTCAATGCTTGCAACTGATGCCATTTTGTTCTATTATTCTGCTTTAAATATCTACATATGAAACTCATCTTTTAAATAAAATTAGTGTTTGGAATGATAATTGTATTTATTCTACTATATTTTTACTTTGCTTTTGTTATAAAAATCATTATTATCTTCTTGTAAATTTAGTTATACTCATGGCTTCCTAGCTGACTTTGTTGCTTCTGAGATTTTCTTACAACCACGGAAGAGTAGCATGTGAATACAATGATGAGCAATTCCTCCCAAGTCATTAACCTTGAGCACTCACTGAGGGTCTGTTTTTTCAGGTTCTGAAATATATGTGATAACAAGTGCAACATTATTACAGAAAGTGTAACAGCATTCAAAGTTTTATGCCCTTAATAGTTGATGAAGCTATGGTATTTCGTATTTTGCAAATAGTTACATGAGAAACAATAGATTTCAGTCTTATTTAAATGATGAGTTTTTTGAGATTCTTTGCCTGGGCAATTTAAACTGTACTACAATAATATATTTGATTTCGAGAGGAATATGGAAATAAAAGACAATTTGAAATAATTTCCAACTTCTACAGGAAATTTGAATATAGGGACTATGCAAATTGTTAGGTGATGTTGTTTTCACATCTTCAAAATTTTCTAAGGCGTATTTCATATCTGAGAAGATATCTATTAGACATAAGAGCATCTTGTTGCTCTTGTTTGGATCATTTTTGAAGTGATGAATCAGTATAAGCAAAGTTTATTTTTCTTTGTAGGTGAACAGAATTTGAGTCGTTGCATAAATTTTGCATAATTTTAGCTTTTTCCAGTAAATTAAGACTACTTTTTACAATATTAAAATATTTGAAATGTGAAGAACTACTTCTATTAAAAATTATGTACATCTAATATGTCAATTGAGGGGATAAAGTCAAATGAGAAAAAAATCTTTAGTTAAAAAAAGACGGTAAGCCCAGGAATATAGCTCAGTAGTACAAGCTCCTGCCTGGCAAGTGAGAGGTCTCAAGTTCAATCCCGGTATAAAATTTTAAAAAATAAAAAAAATTTTAAAAAAGGAGAGCAGAGAAACAGAAAGATGGATTCCTGAAGACCAAGTCATACTTACTGCTAAGAAACTTCATGATTTCTCCCCCAAGATAAGGCAAAGATATTTCTTCTGAGTGTGTCTATTTAACTTAATATTGAAAATTCTATGTAGTAAAATAGAATAAGAAAAGGAAATAATACATATACAAATTAGAAAGCAAGAAATGAAATTAGCTTTACTGATCAATGATGGATAATCTAGAGGTTGTTAATAAAAAAAATATACACACAAATCCACATAAGAGTTTATAACAAAACTGTGGGCTTCAACGATAAGATATTTGAAAACAACTTAGTGTCATTTACTCTAGCATCAACCAAAAATAAATACTCTATAAATCTGATGAAATATATGCAAGGAAATCCACCAAATTTGATGAAATAAATCAACAATTGAATCAGTAAGGGGACATTTCATTGTCATGATTAGGAAAACTTAGTATTTTTAAGTTAACAATTTTTCTCTATTTGAGTTATGGATGTAATGAAATTCCAATAATAATCTAATCAAATTGCTTCCTAAGTACCAATTATAAGTCACCAGAACAAAAACTATCAATACAGTATTGAAAAATAAAATGTTAGAAGACTGCTATTCAAGGTTTAATGTAAGTTACTCAATAGTAAATCAATTTTTGTTAGTGAAAAAATAGACATAATAAATTAACTGAACAGAACAAAGATGCTACACTGGATCTACTCATGTATTGTTTACTAATTTTGAAAAAAATAACAAAATAAATTCAATGGAAAAATCATTGCTTTTTCAATGAACCTTGATAGTATAATTGGACATCAATAAACTTCATAAAAAAGTAAAAGATACTGGGACAGACTATATCTTTCACATAAATGGCAACCATATGAGTCCAATGTAATATGCGAAACTATAACATTTCTAGACTATAATATAAGAACATATGTAAATATCTTTAAAATTCCACTGAATGTTTGACTTTAAACTAAAAGGATATTTCATTAATTAAAAATGTTAGACTTCATTAAAATAAAAAATTCTACTTTTACAGGTATTGTCAAGAGAATGAAGAAACAAGCAGTGGAAATCATTGCTAAATCTATGTCTGGAAAAGGACTGGTCTCTAAAACATACAGGAACTCTGAAAACTCAACAATTAAAGGAACCTCCAATTAAGTAATGAAACAATAATCTGAAAATACACCTCACCAAACAAATCTACAGATGAAAAATGGTCACATGAAGGAATAATATCCTTTTTTATCATAAATTGTTAGTTAAAACAAGCTTCCAGCACAGCTCTATTAGATGAGTTCAAACTCAACAGACAGTATAGAATATGGCAAAAGAAATGAGTAGTCAGAAGCTTCATTCATTGCTAGTGGGAAGGAAAAGTGAAACAGCTACTTTAAGAGATAGTTGGATAATTTCTTAAAAAGCCAATCATAGTCTTCTCATAAGATACAGTGAAAAATCCTATATATTTTCCAAGGTATGTTGTTTTTTAAAAAGAATATGCCTATACCAAAACTTACAAATTTTTATAGCAGTTTTACTCACGGTTGCTAATATTTGACAACAATTAAGGTGCTCATTATTATATGAATGGAAGAAGAAGTGATAGCTCCAATCAATGGAAAATTAATGAAAAATAATGAGTTCGGAAGCCAGGAAAGACTTAGAAGTACTGTAAATGCATATTGTTAAGTGAAGGAGTCGATGTGAAAATGATACATACTGTATTATTCCAAATATATGCTATTGTGAAAAGGCAAAATTTTAGTGATAATAAAAAGATTAGAGGTTCTTTGGGCTTTGGGGAATGAGGAAAGGTTTGAACAGATGGAGCACAGCAAATGTCAGTGTGTTGATATTATTCTGTGGTACAATTAGGACAGATGCATAATGATACATTTTAAAATCTCATATAAGCACACAAAACAGAGAGACTTCTCATGTAATCTATATACTTTGTGCAACAACAATATATCAATGTAGATTCATCATTTATAACAAATGTTCTACATGAGTGGAAAACGTTAGTAATAGGTAGAGCAGTTGGTGGTTAGAGAGGCAAGTGACAGTCTCCCGGACTTTGGGTGCAAGTGTTTTGTATAAGTAAAACTGCTTGAAAGAGTGAGGTCTATAAAACTATGGTTGTTGATTTATGAAATACTAAAATATTGACATATTGTAAAACTATAATATATTGGGTCATACTGGTGTTTACATGCACTCATAAAATGCTTATTTTTGCTTTTGTTTTACTTGGAAAATTTAATGACTTGTTTCTCACTGAAATAACGTTGCTAAAATATTTACGTTCAATTATTTCTTCATCTTGTCAATATTAATATGAAAAATCTTTGGAGCAAATGATCATTTCTTCTGGGTGTGGTGGTGCATATCTGTAATCCCAACACTGGAGAGGCTGAGGCAGAAAGATCACTGTATGTTTAAAGCCAGTCTGGGCTACATAGTGAGTTCAAGGCTAGCCTGCACTACCTAGTTAAATTCTGCCTCAAAAAAAAAAAAAAAAAAAAAACAAAGAAAAGAAAATGACCATTTCTAAAGCGTTAAAATATATGAAGTCATATTTAAGGAAGCTAAAATAGAGAACATTCAACTTCAAAATAGAAGTCCAGGTGAGATTTTAAAGCAAAAAGATTTAAATAAAATTAAAATGCTAGATAGAATACTGTCTTCTCGATCTAAGAGAATCCCCAGGAAAGAGCATTTGATGAATTTTAAAGAGATTTTCTATTTTTAAAAGTGGCATGCAAATGTAAAACCTCTCTCTGAAGTGCTTCTATTCTCTTCCACCGGTAATGCCTTTCTGCACACTTGTTCTGATCTGCTTTTGCTTTCCTTTGGACCATATTCTGCTATGATCCTCTCTGTCTTTGCTATCTTCAGAGTCATACTTCCTACTGGCTTCACTATTTTCTTGTTTAAAATATTCTCAGACCTTGGTATATGTTGGACAGAGCAAAACTATTTTTCCTTTTGAGGAACATAAAACTCTATCTCATACTTTTTAAATATTTTTCATGTGTGGGTTTGGAAGTAGGACAGAAGAGAATCTGTAAAAATTGGGTCAAATTACTTATACAAATTAATACTAGGGACCTCTAGTTGAAAATATCTGTGTGGAAAAAAGATGGAAAATCGTGTCCCATGCGTGCAGGCTTAAGGAATGAAAATTTAGGACAGGTGTGTTTGCCACTGAAGCAATAGTGTGTGATTTGAGTGAAATCCCTGTGTAAGAACTGTGTTTGGCTAGCTGTCTTTTTAATCACTCCTAATATTGAACTTTAAACCTAGATGGAGATTTCATTTTCCATCTTCTACTTGACATTTCGATGTCAAGAGAAAGTCCACTGTGTTCCATTTCTATGGATACTCACATCCGCCTTTTTTAAATCTCTTAATTTGTAAAACAATGTCTTCGTCGACTTCGTTAGAAAGTCAACATTAGTCATGATTTTATTTCATTTTCCTGACTTTACACTTAAATTATAAAGTGGATTAATACATCTACCAGACTTTCTATTCGACATGTGATTTTTAAAGTACTGACAAGGGAACCAGGCAGATGACAATGACTTTCTCATTAAATTTCATATTTTATTTGCTTAATACTTGTTTTTAAGCTCGATTTGGGCAGAAACAATATAGTGTTTGTATATTATTGAATGCTCAATACAATTCCTGGATTATAGTTAGTCTGTGAACATTTCTTGAATGACTTCTCCAGGTAATTAAAGACTATTCAATAAAATCGAATAACCTCCATGCTTCTGGAGGTTGGGCCACAGGAAGTGATTAAAAAGAGAGAGCAAATGAAGGCAACTTTTGGAAGAAGAAAGGATGTCCTTTTTAAAAGGTCACATGATGATTCATAAACAATTGCAGGAAGGAGGAATCTAGTTTACATTTTTGATAGTAATACTATTATACTAATCAAAATTCTGTTTCACACATTGGTTTTGGGTAAGCTGTAATTGTATTAGAGTTTAGACTGAAAATATACCTTTGAGAAATTTTAACACATTTATTTAAATCAGAAAAAGATATGCCCGGGAAACAAAAATAATGTACTTACCAAATATAAATTTCTAAAATTTCAGGGAAACAAAACATTTTTGTTTAGAGTTTCTCTGTACTATTTGTTCATATTAAGTGCAATTAATTCTGTACCAACCTATAGACAAAAGCCAACCAATATCATTAAGTTGGTTTTCAAATGAATATTTATTTATTGTAATGCAGCTTAAGTATATTTTATTGTTAGTTTATTATGGATTTTGCTTACTACTAAATTATTGTATATGTCATGTATGTATTTATTGAGAATCTAGGTGGTGCCTTATTAATATCATAATAATTTCAAAATCTCCCATGAAAGGGTTTTTTTTTTTAACTCTAAATATAGCTTTTTAAATTGAAGCATTCTTTTCTGGAAACTATCAACCTACAAACTTTAACTAACAAACACTGTGTTAATTTTGATATAGAAAAAGACTTATTGTATTAACTACATGAAATTGAATCTAGTGACTCCCCAAAATATTTTAAAATACATTATGGTATTATTTGTCTTTTCATGAGCTATACATAAATCAAGGTGCATAAATATGTACCCTAGATACACAGAATAAATGGAAAGGGATATCAAATAATAT
Organism: Hydrochoerus hydrochaeris; assembly: GCA_004027455.1. Lineage (NCBI taxonomy): Eukaryota > Metazoa > Chordata > Mammalia > Rodentia > Hydrochaeridae > Hydrochoerus > Hydrochoerus hydrochaeris. Next base: position 434,701 of record PVLA01000499.1, read on the forward strand.
AATAAGAAAGAGAAAAGAAAATTGAGACACCATAAACTGAACTAATTAAAATGTGTGGGAGAAAGAACAAAATGAACCTGAGAAAAAGAGAGGGCTATATATAGCTTTACAATTGGCCACTTACCCGCCTCTGCACCGTGTGGAATGATTAATTCTGATTGAAGAACAAAGACTACTGGTTTGATGTGCTTAACTTGCTGAATTCCTAAGAGGAAAATGAACTGACAACTAATAAGAGAGTTAAGATGTTAATTTTGAGTAATTTAAATATGACTAACTTTTAATGGTAACAAAACTACTTAAAGAAGTGTATTTTTCTCTTTTTGTTTTCATATTAAATTGGAAAAGCCAAGTATTTTATTGCCAGTAGGAATTTGCAAGCATGGAATTTACTAATTTCCTAAATTAGTGTTGTCTTAATTATATTGATTGGCCATTAGTCTAATAGGTATTCTTCTTCCTGGTCCCTCTAAAAAGTTAACGTATGTTCACAAGTGTAAGCATATTTCTTTTTCTTCACAGCCTGAAGGTTCTGAAATCATGATGTGACTACACATTAATGTCAAAAATACCTCTGGACTTTCCAGGCAGGAGAGTGTATTTAATTTCAGATTCTTGCATTATGTGTATATGACTAAACTTAGTAGTGTGAAATGGTGCTGCTGACCTACTTGTCAAGTTTATTGAATTATTTTTATTGGAGGCACAGAAACAGTTTGATTTAAGGTAAGATCCTTCCTTTAACTTAAATTATCTTCAAATGTTTTACATATCTTCCTAATTTGGACTCAAGGTCTCTGACTGGAAAATGATTACAAAATCTAAGTCTCCTCTAACTGGGCTTTTGGGGCTTTGTCATGATTCGTGTCAGGGAGTCCTTTAAGCAGTGCTTTTTAACCCTAGCAGTGAATGAAGTGTGACCCAGGCTGAGCTGTCTTCCTCCTAGGCAGCTGGGATACACAGGTGGAGACCCTTGTGGGTATCATTTGATGTATGAAAGGTTCACTCTTGGCAAGAAAGCCAGGAAGAAAGTCAGTTCCTGGTGTGTCGGGGTGAGATATACAGAAAGGTCACAGCAGAAACACTGGAGATAAGCAGTTTATCACTCACAGATCCCCAAAATAAAAGGGGGCACAAACCAAGAGCAGTATGGGAACAGTTTACTCACCTAGTAGGTGCAGAGCCACAGAGAGAGAGAGAGATCCAGCAGATGAGACCTTTATTGGGGCCCAGGACTTTGCCTAAACGGGTTTTCTGCAGCAAGTTCTAATTGTTGAAATAGGGGTTCTTACAGGTCATGCAGTGGCTGAGATAGGTCACTGCAGAATCTCAGCCCAGACCCTGTGGGGCATGGAGCGCGCGGGCTGAGTTGGGTCATTTGTGTCTATATGTACCAGAGGGACACGGGTGCCAAGAGATGACTGTCTAAGGCAGGTATCTGGACTGGCCACATATATGAACAAGGGGAGACAGAGAATGGGAAATTAGCTGAGTTACTAAATGTGCTTCTCCCATAAGGAATATACTCCCATATTTAAAAAGAATGCTGAAGCAAGATGGAATGATAATAACTCACTAAAAATATAGTATATTAAAATATTAATATTGGACAGAAAATTTCTTGACACACACTAGACAACATAAATGGAATATTTATATATCTTCCTAATTGGAATGCAAAGCACTGGATTATGCTACAGTATTTTCAAGGACAGAAGATACTCTTGTGACTGAATCATGTGTTGCATAAGGTCACCAACAGAGTTGAAGTTGACCTATGAAACTAATTTATAACCAACACAGGCATGTTAAGTGAAGAAAATAAAACAGCATAGGCACATAAGGTAAAACTGTAATTTAAAATAACTGGAACAGACAGTGATTATAAAATTATTTGGATTTACTTGGGTTTTAAGTGGTATAAATCAAGATTAAACTAGAATCATCAGCTATCTTGCAAAACTGAAGTTAGGAACATCTTGTAAATAGCACAACCAGATAATTGAACTCTTGAGAGCATGTTTTTTGGTCTCATTTCTGCCTTTCTGTGCAACTGATTCTTTTCTCTCTTCTATATTTATTCTGTTCACCTTCAATATATATTTAGAAAAAATATAAATCTTAATATTTTGCCCTTTTATTTACAGAGAGAGAGAGAGAGAGAGAGAGAGAAATAAGTGTTCCAAAATTATTTGAAAGTTGAAATTTGAAATTCTCTTGAATGTCTTTGGTTGATCCAAACACAAGCATCTATCCCTAGCCCAAATTTGGTGAAAGGGAAATAAATGTAATTAGTCTGAATGGAGCCAATACCACTCTAAAACTAACCCACTGCTGTAGAAGTGGTTTTGTTTATAAATATGATTGATCCTAAATAAAATTTAATGTTGGTGGAAACAGTCATGATATGAGCTAACAGCCAGCCCCATAGGCTAAAGTGTTCCCCACATTTACCCTGTATCTACAGGATATTGAGCTTATGTTTACAAGAAACAGGAATGTTTGAGGCCAGGGATTTAGCTCAGTGGCAAAAGTGCTTACCCTGCAAGCGCGAGGTCATGGGTTCGATACCGGCACGGAAAAAAAAAAAGGGAAAAGAAATAGGAATGGCGATTCCTACAAGGAATAGCATGCAGTCAGAGAACCGTGATGGTCAGTTGGTGGGTCACTATGCTCCTGAAAGCCCAGGAAAGCAATACACTTCTAGAATGCTGCTGCAGAAGCAAACCGCTGAAAGACAAGAGCCATTGCTGCTGTATTTGCTGTACGCACAAAATTTAATAATGAGAATGAGCGAGTTCAAAAATGAATTGTAAAGTTCTGTTGTTGTTGTTGTTTATGTGCTTCTAGTGTAGCTTGGGAGTAATATGTTTGCTTAGCATACAAGAGGCACCGTTTGTCAACACCACAAAGAAGAAGTATGAGAGTATGAAACAAGGAAAGGAAGGAAGGAAGAAGGCAGGGGAAAATTACCTAAGTAAAAGTAAAGTAAAAAACCAGTAATAAATAAAAATTTTAAAAGACATCTATGAAGAATGAAAGTTAAGCACAGTTTGTTGTAGTTCGCCTTTTATTCAGAATGAAAACCTGCATGATGAGGTATATATCATAGATTGTTTTTGCATAATCAGTGAAACTCTAAATAATTTTATAAAATAAAAATATAAACACAAAAAATTGTCCTAAATTGTAAGAAAATTATTCCTAGGCAAATTAAGTATTTCTTTGAAGAATTTGCAAATAAGTATGTGTCAAATAGTCAACATCTTATATGGCATTATACTAGGACTTATTTGAGGATAAATTAGTGCAAACCTTTCAGGATAAGTACTCTAAGAACAAAGAAACAGAAGACTGAAACTCAAAATCAGTTATGGACTATAAAACATGGCAAAACTCCTAAATAAAAAAGCACAGTCAGTATAATGGCAAAGAAAATACAGTGATTGGTAAGTTAAATCCTAGGAAAAAAGTATACCAGAATTATAACTAATACTAATGCAACTTATTATTAAATTAATATATTAATAGACAAAAGGAGAACATGTCAGATTAATTCTATAAGTGCAAAAATCAGGCGATTCTTTACTGATTAATCATTTAAAGTAATCACTGAGAACTGAAAATAAAAGTGTGCTCTCTTTAATTGAAAGAAGCATCACACATAAAGAATGACTATGCTTTTTCCATTATTCTTTTGTAATTATAGCTAATGCATTGAATCAAGGAAAAGAAATTAGTGCTATAAAGATATAAAAAGAAATTCAAATTCATCAGACTCAATAATATAGAACAGTAGTTAAAGTTAATCATGTAAATCTGGGTCCAAATTGCCTAGATTCAAATCTTTACTCTCTCTCTTATTACCAGGTGACCTTGAGAAATCTACTTAACACTGTTATGCACTGCTTCCACATCTGTACGGTATGGTTGTTAATAATAATAGTGTTAATCATAACTGCCTTGTTATGCTGCAGAAATAGCCATAGATGAGTACCACATAAGTGGTGTATGTTGCTTTTAATATTTACACGCAATAAATAAAATAGCTAAGATGATTATACTACTAATTCTGTTAGTTTTTGGAAAATAACAGTTAATACTCCTTTGATTAGATCAATTTGCATGTGTATATCTGGTAATCTAAGCAACTCTTTTGAACATAACAATATGCAACATTACAACCATTGTTACATTCCCATCATTTTTTGAAAGCATATATTATTATTGTTTTAGGTATTTTGTTGTTCTTGTTTGTATGTCTCTTGCTTTTTGTTTTTCTTTTCTGTTTTTTTCCCTTTAAATAAAAAAAAAATTACACATAATTTGAACAATACCCAAGGAAGAACTAAGATTCAACTGTTAATCAGGTATTTTGAGACATAGCCAGATGCAATTTGGTAAAGTAAACTAGCTATTGGCTTTCATGACTTAAGAAGCAACATGGAATAGTCCCATTCCTGTATGTCTAAGGGCCTTCTTCACCATTGCATTGTGCTCCCTGCAGCCTTCTTCAACAGAGCCCATAGTAACACCATGGTCGTTACTGAGAACTTGAAGTTGTCCTTGACCTCCTTCCTTGTGAACCTAGGACAATCTATTAATCTATTAGTACATTTAGAACAAAATCATTTCTCATTACTTTGGTGCTACTGTTAGGATTCAGGGTAGCATAATTAATCACTGATATTACTCTTATAGAACTTTCGCGAGTACCATTTCTTCTGTATTTTATTTAATCTAATTGAGTTTGAGATGTGACATCAACTTGCCTCGGCTTTGCACATGTGATCCTCCTGCCTTAGCCACGCATGTCGCTGCCACTGCAGACAGTTCTGTCTTTGACTATTGTTCTTGGTTATTTCATTATTAGCAAAATAGCTGGCTGTTCTTTAAAGGAAGGTTGTTTCAAGTAGCCTTTGACATCTCATTTGAAATAGAACCCTAAGACCTTAAAATTTCCAGAAAAGACTCACATAGTTTGCACAATAACTTCTGTTCTGATCTCATCTCCTGTGTCTCTTCCCTTCTTGTGATCTATTTCAGTCTCACCAGTCTCAAAATTCTTTTAATAAGACAAGCATTTCTTCCCTCAGAGGTTTTACATCATTGCTCCTTATTTCTAGAAAAATTGTCCCTTCAATACCTGCATAGTTTCCTTTCTCACTTTAGGTCTCTGCTAAAACACCATTAGACTTCATTAGACTTCCTTCCCCACCTGTGTAAAATTGCAATCCTAATTCCCACTTCAACATCCCCTATGTACTTTGCCCCATTGTGCATTGCTCATAGCATTTAAAACATTTTCCTAGTCACTTGATTATTTTTTATTGCTGTCATGAGTGTCTCCCCATCAGAGTAAACAATGTGAGTTGAGTCATATTTTTGTTTATATGTTCATCAATTTTCTTTTTGTTTCATTTCCTGGAGCTATGCCTCTTATGGTGACAGAAGTAACTGGTATGTATCAGAACACTAGAAGTTCAATGAAAAGATTTGAAGAAGAGCTGGATTATGTAAGGAGCAAATAATATTAATAAGATTATAAATATGTCACAGATGTTTACATTAATAAGCAAATTCAGTAAAAGGCCCCCTCAATTTGAGTGATTTTTCATGGAAGGCAACATACTAATAATAAGATTTATGTGTAATTTAATGTGCAATTCTAGAACATAAAAAAATTTAGTGTAATTCTAGAAAATAAAAAAAGAAACAAGGGTAAAATAGTATCACACCAGGTCAGGGATTTGGCTCAGCTGTATAAGTGCCTGCCTGACAAGCGCGAGGTCATGAGTTTGATCCCTGGTACAAAAAAAAAAAAAAAATCATACCAAATATCAACACATATTGAAAAGTACAGTAATTGAAACAGTGTGAATTGGTAGAGTAAAAGACAGATCAAAATCTGGAAAGGCATTAATAGATTGTGGATATTTGGCTTTTTGCAGATGTGATAATTTAATAAGGGGCAGCAAAAGAAAGACTAGTTCTAAAATAGGGCTGTAAAAATATAATTCCAATATCAAAACATATATGCCAAAAATTTCCAGATGGTTTAAACACACATACTTAAAGTGAGTTTTAAAAGTGTAACAAAATATATGAAGAGATATTTAAAAAAAAAACTTCTGGTGGGAAAATCTGCTAAAGAAAAGAAAAAGAATATTTCCCAAAAAATACTGACAAATTTCATTTCATCAAAATTAAAAGTTTCAATTATCTTTTATATCAAAGTATATAAAAAAATTAAAAAGTAAATCACAAACTGAACAAAATTATTTGCCACTATTAGGAGATTAAGTTGTCTTATATAAAAGTATATTTAACTATAAGTATCAAAATATATATAATGACAATTTTTACACTTAAAAATGGTCAAATGGTAAAGAGGCAATATGTTGAATAGAAAAAATACAGATGGTTGGAAACAAACTGATCAATTTTACTTGTCCTTGGGAAACTGTTGTATTCACATGAAGAACAAAGATCAGATTATAGCAAGTGTTGACAAGGATTATGGAGTGGTTGTTTACAGCAGATCAATCACTTAGTTGAAACATTAACTTCTGTAGGCAATTCATCTCTCTCTGAGCATGAAAAATGCTGTTTATAACAATGAAAAATCAGAAATAATCATTAATAAGTAATCATTAAGGAGGAGATAGGTCAATAAAATATAACACAGCAAAAAAAATTTTAAACAGAAAATTATATGTACTTGCACTAAATTGAAAATATCAAAAATAATTTAAAGCAAATATGTGAATCCATATTCATGCTCTAATGTTATGTAACAATGATTTCAATTATTTTTAAAAAATCATTATGTAAAGTATAGAATACTTGAAAGAGATTTCAAAAAAACTTAAGTGGCAAACTTATAATAATTACTATACAATGAGGAAGAGAAACAGATTTGTGCAAATTTATTCTAATTTGTTATGATATAAAATTTAAAGCCAGAGAGAAGTCAAGATGGCTGACTAGTGAGCAACAAAATACAAAGCCTCGCAGGAGAAACAACTCATTTGCCAGAATAAAACACCCTGGGGAGACCCAGACAGAGGGAGATGGATCCTCTTGACACAAGAAGAAATTAAAACCTAAAAAAGCTCATCAAACACTTAGGACTACAACTGAAACAGCCAAAAATTATGGGACACAGTGTTTTCACGGTGATCTGCCAAGTTTGAGCCAGCCTGAATTTGTGCCAGCTTGAATCCATGCTGGCTGGCAGAGTTGCTCAAACTCCTTCCTGCCGCCACTCACAGCAAGCACAGCAGCGCTGAAGTCCGGGTTTGGTAAGCCCAACAGAGAGGGAGCCAGTGAAGGGACCTTCATTAATCCATAGTCAGTGCTGGGAATGAGACCCCCCAACACAGGAAGGGTGCGACCAAATGGGCAACATGTTGGAATCAGGCAGGAGGAGCCTGAACTGGGAACAACAGTGACTTCGGATGGTTGCTCCCTCCTCAGAGCAGATTAGTGGGATTTGCTTGGACTGGGTGGCGCCCCTATCCAGGACCCAATGAGCCATCCCAAATTGATTCCCTGTGCCTAGCATGCACTAACCTGGTGAAGGCCCCTGAAGTTTGGCTGGCCCAGTGGGGAGGGGCAGGCATATTCAGCAGCTTCTTACACCTCAGTAACAAGAGGAATAAGGAGAGGGTGGAGGTCCCTTGCCAACATGCTTCAGAGGAAATGTGGACAACAGGGAAGGGGGCTGGGAACTGTACTGTAAACTGTGTGGAGGAAGCCAGGCCCATGACAGGAGAGAGAGGCAGGAGGAGGCCCCCAGCCCAGAACCCTGAGAGCACTGATCCAGGAGAGGGAAAAATAAGGGAGACTGAGGGCCACAAACACACAACATCAGACAAGGCTTCAATGGACATTAAGAGATATCTTTGGGACCTTGTAGATGAGCTCAAAACTGAAATATTAAATCAGGTAAAGCAAGATATGAATAGAGTAATAAAAGAAATGCTCTCAGGGAGCATCTCTCAGGAAAATACAGATGGAAAAAGGAGGAGTACAAAAAAGGAGAGAAACGTTCAATAAAGAATATAAAGAAAATATAGAATACATGAAGCAAGATTCATCAATAATTCTATCAATACAAAACAGCAACCTAACAGACCAGATCTGATTATGATCAGTCATGATAAAACAGTGTAGGTTATACAGAGATTCAAAGAGTCTACCAGGAAATTAAAAACTCCATTGAAAGCTGGCAAAATGCCTTAAAAGAAACTAAGGATAGACTATCAAAACTTGAAGACAAGTTTGCAATGTTTGATCATGAAAGGAAAGATCTCTTTAAAATAACAAGGAAATAGGCAATCACAATACAAAGGATAGAAGATGACAAGAAAATCTACAATTTAAGAATAAGAAATGTGAACACAGAAGCAGGACTACATACAGGCGAATTACAAAGGCTATTCATGGAAATAAGGAAAACTTCCCAAGAATGGGAAAAGAAAATGACATTTGGTTGTGTGAGGCATACAGAACTCCAGCCACCTACAACCAAAACAGATCTACACCCAGACATATAATAATCAAGATACCAGAAATTCAATATAAAAACAGTATAATAAAAGCCATCAGAGAAAAGAAACAGATTATCTATAAAGGTAAGCCCATCAGGATCATGGCTGACTTCTCAACACAGACCATCAGATCAAGAAGAGGTTGGGGTGAAGTGTTACAAGCCCTGAAAGAAAATAATCTCCAGCCCAGATTGATGTATCCTGCAAAACTGTCACTAGAAATTAATGGAGAAACAAGATGTTTCCATGACAAAGAGGAACTGGGGGAGTTTGTGACCACCAATCCAACCCTACAGAGAATACTGAAGGACATTCTAGAGAGAGAAAAAAAAACCCAGGATTTTAGGAACAGTGGCAGAAAGGCCTCAATGAGTGGGGCAGGCAGTAGAATAAAGGAGAAAACTAGACAAACAGGCAGAAAAATAGCATAGAAAAGGATAACTAGAATCTCTAACACAGATGACCTTGATACACTATATTATTAATAGTGCTCCAGGATTTAAAACCCACATTACTCACACTACTCTGCTTAGATGTATTATATTCTGTTCCAGTCATTCTACCTGTACTAGATTTGAGGGCACAGACAACAATCCTGAAAATAACAGGATATAGTACAGTAATCATCCTTAATTTCCTATTAACTTAATCTAAAGCTCTGTATAACCTACACTGTTTTATCATGACTGATCATAATCAGATCTGGTCTGTTAGGTTGCTGTTTTGTATTGATAGATTTTATTCAAAGCTGTTATGATTGATAGTATCAAGTCTGAGAGTATAGGCAACTGCACTTAAGATGACAAGATTCACTAGAATATCCACTCTGGTTTGATTATTACCTGTCTTTGAAGTTTTATACTGTCTACAATGTTTTATTTTTACTAATATTGTTATGTACTGCTATATTCAATTATACTGCTATATTCAATTATGCCTGATGATATAGACAATTCTATTCAAGATAATAAGAAACAACACAGTAATCATTGTAAATCACCTTGTACTGTGGTTTTATATGACTTTTGGTTTCCTGTTTTTATAGGAATTTGTTTTGTTTTGTTTTGCTAAGTTTTGTTTTTCCCTCTAATACAGAAAGGAAAGAAATACATATAGAGATTTATGCACGCATAGCTGTTTACACTCTCACCGTTTGAACATCTACTTTGTATGCTTTAATTTTGTTACTTGAACAACTATTTCTAAGAAGACAATATGTAATTTATCAACTAGTGATTTCTTATTGTTTATCTTTTTTTTTTGAAATTCTGTATTATTGCTACCCTTTACATGCTTTTGTTTCTCTTTAAATAAAAAAAAATTTTAAAGTAAAAGGAGGAATAGAAAGTGCTCTAAAGGATATAACTGCATTTATGTTTAAGTGTGTAGGATTGATAACCATGTTTCTAAGTTGTTATTGGATCACTGAACTTCTTTGCAGCCTCACTGTTTCAATGTCCACTCTATGTACTTTAATTTTGTAACTTGAACAACTATGTGTAAGAAGACAATATGTAATTTATTAACTAGTGATTTCTTACTGTTTTATTTTTCTGAAATTCTGTATTGTTTCTACCCCTTTTCCTGTTTTGATTTTTTCCTCTTTAAATAAAATTTTTACAAAAGTCTAATATCATTCAGTGAAGATTCATACTTTTTTCTACATAAGTTTGCATATCATTTTTAGGTTTATTCCTGGGTATCTCTTAGTTTTTACTGTTACTATAAGCACTAATTCTCACATTATTATATTTTATGATACTATTATTCTCTCAAACCTTGCTAACTATTTTTTCTTATTTCATTAATTTATATATTCTCTCATATTTTCTATATATAAAATCATGTCATCTGTTTGTTTCCCTTTTTTATTCTTTTTATTTATTTTCTTTTCTTTCTACACTAAATGGAATATACAGTACAAGGTTGAAAACAATCACTAAACCTTTTTGTTTATGTTGTTGTAGTGGTAAATTAAATTAATAGTTTTTACTAACATCAAACCACCTTTGTTACTGAGATAAAACCATCTTTGAAATGATACAAAAAATTAAAGCCATTAAATTTATGTATGAAAAGTTACATTTGTGTGTTTAAAGTTAATATTCAAATCAATGATGTGGTAAGTTAATAAAAAAAAGAGATATCTTAGTGTTTAATGTAGGGTGCCTCATTTTCTCCAAAAGTGTTATTAAATTAATGATGTGCTTTACTTAGAGTCCATGGCATTATAAAAATAAACGAAATATGAAATTTTACCTTCAACTTGCTCTATGGAAAATGGAAGGGTTTACCACAGAGGCCTCTGAAGAAGGATTGCAGTAATCATATTTCTGGATTGGTTTGTCTAAATATCCTAGCACAAGTGTGTACTCATAAAACCACATTGTAGGAGTTTTGAATAAAATCAGCCTACAAATGTGACACATTATATTTACTCTGAAAAAGTTTTTCTAAATAATCTAAGTTTGTCGCTAAGCCCAGTGACACATTTTTTCCCAGTTATACCCCATGTCTTCCTTTCTCTTTCTCTTCTTTCCTTCTCTTTCTTCTCTTCGTTCTTCCTTTCTTCCTTCACTACTTCCTGCTTTCCTGTCTTCCTGCCTTCCTGTCTCCCTTCTTCTTCCTTACTTTTTAATTTTTTCCAAGAAGATATAATAAAATAATTTTATTAATTTTTAGCAAGAATTTTTAAAAACACTGCCAAATGTAATATATATTTTACAACTACTTGAAGTAATGTCTTCTGAGCTAAGTAGCCCAGTATTTCCTACCTGATATAGATGTTTTCCTTAATTCTACCTACATGTAAAGGGAAACTCATCTGGGTAGTTCTTTGTGTCTTCCACCATATAATAATATTGCTAATGATAATAATCAGCAATTGTATTTATAAGAACATAGAGAAGCAGTTTCATTCAATTTTAACTATTTTTCCATGTTTTCACCACAATAACTTGGGTATTCACATTCTGATACATATTTTGCATAATTTTAATAAATTGCTATGCCGTGTTTCCAGCAAACAGTAATGGCAACATATACAATTCTACAATTATATTTTAGGGCATGTTTTGCTTTCTTGTCCTTTTTCCTGGTGTCATTTAGTTACACATCACACATACCACTGGAGTTTAGGAGTTACTAGCATTAGTGCCTACATTTTTCACCTTTTAGCAAAGGTAAACAACTTGTGCTCCTAAACAAGGGATTTTTTTTTTTGTATTCTACTAGAAGACTGGTTCTAGACATTGTGCCTTCTTTTTTCCAAATCATTATTTTTATTCTTTATAGTATCTTTCACATCAGCATGTAAAAATTATGCCATGTTTTCTATGTTAACCAACAATTTAAACCAAGTCTTAACTCTGCCTTAGTTTGTATTTTAAGGTTTCTTCATTTTCCTTCCTTTAAGACAAAGATTCTCTGACATTGTTTATATTTCCTAACATCAATCTCTTCATTCATCCTTGAGCCCAAAGTTTTTGCCCTCTACCCCATGGAAGTGCTTCATAGCAATTTCCCAGTGACCACTGCCTTCACCTAAACAAGCTCCAATGAATTACTTGTACTGGTTTCAGGGAAACTTTGTGACAATCTTATTCTTACTTTCTTCATATCGAGTTCACTGTTATAAAGTATTGTGTGTACAATTAAAATTAATTATAATATTAAATACCTTTTCAGATAAACAATACCTGAAGTGAGTTTTGATTTTGTTTAGCCAAATTCTCTGTAAAATCTCAGCATGACACTCTCCCAGTATGCAGGCAGTATTGTGTGAAATATGCATTGGCTGAGAAGCCATTACACAGCTGTGGGGAAAACACGAGAATAAATGAGATTTTGGGGAAAGGCAAACAGAACTCAGTGTGGTCACTGTCTGTTTGCAGTCTTATTTATCTCATGCCATTTATCACCATCTTAAATTACCCTGTTAGCCAATCTGTTTACATGTTTATTGTTTCTTTTCCACTATAGTTAGAGTGAATGATAAGAAGGGCAAAAGTCTCTCTCGGTCATTGTGACATCCCTTGTGCCTAGAGCTGGGACTGTCAACTAGGAGACACTAAATAAATATTGAGAATTGTTTCAGCTGATTGTCTTCTCCGATGATAGAGTTAGTATATAGTATCTATAATAATGGAGATCTGATATACAGTACTATAGCATAAGAATTCAGTAACTTTGGTTCCTTTGTCTTTTAGAATATGACAAGCAGTGGCTGTCAAGTACGAAGATACTCTTATTCTTTGCAGAATATTTACATTGAAAACTATTGTAGAAACATGAGCCATCTATTCCCTTCCTAGAACTCTACACAGAGAAAAATTTAACATGTGTTTTGTTCTTATAAATCACATGAAATGTGTAAGGAATTTCAGATTACTAATGTTTTCAGGAAGCTTTGTGATTCTAAGTGTGAATGATTTGAAATATAAAAATTAATCCTCAGGAATGAGAAGGCTGGAGACATTGGTCCTCAAACACTGCAGGTTGTCAGAATTCAAAATCTCATCTCACAGTTTCCTCATAAACACTGAGAGATGATGTCCTCGTAAATGCTTGCCAGTGATATCATTATTGAAAGAACATGAAAAGTTATGACTTTTAGCACTCATTTTCCATGGTGAAAATATCCCAGACAAAGTTGATCTCAACCTACCTTTGTGTCAGTGGTCCAAAACTTTGCTAAAACATTAAGCATATCTTTCTAAATTATTAATATCTGTGCTACCAAAATATTGAATATTTTGGTGGTAAGGAACAGAGGAAATGATGCTGATATAAACTTATTAAAATCATACTTAACTTGACAATTACACTTTCAAGCCTGGAAAGAGTGCTATGTGTGAAAAAAAAGTAAGATTTTTACTATCTTAATGAGTGCCAAAAAATGTTTCTATTAAAGCTTTTTCCAACACTTTAAGAAAATCATGACTATAGAGAAGATGGTTCTAATACTCTCAACCATGCAATAATTAAGGAAGTAAATTCTGCATTGTCTCTTGTTGTTTTAAATTGGATGAAACCATGAAATGAAAAGAGCTATGCAGGACTTAAGAGACTTAATTTGAATTCCAATCTTGTTTGTTGAATATCTGATGGTTAAATTCGGTCCCAGTCACTGAAGCACTTATAGTATTCTGATAAATATTTGTTACCCAGCTGCAGGAGAGTGCTGAAGTACATCTTCTAAAATACTCATTTGAATGCAAGTCCTTAATGACTGCCTGGATACTTGTCTTGGTGAAAAAGAATTAAGAATTGAAGAGAATAGAATCCAAAAATATTTTCATAATAGAAATAAGACACCACATATTATTATTAAAATTGATAATTCATATGTTACATAGGTCTTAGTATATTTAAAATTAGAAAATTTTAAGAGAATAAATTCAATTTTTAATTTACAGATATGTTAACATATTTAAAAGGGAGAATCTATTCCTTTGTCATAAAAATTGTGATAAAGCAGTTCACAGGGAGATATTTGATAGAAATAGATATATGCTCATATGATAATAAAATATCTTTGACAGATTCTGAATCAGTCATTGGAAAAAATATTGTAATTATTACTGTTTCTCCTTTGATATTTTATTGGCTTGCATAAAAACTGGTTTTAAAAATTTCTTTGGCTACCATTGCACCAAAATGGAAGATTATTTTTCTCATTCACTGAGAATACTTCAAGAAATAATACATAGTTTTATAAGATTTAATTCTTCTAATTGTGCAGAATAGTTTGAGCGAATCTCCTACCAAAAAAAAGTAACTATAAGAAGAAGCTGTTGCACGAGAAATATTCAAAAAACAAACAAATAGATGTTTAAGTAAAAAAAGTGAGATGACAGAGAATGATTTTTAAAGGTTATATATTTTATCCATTTATCCGCTGATGGACTGTTGTGAATAATGTGAACATGCTGTAATGAACATATGTGTACAGATGAGTGAAACAACAGTGTGGAAATATACACAATGAAATACAATTAGATCATAAAATGGAGGAAATTCTGTTACTTGTAAAATCATGTTTGAATCTGGAGAATATTTTGAAAGTGTAATAAGCCAGACAAAGAATGAAGAATGATCTCCCTTTATGCAGAATCCAAAAAAAGTTCAAAATCATAAGAGAAAAGACTATCACCAGAGTCTGCAGGGAAAGTGGGTAAGAGAAGAAGTAATACTAGTCAAAAAAAGAGCACCTCAGTTCTACAGTCAGACAGGAATCACTGATAGTGGTCTACAGATTAAGAGGTTGAATACAATTAGTAAGAATATAGCATATATTTCAACATTGCTGTGGGAGTTGATTTTTAAATGTTCTCATCGTAAATAAATACTTAGTATGTGATGTGAGGGATTGTTTTAATCACTCTACAGTCTATATACCTACATCATAGCATCTAATGTACACCGTGAATCCTCAGAATTAATAATTGTCAATCTACATGTTACAGGCAACTGAGTTAGATGGAGATATTCTAGGCAGTCAGATAGAGCTGGGCCCTTGATGGAGCAAGTGAAGAAGATCAGATACCTTACAGCTGTGGGGGAGACAGACACCTCTGTTGTGGGACAGACCTCAAGACAAAAGGTAAAACAAATACATCCACAAACTTCCTAAGCTAAACATCAGGGACTGACATTCTAAATAGGTCTCTACGATGCTGAGGAAGCCAGGAGTCACTAACTCAACCCTCTGTAGGAAGAATCACTGCTCCGTATGTCAGGCCACCTGCTCCCTGACTTGCTTCCCCATTTGTCTCTGATTATTTAATCAATTTTACGTGAGCAATTAATCTTACTGGTTGGCCATAGTTCTGTCCCACTTCATGCCTACCTTGCAAGTTCTCATGTTTTCTCCACCTTAGACCCACCGTACTTTGTGGTTTGGCTCTATAAATGTACCTAGAAAAGACAGAGTCATTGGTAACTCACTCGGGACCCCTTCTGTCTTGGGCTCAGACAGAAGCTTTCTTTCTCTCAGTAAACACATCCTGCTCTTAACCTCCGTTGTTCCTAAAATTCATTCTTTGATTTTAGAGAACACGAACTCATACCGGACATCTAGTAAGCTGGAAATTTCTTTCTCTTATATCATTAAGTAAGTAATTTTAAAAGCTAATTTTAGTGTATAATGAATTATAGGGAGTTGGAAAAGGTAGCTTCATTGATTGTGAGATCAAGCAGGTATTCTCTGAAACTCTTATCAGAAACCTCCTTTTACCTTGAATGTAACCAGTATCTTTTAAATTTAACAATAGTTAAACTTTAAAGCATTTGAAAATGAAAATACATGTGAGATTTTAAAGCCACCAAATATGCAAATTTATGCCTGTTTAATTAATATAATATTATCTAACTAAGAAAACTGTGTTAAGAAGATTTTAAAGAATGCTTTTTTTGTTTATTAGAACTGTAAATTTGAATTCACTACAGGAACAGAAAAATTAGTAAATTTATTTTGTCTTCTCAATAGAGCAACATGAAAATAAGAGTAAAATGTTTTCTTGCTTTACCTATTTAAAATAAATTCATATAAAACTCAAAACATTGCTTTTTACTATAGTGACATTATGTGATCTAACAGTATACTAACTTTTATGCAAATATTGATGTCTTGAGTAATATCAGCAGCAATTTAAAAACTAAGAAGCAATAAAGGAAAATTCAACATACATCTAGAAAGAAATCACTATTTTGCATTGAAAACAATAATCTTTGGTCATTTTAAAGCATATTATATTCAAAGCATATTATATTAAAGCATATTATATTCAAAACATATTACTGTAAAGTATAAAGTGACCTAGAGTGGACATAGAAATCATCAAAAATGTGTAAAAAGCTAGTACACTTGCATCAATTCTAAGAATTCAGTTTCCAATTAGTTTATTATAGATACATTTATCAGTGTGATAATATAGCAGGAATGAGTAGATTAGCAGCAGTAATAATAAATTCCCCTCTTTGAAATTAGAAATTAAATTTTAGGATAAACATGTAAATGGAAAATCATAACAACATTGAAATCAGCATGGCTGGTTCTGCTAAAGTGTGAAGTATAAATCTATTTTTAAGTCTAATGCTAATTTGTGCTAGCAATGAATGTAACTAATGGCAAAAGTAGCAGATAAAATTGTTTATAGAAGTAAAAGAACTAAAGTTACTCATTTATAATCTAAATAAAGAAAAACACTTTCATATCACAGGTCAGTGTTTTCCTTTACATTCTTACGTGTTTGTAGAAGATACTCTTTCTAGCATGCTCTTTGTGTTTCATTTTTTTTTTTAATTCAGCTGAACTACTTTCACTCTACACAGCGGTGATCAGAAACAGGAAGAGAGCCTCTGAGAGGATGGGAAGAGGATTAGGAGGAAACGGAGGGTGAATAAAAAGGATCAAGAGGGATCTATATATGTACCAACTCCCCGTGAGGAATGTAATCATTAGGAATTGAAAAACTATGCTAATACAAAGGGAAGAGGAAAGGAAACATGGTTTTGACTACCACTCAAATGATTATTTCCTCTTATTTTCTTCTAATCACCTTATTTCCTCTAAGTCAAAATAACCTAGTACCAATGTCATTGAATAAAAGCATTGAGTATATTATGTAATTTCAAAATGTTATGTATGAAATAAACACCAATATTTACCAGGAGACTTTTTTTTTTTTTTTTTTTTTTGCCTTCTGAGACAGGGTTTCAATGCAGTTTGGGTTGGACTTGGGCTTGCTCTGTAGCCCAGACTAATTTAGAATTTGCAAAGATTCTCCTGCTTTAACCTCTGGAATGCTGAGTGCTGGGATTATAGCAGTGCGCCACCACACCCAGCCAGAATACTATCAAATGAGTCAGTTTTAGTAATTATTTAGCAGTAATTTTCAGTTTTATAGCAATAATAAAAACAATAGAAAAGGATCCTATAAAATAACTTTAATACTATATTTAATTTAATTCAATATATCCAAACATTTTATTTCCACTTGTAAAAAATATTTAAAAGATTAAGAACTATCCTATATTCTTTTATTGAGCCTTTGAAGTTAGGTGTATATCTTAAAATATGTCTTAAATAAGTTTCAAAATGTCCAATAGTTAAAGTAAAATACAATCTTGCCAAAAAAAAAGTTAAATTTAAGATGTATGCATACATATACAATTCAGAGTAATGTGAGCAAAGTGTAAATTCATTTCTGCCATTACCCTTGTCTCATTTCAAGTACTTGGTAGGTACCTGTAGTTAAGGACCTCTCTCCTGGGCTTGTGTGTACTCTGCAAAATAATGTGGGAGGACAAATGGAGGGAAAAAGGAAATGGATGTTTATGCCTAGAGTATTACAGATATACACAAGTTAGATTGCATTAAACTGCTTCCCGAAGAGTCAATGTTCGTTCTCAAGTGAGTCACATGGAAATCCAGTTGTATTGTTTATACTCATGTTTTTAAACAAATGCTTTTCTTTTGTATACTCTTCTTTGTGTCACAAAATTAACATTTTTTTGTGTAACTTGATTGAACAAAAGTTATATCCTAGTGTGATCACAAGTTTGATATTGATGTAGGGGAATGTAACTACTGACTTGCTATCTGCACAGCGTTAATTCATGTTCCCTAAAATTGAAGAATGAATTTTAGGAACAATGGAGGTAAAGAGCAGAATATATTCATTGAGAGAAAGAAACTTCGGAGAGGCAGACAGAAGGGATCTCAAGTGGACTGCCAGAGACTCTGTCTTTTCTAGGGACTTCTATAGAGTAAAATCATGAGGTTAGATGGGTCCAAGATAGGGAAAAATGGGAATTCACAAGGTGGGCACAAGGCGGGAGAGAACTGTGCTCAACCAATAAGATTTAATTGCTCAGGTAAAATTGATTAAATTAGGAGCAAATGGGGGAGCCAGTCACATAGTAGGTTGACATGCTTAACAGCAGGGGTTCTTCCTTAGTGGGGTGGGACGCTGACTCCTGACTTCCTTAGGGTGATAGAGATATTTGGACTGTGGGTTCTTAGGATGTGATTGTATTTGCTTTGCCTTTTGTCTGGAGATCTGGCCCACAGCAGGAGATGTTTGTCTCTCCTAAGGTTGCAAGGTATCTGGTCTTCTGCTCTGGCTCCTCTGAGGGTTCTGCCCTATTTGACTACCTATCATATTTCTAACTAACTCAGCTGCCTGTAACAATATCAGATTATGAACAAGAAAGAATAACTATATAAATAAAAACTCAGTTATAAGTATTTAACAGTAATTGGAAATTTTCATTGGATTTGATGAAAATGTGACCATAAGTTAATCATTTGAACTTCTTTTCCAACTGTAAATAAATAGCTTGCACTGTGTTGCACTTAAAGAAAGGTCACATGTATTCTATGGAGGGGACTCTAATGGGATATATATATATATATATATATATATATATATATATATATATAGAGAGAGAGAGAGAGAGAGAGAGAGAGAGAGAGAGAAACACAATCTCAGTATTGAGCTATTGATCAGAACTTCCTTTGGAGAAAGACAGTATGCTTCATTACTTGCATGTTTTGTTGCTATGAGTTGCTACTAATACTCCAATGAAGTTCCACTGCCTTATCTGGACCCAACAGCCACATGTTAAATCCACTATAAATAACATTCTCTTGACCTCTTAAACTGTTTCATTTTCTCTTTGAGCTATTTTCTTTCTGAGAGTGTAGTTCAGATACTACATCTGGCTCCTTGCCCTGAATGCTGACCAGTTTGCCTCTGTGACATTAACCTGGTGCCGTGGAGTCTGAGTGTCAAGAAGGTTGACTCATTTACAGTTTTCCATTATACAGCTCTAACATTTTATGTTGCTTCCTAAATAATAGATGGAGTGTAGTTGGCTCAGCCATGGTTAAAATGTTGCTTAATGGCTGGGTAGCAGTGCTCTCCGTGGACAGCAGGACCATTTTATTCTTTCTTTTTTGGTTTTGTATTTGACTACCTTCTTTAAAATATACTGGAATTTCTACAGTGGAAGAGCTTCCTAAGGTTTTTCACCATTTCTTCACTATTAGATAATACTAGCAGTAATTTATTCCACTCATATATTTTGATACTGATATAGAGTTAATTCAAGTAAAACTGTTTATTGTGATTTTAAATAAAAAGCTGTAAAATACCAATTTCTCCAGGAAAATAGCTGGCATTCTTTTGTTTCTTTAGTGTATTAGCAAATAACTGGTTTTCAGACAGAAAATTTAAATATTAACCCAGATTTTGACCCAAAATCAGGTGTGTCTGTCTACAGTTATGTTTGTATCAAGGAACATATAATTAGGCCAAAGCAAAACAGAAAACAGCAGAATAATGATAAAACAAATCCATTTGGAAATATAGTATGAGTATTTTTTATTGTTTTTAAATTTAATCCTGAAAATAACTATATTTAGCTGAGCAAAAGATTTCTGTGTGCATTTTGTAACTTGAGTTTTGTTTCTCTGAATTAATCCTGAAAAAGGGGTATAAAAGTACAAAGAAAAACCTTATTTTACCTCCTAAAATATATTGATTCATTGTCATGATAGCCAGAAGAAAATAATTATTCACACATGGAATATAGTTTCTTCAGTATGCATGGAGATTTGTTCCAACAACTATTGAAGATGAAAAAAATCACAAGTCATCTAGATGAAAAGGGGTAGTGTTTACCGATTGTTATGGTTTGTGACTAGATGTCCCCCAAAGCTTCATGCAGTCACGAGGGATGGGCTTTTCAGAACTGACTGAATTTTGAATTTATCATTGATTCATGGTCTAATGCTGGGATTAAGGATATGAGGACTATACCCACCCTGGAGTGGGAACCTGTGTACAATGTAAAGGGCCAAAAAAAAAAGGCTTTCCCCTCTCCTTTGGTTGTGGGTTTTGCTGTTGTTCATTGCCATGAATGATGTTCTCTCAACCATGTGTTACCTTGCCTTGGAGGCAACTAATTATGGACTGAAACCTCTATAAACGTTGAGCTAAAAAAACCTTTCCTTCCTCTGAGTTTGAGCACTGAATAATTTGTCTCAGCAATGAGAGAAAAGTGAGATACCGATGAAGTAGTCATATCCCCTATATAGTTTAAAATCATCTCCAGATTACTCATAATACCCAATACATT
Organism: Hydrochoerus hydrochaeris; assembly: GCA_004027455.1. Lineage (NCBI taxonomy): Eukaryota > Metazoa > Chordata > Mammalia > Rodentia > Hydrochaeridae > Hydrochoerus > Hydrochoerus hydrochaeris. Next base: position 455,403 of record PVLA01000499.1, read on the forward strand.
TTAAATTCTGTATAAAGACTTATCTATTGTTTAGGGACTAATAACAAGAAAAGATGTCCATTAAGTATTCAATACATTCCTCTTTTTGAAAAAACAACCTTTTGACTCAAATTTGGCTGACTCCATAGATATAGAAATAGTGTCTCTATGAAGAATGAGCTGTGTCTCATTTCATAGCTATGATTAAGTGCTTTTCAAGACATACTACATACTACGTAAATATAGCTATGTATATGCATGTGCATATGTACACATATATACATTTATACATTATACACATATATACACATACACTGGTATGTGTGCACACACTCCTGCCTAGGAGAGACATGAAACTAACTTTTTCCTTAGCAGAAATGTAATAGTGCTGTGTTGATTATGATTTTAAAATTCTTAAAATAATGTGACACAGGTAGACAGAATATTAAACTCTTCCTTCTTCTGTACTCAGCTAGGAGTTGACATATCTCTAATGTGCTCCCCTTTAGTTATTGCTTCTTGTCATCACTTGAAAATGTGCCTGAGTATAAAAAGCTATTTTTCAAGAAGACATTCCATTATCAACACTTATTCTATTGTAATTCAAGTTCCTTTGTCTTTTAAGAAAATTACTATTGAGTTATAGTCCCAGACCATCTCTCTAATAGCACAGTTACTAAAACTGATTTTTCATACATATTCATAACTAAAACCATAAAGACCATTGCAGATTTCAAAATGATACATCAATCAATGCCAAATTCCTGCTTAGCAACTCAAAAGAAAAGAGAGTATAGTTTAAAATTTTCTTTGCAAAATACTTGCTGGGCATTTTTATTGAAAAAGTTATCTAAGCAACAATTTGTCATACATATACAAATATATCTTTACATATAGCAAAAGTACACAAGGTTGAGAAATAAGCAAAATTTTAAATAAAGAACTGTTTATGCAGCTGTCTCCCCTTCAAAGTTGTCACACTGAGAAGCAAATAATACAGTTCTGACAAAAAAAAAAAAAAAAACAAAACACTGTAGTATAAACGTAAGTTAGAATATTGTTGAACTTGTAATATAGCCGTAAGTTAGAATATTGTAGAACTTGATTTGGTCCAAAAGAGTAGAAACAAATGTAATTTTGAGGTGTTCCATATCTTCTCATGATCCTTCAGTAACATATTTTTTCTTTCCCATCAACACTAAGGCTTGAAACTAATGTAGAAAATTGTAGATTAAAATATGTTGTGTTGAGTTGAAATAACACAGAAGAAATTGCTTTATGATTTTTTGTTTTATTTTGTTTTTTGGTACCAGGGATTAAACTCATGACCTCATGTTTGCCAGGCAGGAACTGTGCTGCTAAGCTATATCTCTGGTTGTTTTTATTTTTATTAGCAAAAGCAAACAAACAAATCCCTGAAAATTCACCATAAGTACAAAAATAAAAGAGAAATTTAGCACTATTGAAAAGAAAATACTACAGGCATTTAACAAATAAATTGCAATATTATTGACAATGCTAATAAATATCTGTTGGTATAACCTGATCGACTTATTAATGTTGAATTTGAACTAGAATTCATCTTTCGGACAAGTGCAAAGATTTCTATTGTGATATTGTTTTGCTTTCTTCTTTATTTTTGAGTAACACATCTTTGATCATAGCATATTACAAAAATTAAACCATAACAAATATGTTATTTTTCTCTCTGTGAAAAAATACCTGACACTCCAAATTAAGGAAGGAAAGTTTTATTTATCTCATAGTTTTTTGAGGTTTCAGTGCATAATCAGCTGGCTCCAAAGCAGAGTAGCGTGGCATGGGGGTAATACTTCAAGGCAGCAGAAGCAGCAAGAGCAAACAGAGGGGAAGAACAAGCCTCTTCTTCTTCCTTATATTGTAAGCAGGTTACCACCACCACCACTACCCCCACCCTCCCCCCTGCAATGTGGGTGTGGCATTCGCACCATCTCTGTGCCTCCCTCTTGCACAGATTCTGGGTGTTTAAAATAAGGACCCTGGCTCCCTGCCGAGTCCCTTAGTTTAACTTCTAAAATTCTCAAGTAGACATGGTGTATCAACCATTATACAGTATTTACCACAACATCTTATAGACTTGGTTATTAGTCGATTGTCATTTACTAGAGGCTGTTCTGGTGAGTCAGAGTCAATCCTTCCAATAAGTGGAGGGGCTGTGAGGAGAAAAGGAACACTTCTGCACTGTTGGTGAGAGTGTAGACTGGTGTGACCACTCTGGAAATCAGTGTAGAGGTTCCTCAAAAAACTAGCATTGGAGATCCCATTTGACCCAGATACTCCCCTTCGGTGTATCTTCCCAGAAGAATTAAAAACATCATATCACAGCAACATACGTGCACCCATGCACCCATGTTTATAGCAGCACAACCTGTAATAACTAAATCTTGGAAACAACCCAAATTCACATGAATTGAAGAATGGATAAAAATATGTAGTAATATATTACTGAGCCATGAAGAAGGATAAACTTCAGAGTTTTATAAGTCAGTGGATGCAACTCAAGACCATATTCTTATGAGAAATAAATCAGACCCATGTGTGTAAAGATCTTATTGTATCACTATTATGATAAGCTAAATCAGTAACTAAAATTCAAAATTTACAATAACTATTGTGAATTGGGAAGAAACTGTTCAAAGGAAAAGAGAAACTGTGATGGGGGAAAGGGGAAACAAGGAAAGAAAAGGAAAAACAAATGTATATATATATATATATATATATATATATATATATATACACATGATAGTCTACATAGTTATACAGCTAACTTTTCTTAGTTCATTGGAAAGAAAGGTTTGTACTAATATAGTTTGGACAATAATTCATGCCTATATCTTTCATTCTTGGTAATTACTATCATAATAACAATACATAATGCATTAATCATTGTTACTCTCCTATTAGCCTGTTTCAAAACTCTGCTTTATTTTTATTTTTTAACAAAAAAAAATATTGTTTGCAAACAGCTATTACTCTCCCAAACACATTTGGACAATTAAAATGAAGACACTAGAAAACAAAAATTTGTCAATAATATTAGGTAAAATTATATGATGATTAAAATTATAGTCGCTAACCAGTTAAGGTTCCATGTATGTAACAGAGCAAGTTCAGCATTCCTAATGTGAAAATCTAAAGTCTGAAAGTGCTCCAAATTTGAAACTTTTTGAGTGGCACCTTGATAGTACCAGGGGAAAGTTCCACTATTGACCTCAGTTAACAGCAGTCAAAATGAAAGTACACTACAATTACTGTTAAAAAAATAACTTTAGGCCATTATGCATAAGGATTTTAGAAATGCAAGTTAATTTATTACAGTATTTAGACCTAGGTCCCATCCATAAGATATGCTATTATTGTGTAAAAGTATTTCAGAGCCTGAAAAAAAAATCTCAATTCTGTAATATTTCTGGATCCATGCATTTCAGGTAAGATATATTTATTTATTTATTTTTATTTTACTGGGGATCGAACTTGCAACTTCACGCTTGCCAGAAAGGCACTTATGGAGCTGAGCTAAACTCCCACCCCAAGATATATTTAATTTAGATCAGTGGTTACATATCAAATCCCCTTAATAAATAACCATCAAACTTCTGTGATATGTAAGTAATTTATGTGTACCTACCAACAGACTGCATATATGCAGTTCACCCATACATAAACACCAAGTGCTGAGAAATGCCTGTTGATGTTAGCTTTCCCCCTGGGAAATTTCAGCTCAACAGTCTCTGAGAAAAATGTGTTTCGTACATCTTGCCCTTTCTTCACATACAACATGTAGAAGGTGAGGCGACATGACTTTTGAAAGTAAAAACATCCCAGAAGAATTAAACTTAGAACTAAAGCATTTTCTGTAGAATTGGGTAGAGGCCAAATTTTAAAAGCTGTGATGATAGTATTTAAATACAGTGAATATTTACAATAGTCTTTGAGTCTGGGCCAGGCCCTTAATTGAATACTGGTACTCTAAAGTGCATTGGCTGATCTTATGATTTAGATATGGTACGCCCCCCCCCCCCCCGCCGAAGTCTCATGAGTTCGCAGGTGGGACTTTTGGAAAGTCATTGGGTTAGGGGGGAACTAGAATCACTACTGGATGAATCCACTCATGAGTTCCCAGCTGAATGTGGCTGGAAGAAGCAGGTCACTGCGGCCATTCTCTGGAAGAATGTGTCCTTGTCCCTGGCTTTTCCCTCTCCTTCCTGGCTGCTGGGAGGTGAGCAGTTTTCCTCTACCACACACTTGCTCCACATGAAGTCTGCCTCAGAGCCAGATGACCAGGGATGACTCCCCCAAACCAGTGCCCAAAGCAAATCTCTCCTCGTCCAGGTCATGGGTGTCAGCTGCTTTGTCCCAGTGGTTGGAAAGCTGACTTATACTGCCAGCAACTGTGAGGATCTTTATACTCAAGTACAATAGACTAATATAATGCTAATATTGCTAACAGTTTTGAGAAAATTTATATTAAATTTATAATAATTGAATAGAATCTCATTCTGTTCATTTAATTTATTTTATGAGCTAACATACCCACAAGCCACTCTAATTTTATGTCTCATTTACTTATTTCTTTGTAACTTACCCACACTGCTTATTATATTCAGTATTTCCTCTATGATGGTTGCTCTGAACTTTCCAGATTACTTTTTACTGAGGATTTAAGCTCATTTCTCTCTCTCTCTCTCTCTCTCTCTCTCTCTCTCTCTCTCTCTCTCTCTCTCTCCCCTCACTCCCTTCTCTTAGTTTTCACTCATTTCATTCCTCCTTCCCTCTCTGTAAAGACAAACAAGGCTGTTTTTTCTCCATTTAGCAAATAGTAAGCATATTCTAGATATTCTGAAGACTAAGGATCTATTAGGTAATATTTCATGTATTAATTCATCTCTTCACATTTCTTAAAAATATTTGGACAGAGTGGGAAAAATACTCTGTAAAAATTGCTTCAGATTTTTATGTAATATTTATCTATTATAAATTATAGAAACAAATGTAAAAGAAGGTAAAATAATTTCTACTTGTCAAGCTTTATACAGGATGTGTGATTGCCTTTGATTTCTAAATTCTAAAATTCTTTCTTTTTTTTTTTTTTTTTTGGCTTTTTTGAGACAGGGTCTCACTATGCAGTTCAGGCTGGCCTTGAGCTCACTTTGTAGCCCAGGCTGGTCTCGAATTTGCAACGATCCTCCTGCCTCAGCCTCCTAAATGCTGGGATTACAGGCATTAGTCACCACTCCCGGTTTGCTATGGTTTCACCAATATTCTGGGAAGATTCAAAATTTCTGGCCAGAAATAAAGGATTTCATCAGTCACAGAAGGACACAATCCCTATAATTCCTTAGTGGTTCATTCCACTTTCAGATATCCATGAAGGCCCACAGACATGATGCAATGGAACCATCAAGGGTTCTTCAGCTATAAGAGGCTGTATTTTTCTGGAGATATGAACTTGTTTTACAGTGAGTTGAAGCAAATCTACTCTTTGCCTATGTTGGTGGTAATGGAAGAAGGTCCACTTCACCTCTCAGCTTTACCTGTTGGAAAGTTTTACCTTTGTCTTGGATAAAGTATGGTCAGGGTCTTGAATTTCTGGTAGAAGAGCAAAAACATGAAAGGACTCTTCCTTACTAAGTTGCATTAGATTTTAGACATTGTATTAGATCAAGTTTAAAATGTACGAGTTTTATTCAATATCACATGAAACTCAACTTGACTTTGGTTCTCTTAACATTCATAGGCCTGAAATTTTATAGAACCCAAACTATTCTAGAGATAAATTGCTATTATGGTGGTCTTTTAAAACTTAGGCATAGATTTTTAGCCTTTGTTAAAACAGAAATACGAAGAAAAGCCTGAGAGGTCATCATATAAGAGCTTTGTGGGCAGCATTCTTAACCGAAGGAAATAAAGAGAAAGATTTTCCAAACATACCTACAAATCCAATACTCAGGCAATGGTGAGATGATTAAAGCTGAAACTTCTTAAATAAATTTTAGGTGCTTATAAAAGTTACAGTTTGAATAAAGATTTGTGTATATTTTCCATTTAGAAATGTGATGAATAAAAGATATTTGGTCTTGGGTTTTGATTAGTTTCTGTGTTTCTTGGGATAGAAGCTAGGGCCTCACACACATTAGGCAAGTATTGTACCGTGAATCGGCTGTAAACCATAAAATGTCTTTTTATTTATCTATTAGGGTAATCGAATTCATTAAAAGATAGACGTGTTTCTAAGACAGTACTATTTTTATTTTCATATGGAAATATTTAAGCAATTTAATATCATCTCGAGGCAGCACTATTTTCTTACAGTATTTTCTACCAAGACACTAAAAGAGTAAAATAATCTTATTCAACACTTGTATCTTTTAAAAGAATAATGATTTCATTTGTTTAAATCCATGCTGGCCTACTTGGCTTATTTCAGGGAAAAATTTTCCTCCTCACACATGGTAAAGACAATTTGTCACCTTGGAAATTAAATTACCCATTCCTGTTTACCTTGAGGAGTTGTACTATAATAAACCAACTGCTCCATTAATACTACTATAACAAAATGTACTCAATCCTATGAGAACATGTATTGTATAATCAAAGTTTATTGAGAAACTTAACACAGAAGTCCTGCAAGTTACTCTCAATTCAACTTTATATGTAGGGGTAGTTTAATAAATTTCAAAAGAAGTATTCACTTAATATTGTAATCTTTTATGCATTGAATTACCTCTTATCTAAAAAAAGAAAAGAAACAGTTTATACCACAGAATTTGACTGAACTTGAGTTCAAAATAGATTACCTTTTGTAAATATTTGTTAGCTTTGTAATATTAAATATAAATACAGTGATAGTTATTGCTTTGTCGAATGGAAATATTGAAGATCTATCTGTAACTACTTCCAGTGAAAAATTTCAAAGTCTTGAAAGTAAACCCCCTATTATTAAATGAAATGAATGTATTTATTAGTTCACTAGTTAATAAGTTTGTTCAAATTTCTTGTGAATAATGATGAAATGTTTTATATATTTTAAAGAACTTCATAATGCTTCTAAATTGCCTCAATTCATGAATATAAATATTAATGAAAATTGAAGAAATTGTTACATTTCTGTGCCTGTGTCTAGTTATATCTATTATCACACTGGGATGCACTATGATCAGAATTTTTATACAGTTGAAGAATTCTGGTGTGTTATTTATCTAAAAAGTTAATAACCTCCAAAACAATCCTTAGTAAATGTGAATATCCTCTGGAGAGCTTGTATTATCTCTTCAATATATTCTCCTCAGTTAGGAAAGAAACATTCATTAAAATTTTTCTAAAATACTGTAAACATTATGTTACCTTTGAAAATAAAAATAATAAAAGATAAAGAAACCATTTTAGCTGGTTTGCTTAAGCTATATTGTAAAAATCACAATTTGAGATGTTTAATTACAGAAATGCAGTATACTATAAAGCATGAAACTTAATATCATATTACCTTCCATGTTAAAATGTAATATGCTTTAATATTTTGATAGGATTTTATTATTAAAACCAGCTGATCTGTCCAGTTATGTGTGCTCAATCTAAGATACGTTTTATTTTGCTTTGTGATTTTCAGTTAAACTTACAATTTCAATATTATTTCAACAAGTAACATAAAGTCTTATAAAATATCCCCATAGAGGAACTTTTCTTAGCAAAATACAAACACATAAAAGTTACTGTTGTTAAAAAAAGACATGTTCATAATTACATTCAATTATTTTGCATATTTTCTCTCTACAGGTTAAATATAAGATTGAGAAATTTTAAAAAAAAAGTATCTAGGCCAGGCAGGTGAGGTAGCCCAGGCCTGCAATCCCAGCACTCAGGAGGCTGTGGCAGGAGGAAGGCTGATTGGTAGAGGCGAGCTGGGCTACAAAGTGAGTTCAAGGCCAGTCTGAACTGCATAGTATGATCCTATCACAAATAGACACACATACCAAAGATTTTTTTTTTTAATTTTTAAAAAAAGAAAACATCTAGAAAAATTTACCTGCTTTTTTTCCATACTTGTAGAAATAAAAACAAAGATAAACATGCACTATATTCCAGAATTTACAGTAAAAAAAAATATCATTTTGCAGAAATTTTGCAAACATTTCTATGAGTTTTCTTCATTTAATATTACATTCTTTAATCTTTTGATAAAAAACCACAATTCTGTGTGCATTGTGGTTTTTACTTTATCAAGCACTAGTTCTTAAGGAACCAACAGATCTAACATATTTTGATATTTTTTGAACATTTGTATCACTTTTAAGTTTTTGTATTCAAATATTTTAATATTGCTAACAGTAGCAAAAATGATTACAAGCTCCAAATTTAATCCTCACCACTGCTTTAGTAGAAAGTAATTAATAAATTTATGTGTATGATGTTATTATTTTTGGTAATTACTTATGCATCTGTATGTAATAAGGCATTTCTTGCATTAGTTTTGTGGTCACAAATTTTTTCTCCTTTGCATAAATATCAGAGAATACAATTGCTACTTAATATTAAGAGAACATATTTAGTTAGTTATGTTAGAAACTGTCATATTATCTTTGTAAATGGTTTGCTATTTGTCAATGTCTCCAGCAATGAATGGTAATTCCATTATTTTTCCATATTTACCAGCATTGGATTTCTAAATGTTTTCTGAATTTTGATCTTTTGAATATATGTGTAATCATTGATGTTTTAATTCACGTTGTGAATTAAATGGTATATAAAATGATATCAAATGGTATAGAATGGTATATAAAATGATATCAAATGGTATAGAAGTATCTTTCCATGCTTACATGGCATGCTTTAGTGAGGTTTCTCTTCAGGGTTTCTGCCTGTTTTTCAATTATGTTTGTGTTTTGTTGTTTAGGTTTAAGAATTCTGTACACTGGACAACAGACTTAATGGATATATCTTTCTTAAATGCTATCTTCAAACTCTGGCTTGTCTTCTCATTCTCCTGACATTATATTTCACAGAGCTAAAGTTTTCAGTTTTAATAATAGGTAACTAATTAGTTATTTATTCCACGGAACTTGACTTTTTTAGTCTAAAAATCATTACTATATCTAAGGTCTTTTGCAATTTTTTTATGTTGTCTTCTAGGAGTGTTAGAGTTTTGTGTTTTATATTTAGTTCTATGACCATTTTGAATTTTTGTCAAAGGTAAGAGTCATATGTCTACATTTATTTTTTGGCATGTGGTTACCATGTAATTCTATCACAATTTGCAGTAAGACAGTATTTCTTTGGGTCACCATTGCCCGCTTTGCTAAAAGCATGTGCAATAATTATCGAGTTGGGAATATTTTTAAAGTATTACTTTGTTTTGAAAATCATCATTCCATTCGTAAAAAAAAAGTTCCCCTTTAGTTTCTGTCTACCATTTTTGAACATATCTTATAGTAGTACTGTAAATAAAGGGGTTAAATAAATTAACAGGATATAAATGTAATTTGCTTTTTAATTCTAAACAATTATCTTTATAGAAATTCAAACTAACAACTTTATGCATTTTAATATTTTCAAAAAATTGTATTAATTGTCATACTCTTAAAACTAAGAATACAGCCTATATCTTAAATGAATAAATCCCTTATTTAATTATAGTTAATCTTGTACAAATTTCTAATGACTGTTTCCTTCTATTACATAGATAAATTGTCTTTTTTAATCCCCATAATAACTCTGAAGGATAGGTACTATTATTATAATCATTTTATAGCTGAGCAAATTGAAGAAACAATTATTAATGTCACTTCTTAAAATGTATACTATTAAATTAGAATGAGGATATGAACCCTCACATGATTCCACAATTTTGTCTTGTAACCACAAACATGAAACCATTCATAAGAATAACGTCTAGTTGAACAGACCTGTAAAAATGTTTCAAAAATTAACTAACAAATACAAGGCAGATTTTTTTCTTTAAGATTATTTCATATAAACTATATTCTGCAAAGTATTTTAAAGGAAATTTGATAGAAATAAGAAGAATAAGTTTTAAATTACATTTTTTTACTTTTCTCTTTTTATCAGTACTGGGGATCAAACTCACGACCCTGCGCTTGCAAGGCAGACACTTATGCTGCTGTGCTAAATCCTTAAAATTATATATTGACACATGAAGGCCATGCCATCATTCACTGATTTTGTTGCTAGAATATTCAGTGTGAAAAGTGTGAGGAAAGGAATAAAATCTGTTAAATGTTGGTTTCCCTAAAGTTATGTTGCCAGAAAATCGATGGAAAAGAGAATGAAGTGAATAATAAATAGTTAATGAAACTATTTATCATCCAAAACTTCAAACTATCTACTAACAGGCTGGGGAGGTATCTTAATGATAGAGCACTTGCCTAACATGGGCGTGACCCTGGGTTCAGGCCCTGTGGTTGAAGAAATGATTATGAATAAATGAATATTTTTAGCTGTCGTTAATTTATATTTATTATATTCCTTACAGAAGGAAATTTAAAAGTCCAAGTTGGAGATTTAAAAACAAAGACGTCCAATTAGATGCATTTATATTATTTTAAATTGAAAACATTAGAGCAATCACAAATCTGCAAGCTAGTAGCCCTCCACCAGCTTGATTCTCACTTGATCTCACTATTTTGTGTAGCTTGAAGTCTCAGCTTTCTTATTAAATGAGATAGTAGGGAAGGTAGGTAAGATCAACTCTGTTCCATGCATGTATGGAAATGTCACAATGAAACTAAATAATTTGTGGAATTAGAATGCCCTAATAATTATGGTCTTTTAAGAGATGACATACATGCATTGATTTTTGCTGTTTGGGCAGACATTTCCCTCACAGTTTCACAAATGTCAATAATACTCATCATTTATCCTTGTGTTCTATATTTTACTAGTTAATTCACAGTGATGGTTAACTTTCAGTAAGATCAATATTGAAACAACCTCAGTTACAAGTATCTAAACAATGACTGATCTTATGTTGATAAAGCAACACTTTCTTTACTTTTTTCTTTGAATATTATATATAAATAGAAAATTTCCTGTGTTAAGGGTGAGCCCAGGGCCTGATGTGTGTTAGACAAGTGCTGTACCACTGAGTGACATCAGAAAGAAAGCAATAAATATTGATTCCTTCATTGACTTTTCTAAGTAGAATACGTTGATTCTTTTACACATTTTGCAAACCTCAAAAGAACAAATTTTTCTTACCTAGAAATATTGCTTTCTTAAAATACGTAAATGTAGAGATATACAAATAGATGTGTTAATGTGTCTATAGAAACTGTTTGCAAATTAATTTTTCTTCATGTTTGCAATCTATTAATGAACAATCAAGTTATAAAACCCCTCAAATCCCACTGAGGTGGGGAACTGTATTTTCCCCGCTGTCTTCTTTCTTGCTCATTTCACCTTTCAGATCTTCCTCTAGTCCTCCACTGGTTGCAGATCAAAAATACACCGCTGACTAAGAGATTTCTGCGGTTAAACAAAGACCAGTTGTTTTCAGTTCCAATTCATTTTGCTAGGCTGCTTCTTGACCTTTTGTGTTATTCTTTTTTAGATTTAAAATGATCAATGCAGCTTCTAAGTGTTTTAGCATTGAAATATATACCTTGAACTATTCATATCACCACCTCCTTTTTCATAATGAAAAGCACAAATGTGGCGATGTGTTCTGAATTTTTTGCTGCTACTCATTTATGTAACTGTAACTTTCACATTTTTCTTGCAATATTATTTTTTGTTTAATTAATTAATTAATTTTTGTCTTCTTGCGAAAGGGTCTCTCTATTTAGTTCAGGCTGACCTTGAACTCATGATGATCTTCCTGCCTCAGCCTCCCAAGTGCTGGGATTGCAATCATGCACTTCCACACTCAGCTTTAAGCAAACTTAAAAGGAGACAAAACTTATAAAAAAAGCAAGACACTTGTGTTTCCCCTCTGACCCTTGTGAAGTGAGGCCACAGTACAATGATTATCACTAGCAGGAAGGAGTCTTGTGAAATAGAACACACAAAACAAATTAGGTGAAGCACCTTTTTTATTCCCAGATGGGCAGCAAGGTATCCTAATTTATAAGAACCAGCCTCCAGAATTTCAGGGAAGTTGTCTAGCAGGGTTACATCTCATTACTCACTGTGTGTCCTTTATACCACAACACCTGGGGATTTTGCAGGAGCCGGTGGAATCACAGGGCTACGGCATTGCTACATGGCTTCTTTCACAAGGGACAAGAATAAAACTGAACTGTCCAAAATATCCTCACCTTGTCTTGAGATGAAACTCCTGATGCATTGCACAATTGTCCCAAGAACTGTAGGCACAGATGGGAAGAGAAATCTGGGATTGACTGAAATCATCTGAGGACATGTGCCTCTTTAGTTTCCTTTTATAATAAAAAATTCTTTATTGCTCAACATTGGAATTATTATTTTGGACCTTATCTTGTATTCTCAACTGAATTCATGTTTCCTTGCAGTCCAGCCTTAAACTTACAACTTTTGTATTACAGTGTTTCTTCTTTAAAATACTGCCTTCTTTTCTTTGACTAAAGAGCAAAATAATATGAATTACCTTGATTCCATCTCAGGAGCTTAAGTGTATTTTTCATCTTTCACTATTACTTTCACTCTTGAATAAGGGAAATTGTGATTAAATAATTGATGGTATAATATCCTAAATCTTCCTGGACATTGTTGTGGAATATTGTTGTGCTTTCTGCATTTCAGTCTCAAAGACTTAATTAAATATGAAAATAATGAAAGTATAGCATCTAGAAAATGGTAATGAACGGCTGAATAATGACCTACCACTTATTAAGTATTGTGTATGGACAAATTCTCAAATAATTTTACAATTGTAGCCTTAAAATTAATTGTTTTATGTTGTAAAATGTAGTAATATTCATATCTCTTCACTTTGAGGGTGAAACAAGATTTCATGTTAGCTGAAACATAAAAAGTGCTAAATAATATACTAATGATTTTAGTAGCTCCTACTCTGATCTAACATATAAAACTTTAGAGGTGTATGAATTCTAAAGCCTATTTTACCCTCTAGTTTATGCTCCCATATAGTAGCAGGATAAGATTCTCCGTTAGTTTACAGTCATAGGTAGTAGCAGAATAACATTCTTTGTTATATTTCATGCATCTTCTCTCTCCAAGAGAAATGTTACACAAAGATTTATAAATCCTCTAGAAAAGAACTTGTTTTTGAAGATATATTTTTTTAAAAATTACCTTGGAGATGCTCCATCTTGAAGAGTCCAAAAATTCTCATTTTACTTTTCTCAGAAAGACCCAGGTTAGTGTGGAATCTCTAGAGCTGTGATCACGATATAGTTTTGATGTTAACTTTTGTCCCCAAAAGGCTGATAGGCTACAGGCTTGGCCACCAGCTCATGGTGACCAGAGAAGAGTTGAAAGAAGCCTTAGGAGTCTGAGTTCAGTGGAAAGCACTTAGGTCACTGGGTATTTCCCTGAAAGGGACCCTGAGCCATTCATCTGGCGCCCTCTTTGGCATAGGGCACTGGAGTAGACACCTTCTTCTTACACATCCTCCAGCCACTATGTGTTGTCCCACCACAAGCCCAAGGCAGCTGGGCCAAGTAACCTGTCATGAAAACCTCTGAACCTCTGGGCCACAAGAAAACTGTCTTTGTTTATGTCAGGTATGCTGTTACATCAACAGAGAGCTGTCTAGCGCCAATGAATAATTCCACTATATTACTTAGTGGTCTTTATAGTTCATAACCTAAACCGTAGAGATATTTAAGAGACAGTATTGTAATTACATTTTTTTGACTTAGCAGGTACCTTCCAGCCCCAGCAGCCACATTTTTATTAGGGAATAAAAATGCTCCAGAAGCAGGCAACCTGCACGGATCCCTGAGTGAACTTCTTGTTAGGGTAAGATGCAGAACCTGGCTTCATTGACATGACCACAGTGTGAATGTAGCTTCAGTGAGGGGCCACTGCACACCTGAGTGACAACATGCAGACAGTTGCAAAAGACTAACAATTAGCAGCATTTGTTGGGGGACATGGGTGGGTCATTAGTTTATGGTCAAGGCTCAATGGTCTCTTCAAAGAAGTCAGGGAGCAGGAAGCCCAGACTAAGAGAAGAAACATTTCCTTTCAGTTCTTATTCCTGGCCCTGGGCTTGAGCCTTTGGAGTGTACTAAAGAATCAGAAGCTCTGTCAAAGTGACTGTGCCCTGCTTCTGGTACAAAAATAATTAAATTTGTGTCCTATTATAGATTCCAGGCAGCAAAAATTATAAACATTCACTACAGATACTGAAGATGAGAGAGAAAAACACTGATGCAAAGCTGTATGAGTAAGGAAGCAGGTCTCATGAGTTATAGATCCAAGAGTTTATATAATATTGGGCAAAATTAGAGGGCAGGGAAGATGAACAACACTGCTTACCTGTTTAAATCTTGTTTGCATAGAATCTGCTAACAGTGGGATGCTATATGCACTACCTTCAAACTCACTAGTATTTTTTAAATATTGGTTATTTAGGATTTATACATCATTATACTAACCAATAACCCTTTTGAGATTATTATCAAAATACAATACCAATTTTTCATCCTAATAGCAAAGTAAAATTTTTGTTTTGGAAAATGTTGTTATTGTATGGATCAGATAGAAAAATCCCAATATATCAGAATTATGAACGATAACAAGCTGTAAAAATGCTTGTATTACAGTTGCATTTGAAATTGTTTTTCTTTTTGTCATTTTGAGACAGAATTTCACTATTCAGGTCAGGTTCTCCTTGAATTCACTTTGTAGCCCAGACTAATATCAAACTCACAGTGATCTCCCTGCCTCAGCCTGCCAAGGACTGGGATGCAAGCATGTGGTACCATATCTTTCCTGAAAAAATTATTTTAAAAACCACTGACAAAAAAGAAAGAAAATGCCCAATGTTATTAATTTACAACACATTATAGTAAATACATATCGGTTTGCATATCTGTTATCAGTTTGTTATTTTTAGTATGGATTTCTCCATTATTTTGAAGAAATTATGTGTTCATATAGCTTCAATTGCATGCTACTGATGTTTAAAAATCTTGTTATATGCATCTCCAGAGAGACTGCCTATGATGGAATATTAGAAATGAAAATTTTCTTTCATAAGTATTTAATTTTCTATTCACACTCACTATAGCCAGCAACTGGTCCCTTTGGTTTTACTGCAGGTCTATCTTCCATTCACTTGGATGCTACCTGTATTCTCTATCACATCTGCACAAGAATATTTTGATTAACACACACATTTACTTCTCAGTATTCAAAAGGATTCATTGCTCTTGTGAAACTTTGGGTAACTTATGTAATGTCTACTTTGTTTTCCATCTATAAACAGGTGATAAGAGTACCATCAAATTCACAGCATTCTTCTGAGGAGTGAGTGTGCTAATTTAATCAGAGATGAGACTACCCTGCATATGATAGAGCCTTCCCTTGTGACTGCAAACTATCAGAGTGCACTATGGACTTTTCACAGTGGATTTTCTCCTTCTCCAATTATTTGAACTATTAATAAAATTGCCCCTAAACTTATGTTGCTCACATTCATTGTACTCTCTAGCATTGCATTTCTAAGACAGTAAGAACACATAACAAGTGACTTCTTATTCCTCATCTTTGCTGCAAAATGCTGCACAAAATCATTAATATACATTAACCTGGGTGACTTTTGCATGTCTCTTTTTGTGTACTTACAAAAAGTCAAAAATTGCATATGTCACAGAAGTATCTGAAAGCCAAATGCCATTTTAAATCTGATTCTTTAGTTCATTTTATTTTCTATCATAAAATAATTTTATATGTATTTTTAAGCACCTGATTTTATAAAAAGTGGTAACCAATCAATTTGACCACATGTTGCTTTTTACTGGATGTGTTATAAAGTATTTCCAGCACAGTGAATTTGTAATTTATTTTTCATATTTTTGTATCATTAGAAATTAAACATCTATAAAGAGCATTCTCATGCAATGGTTTTCTATTTCTGGAAAATAGGTTATTTCATTTCCTAAAGTCCCTAGATGAGTTTTCTGTCTCTCATGCCATCTGGAAAGATAATAAGATAACATCTAAAATCAATACTTTAATATAATCCTGACTAAAATGTAGCTTCAATGAGAATTAATGACATATGGCTGAATCTTAAGGGAAAAAAAAAAAAAGAACTGACGTTACTTTACAAAATCCATGTTCCAAAAAAAAGCTTAGAATGTACTTTTAAAAGAAAGAAAGTAAATTGCAAAGAGGTTATATTTCTCTCCTCATACAAAATGGTTGATTGTGAAGCTTGAAAATGGTAATAAAGATCTTTTATAGAAAAGATTTTCTTTAGTTTGTAAAGTATGTGACAAATGGTAGCAAAATTGTTCAAAAGGTGAAATGTGATACATCTGTTCAGCAAATACAAATATATTTTGAGTAAACAATGCCTTAATGAAAATAAGAGTAGAGAACATGAAAGCTAAAAGAAACACAAATCCTGCATTTGTATTTTGGTTCCACTTATGCATATATTTTAACAGGAAATACGGAAAGAAAGTGCTTAAATCAATTCTTTCAGATAAACCTTAATTTTCTGATATTGTATGTGTCTTTTGGGGAACGAACAATGATTGGGACTGATATTTTGCTTAATCACATTGTAGTTTGTGAATAAGATCTCTACAATTTTAACTCATATGCGATTGTTGATTTTTGCTTTATTATCTTCTATGTTGCCAATATTCTTAAAGCTCCTTTGTAAATGAAAAGATTGTTTTATGCAGCTCATTATTGTGTAATACGCTTGTATAGTAGATCTTTCTGTTATTCAAGATGCTTATACCCTTAGTGAATTTCTTTTATTCGATCAAACAATAAATTTGAAGAGTATGTTAGAGGTTTTAATAAGAATTGTGGCTTTGTCTAAATCTCAACGTATTTCTGTTCATTTCTATTTGCAGATTTTATTCTGTACTTTTTATACACAAAGTTTAGAATTATCTTGCCTTTCTGTATCTATTTTGTGTATGGTTGTCTTTTGCCCGTGTGGTAATCTTTACCTATCCGAATTATGTTGTCTAAAAGTTTTTTTTTTTCCTTTTTGGTTTTATGTTATTGTCTCAACTTTCCATGGTTAAAATTTGTTTGATATATTTTTATGTAATTATGCTTTCACACTTTGAGTACTCTTTAGTTTGTATATTTCTTTTTTATTTTAAAGACACTAAAAGTTTCAAAACAGGTTAGTAGGAGAGTTACAATAATTAATAAATTGCATATTGTTGTATTCATAGTAGTTATTCAGAGTCCAAGACAAAGGCATGAATCTTGTCCAAACAATTATACGTTTTTCTTAAAAGTACATATCTCCATTTGTTTTTCTGTTTATTAATTATAAGCTTTTTATTTTTAAATAAACACCCCATTTACATTGTAATATAATAATTTTGAACTTTAACAGTGTTATCTTTTCTAATTGTTCCACTTGGTCGGTTTCACTTTATATGCATGTCTTTTTTCCTTGTTAATTTACAAATTTGTGGTCCTGTAAATTTTAGCTTGTATATTTATCAGTTAATTTATGTTTTACTTTGGAACACAAAGTATTTTAATACAAATTAAATACTACGAAATCTTGTTAAATGACATGATATTATTTTCAATATTTAATTTTGTTTTAGGTTTATTTATGCATCATTAACAAATCTAATATACACACACAGTGAAAAATGCGCTTTAATAGATGTGTTCATTGTGAAATGATTACTACAAATAAGTCAATTAGTGTAGCCACCTGATTTCTTTTGTTATACCCCATGAAATATTATTTTTATCATTTTGTAACATCAGGACTTGAACCAAGCATGCTGGTTATATTCCTGGAAACTTTGGGAGACTGAAGCAGAAAGAGCTCAAATAAGAGTCTCAAAAGAGAAATTCAATGACTTAGAGACTTGTTTGAAAATAAAAAAATAAACATTAAATGACTTAGTCTGAAGGATCTGAGTTCAATTCCCAACACTCACAAAAAAAAGTCAGGCTTTGAGAGATTCAGCTATATATTAGCCATCTTCTTTGATCTTCCTTATTTTTACATTTCAGGTTTTTAACTATTATCATAATTCTTTTTTGAGACTGTCAGAAACTAGTATTTCTTTTCTCAAACTGTATTCCCCTTGTTATAGATTTTTAGACACAAATCTTTATGCCAGTCCGTAAAAGACATCACTCTACTGCTTTCTGTCCTTGGATCCTTTGAGTTATTTATTGGTCTAGCTGATGTTCCTTAAAAGACCACTTTTTTGAAATTTTTCATTTGCTGTTTTCTTAGATAACTTGTGCTCTGCCTTTCACTACACTGTCTTCACCTGGATTTTCCTTTTTTTTTTTTTTGGTACCAGGAACTCAGGACCTTACTCTTGCCAAGCTTCTCCTGAATTTCGTTATTCTGATCCTGCTTGGGATTTTACTGGAGTTCTTGACACTGTGGATGACAATCCTTCTTTAACTTTGTCATTTGTCCTGTCAATATATCTAATACTTTACAATCACATTCTCTTATTTTCCTTCTGAAACTCCAATTAAAAAATACTGTCCTTTTTGTCAATATTTTGTGAGACTTTACCCCTTATGTTTTCCACTCATTCACTGCTATTACATGTTATTTTTTAAGTTTTATCATCTAATTCATATATTTTCAGTTATATGTAATTTGTAATTCAGTATTTTTATGTTATAATTTTTAGAATTCTACTTACTTCATTTTTGTAATTTTCTAACTTTTATAATAATGTATTCTCTGGTTTCTTAAAATACAACTTTGCTCTTGTTTTTGTTTCATCATTTAAATACTGAATGTCTTTTTGAGTGTTTGTGAGTCTTTCTTCCATTGTTCATGCCAATTCTGCATCATTATCTTATCGCAAGACTGAAAATATTTTCACATTAATTTCCTCAGTATGTTCTCAGTTGAAATTATTAACAATCTGATATAAAAGTCTATATGGAATGAAATATGCCTGGAAGAACTGTTGTTTTGTAATCAATTTTCAGCAATATAGGCACATGAATAACAATGTTGATCAGGGTCACACATTCTTAAGAGATATACAGAAATAGACTTTGCAGAAGTATTTTCAATTCACTTCCTAAGGAATCCCTATGTATTTTAGTTACATGACTGAAATAACACTTATGTATACATTGTACTTCAGCTTGTTGAACACTATTCTCATAATACCATAAAACTTGATATTTCACTCTATTTGGGGAACAAAGGCAGGATTTTTTTAAATATATATATTTGCTATGATGAAAATACATTTCTATCCTACTATCATATTTACATTGTTATGTTACAGAAACTCTTTAATATAAATCTTTTAGATTTGACTAGAAAAATAATCATAATAATGGAATATAAACTGCTGCAGTGATTATACTTTTGATTTCAGTATTTTTGAGTTAGTAATATGATTAGATCATCATTTGGGAAAACTCATATTGGCTTCAGTGTGACATTTATTGAAGTAATACAGTAATAGCAATGGAAATTGAATACCTTGGGCTGAACAATTATGGTAGATCAAAGGTTCTCTATGTTAAGAGTGTGAGCCATTTGGAAACATACTAAATTGCCAAAACCCACCTGCAGAATTCTGACTCATTCTAGCTAAAGTAGAATCTTCAGACAGGCATTTATGTGAAGCTTTTGAGTGTCACTGTGCAGCATGTGAGAGTAGAGCGACCTGTGGGAGACTGATGCCAATCTAACTTTACTAAGGAAAACTGAAGACTGAGAATAGGTACATGTGCCATCAAACAGCTGCCCTGTACCAGCCCTGAAGACAGTATAACAAGAATCATATAAAGCAGACACGAATGTAAAGCTAGCATGAATATGCTGGTGTGTATGGAATGATTGCTATTTACTAAAATTGTAGCAACAGTAGCTCTATTTACAGATAAATAACACTGAAGATCAGCTAGAGCACTGTGGTCACATGTTGGCTGTCTGCATGCATGCACTCTGATTTCCCTTGTAATAATAATAATAATAATAATAATAATAATCTTACACATGTGTATTGGCATATTCTCCTGGGTATTTTTCCTCCCTCCATACATAGAAATTCCTGAGTATTATCCTGGAGCTATTATCTCAACTCACTTGCTCTGTTCTTTGCATTCTGTGTCTTTCTTGTTCTTTACTGTTCCTTTTGTGTTTCTTCTGTTGTTTTTGACAGCAACATAGATCGTTTCCTTGAGTTGGTTTGTGGTACATATTTCCTAGATAGGTTGATCCAAATGTTTTGACTTCCTAGAAATGAAACAGGAAAAACTACAGCACCCTTCTCTAACATATCAGAAAAGAGGATATGAATCCATTCCTTCCTTCTCCAAAGTGTAGGTTAGTGTTAAAATTATCTTTATGAAACACTTAGCGCTAAGAGATATAAACAGCAACCTGAAGAGGAAACTGAAAAGGTAAATGCACAAACCCACAGAGTTCAAGGCATTTCTGCAGAAATGCCTTATTTTTAATTTCAAGCTCAGCTCTGGTCTATCCCACTGTCTCAAATATTGTTTTTCTAATCTTCCCAGCAGAATGATTCCAGCCTTTTTTCTCATAGATAAATTAATCTATATTTCCCATTTTTTCCAGACCAATCTTGATGAGAGTGGAACGATAAGGATAAAAATTAATGACCATGGTCAGATATACATTTGTTGTAAAAGTATTATAATTTAAGTCTCTGGGCTGCATTTTTCATAAGCATCTTCCAAGGTCTTGTAGGAATTCTAACAGAGATTCCATAGGAAATTTGTGTAAACTTCTCAGAAAAGATATTTTGGCAGTGATGGATTCAATTCAATTCATCATTACTTTCAACTCTATATTGTTTTATTCTAGCAGTTTTACTTTAATGATTTATGGTTTTGGAATGGCCATGAAGTATTTTTTCCTCAGTGTAAGATAAAGGATCTAGATTGATGAATATAGAGTAAGGTATGTATTTAACTTTGCTGTAGTCTAATGCTACTTACATGTATATTGCATTCCTCATGAATATTAGACTTCTAAAAATATTCCTTTGCTTGTTAATAGAAAACTCTTCCAATAATAAAAAAAATGTGAAGGTGGATAATTAGAGGATATAGTTCTTACTAATGAATAACCAAACCTGAATTTTTTATACTTTCTGAGCACAGTTGGCATTGTAATAAAAAAAATAAGATTCTACATAGATTTAGTTCTCTTTAATTAGAACCACATGTACCAACTATGCACAATGAATGTACCTCAAATATGTACTGAAAAAAAAAGTTTGTCCTATCAAAAACTCACAGGCCTTGAGAAGTCTGTCCTGATTCTGATGGGTTTTCCTTTATGGGTGATCTGTTTCTTTTCTCTAACAGCTGTTAATATTCTGTTCTTGCGTTGAGTTTTTGGAATCTTGATTATTATGTGTGGGAGTGTAAATTTATTTTGGTTATGGCTGGCTGGAGTTCTATATGCCTCTCTTTCCTGTATATCACATCCTTTTCCCATGTTTGGGAAGTTTTCTGCTATTACTTCTATAAATATAATTTCAATGTCATTTGTGTTTGAATCCTGCTTTTTCACTGGCAACTATTATTGTTAAAGTATTTTGCTTTGTATTGTCTTTCAGTCATTGAACTATTACTTCCTGGTTCCTTGTTATTCTTAAGAGCTCTTTCCTTTCATGATTGCAAACTGCACACCACCTGTCTTAAAGGTCTGAAAGTCTAAATTCAGTTTCTTTCTGGTGGTTTTTCCAGCTTTCAATGGAGTCTTTAATTTGCTGGATATCTTTGAACCTGTTTCCTGCATTCTATGTATCTCTTATATTGTTCATTCATGGTTTCCCTCATTTTCCTATGCTGCTCTATTTTTTCATCTATGCCTTTTTTAGAGGTGCTTAGCAATTTTTTTTATTATGTTTTTCATTTCTTCCTTTACTTCAGGCAGTGTTTCTATTCTACTTTCTTGTATAGTCTCATGAAGTTGTCTCTTTATTTCTATTGCCATCACTTCAGAAACTTCAGGTGTGCAACTCCCAGTCTCTTCCACGTCTCTTCATCTCCTGGACACGCTCTGCTTGGGTTTGGGTCCAGAATCTGCCTTTTGCTTCTTTGTCTTAATTTTTTTTAGCTTCTTCCAGTCAAGTCCCAGGTACTTCCCGTGTTTGCTACAATTTCTTCAGAGCGTGACTGGTTCTCCTAGGTTCTCCTGGCCAGTTCTGGCTTCGGGTACCCAGTGGTAGTCACTGGGTGCACTTGTGCAGGGTGGGCTGCTGTTTTTCCCAGTGCATGCTGGCTACCTCTGGGCAGTGTCTCCCGATGGCTGCTGGAGTACAGTTGGGGTCAGGGGCAGCTGCTGTTTCCCTACCAAGCTGGTTACCTGAAGGCATTGAGCAGGCCAGACAATTGGATGGAAGGGACAGGAAGGCAGCCAATAGCAGGAAAATAGCATGGCAGAGACAAGCCAGTGCATGTTGGCCCTAACCATTAATGCAGATGGCCTCAATTCACCAATAAAAACAAACACAAGCAGAGTAGATTAGGAGATAAGATCCATCAGTATCCTTTATTCAAGAAACACATTTAACTCAAAAGGAATTTCATAGATTAAAATTCAAAGGAAAGAAAACAGTGCTCTATGTGACAGGGAATCAAAAAAAAAAAGGTAGGTATAGCTTGCCCATCAACTGCAGAATGGTTAAGAAAGATATGGCATTTCTATACATTGGAAAGCTATTCAGCTATAAAGATAACCTGGAGGCTTTTGTAAGTAAATAGATACAATTTGAGATTATGCTCGTGGGTGAAATCGTTCAGAGTCATATAGGTGAATATTGTGTTGTCTCCTCAATATAAAAAACTAAAGGAGTTAGTGGAATCCAAAATTCACAATAGAAGTTGTAAAGGTGAAAGGGGATGAGATGTCTAGAGGGAGGGCAGTGGCCATTGTTAATCCTGTTTTGAAGCCCTGCATTGTTTTCATTGTTCTGTTTATCTTGGTTTTATTCTACTGTTTGTTCATTTCATATTTGATGGCATGGACAGTTATTTCAAAAATAACAAAATGTATTATAGTAGTCATTGTTGTTTTCCTATTATCTTTTTTTGAAGCCCCGCATTGCTTTGTTTTCTTTTGATTGATTTTATTCTATTTTGTTTTGTTTGATTTTATTATCTCTCATGGTATAAGCAGCTACTTTGAAGATAACAAGATGCGTTATGGTAGCCACTGTTGTATTCCTATTGTTTTGTTGTGAAGTCCTATGTTAATTCCATTGCTTTGTTTTGTTTTGTTTTATTCTTCTCTGTTTTGTTTGATTTTATTGTATATGGTGTTATGGGAAGGTATTTTGAAGATAGCAAGAGGCATCTTGTTTTGAAGTCTTATATAATTTTCATTGGTTTGTTTTGATTGTCTGTATTCTGTTTTATTTCTTTCAGTTTTATTCTCTTCAAAACATAAATAAATAAATAAATAAATAAGCTTTGTTAAAGAGAAAAAAAATGTTACAGGCCTGACATCATATTTAAGCTGCTCTGGCAAATGCACATATAACTAAATGTTTAAAGGTAACACTTTCTGATTGGTCCCTTGTCCAACATTTTGAATTGCGCAAGTGTTTTCTCTTCTGTGTTCTACCCTGTATCCTGGGTCTCCAGGAAAGACAGGTCACACTCACTGATATGTCACACCTACACCTCAGTTTCATGCAATCTAATTTACAACAATATTATGGAAATAAGCATAGACCATTTCCCTTCCCAGAGAGAAGAACTCGGGGCTGTTTTATCAACAGCTGGCTACAGCAAGGCCTAAAGCAATTGCTACTTAAGCTTGGTAGATTCAAAAACAGGGAGAGGAATGGGAAAACTTTATGCAAAATGTAGAGTGAAAAAAGAAAAATATTTACCTTAATTGGTGGTTGTTGGCATTGGGAAATGTAGGTGTGATATTGGAAGCAGGATAGTGCAAACTGTAAGTGTAAGGTATATAATTGACTTTCTTTTATTGGTTCTAAACTCAAAAGAAAGCAAAATACAGCAGCAAAGTATCCTCCATCATGGCCATTTGGGATGACTGGTACCATCTGCATTACCATTTTGCTTCTCGTATTGTTCCTGAGACAGAAGACTAACTTCCTGGACTGGCTACTTTATTTATATAGCAACCTGGATTCCTTGGCTCGTTCCTGTAGCTAATGGGTCCTTAGGGACAACTAGCATTTTCTTGATGTTTGCGGTAGCCATAAGTCCTTTGAAAATTATAATATGTTGTGGTTACTTTCTTATTGTACAAAAGTGTCATCTTTTGTAATTTTATTTTCATAATTTTTATAACATTTCATAAGAATCTCAACCCTCAACCCTGAATTTACTGTGGTCACTTTTATCCTTTCATGCATAGGTATTTATTAAACACTGAAAAGGACATACCAGATACTTTTCTGAACATTCAGTTGAGGCACTTATTAAGATATTGTACTGGAACTGAAAACATTAGCAAGTAGTACAGACCAAAAAGAGAAAAGGATCTGTCTGTCAACATATAGAATCTGATTGAGGGAAAAAATTCATTTAAAAGAGAGTAAGTTTGTGCAAAAGCAGTGATACCTCTCTCTATTGCTCAGATTCACCTTTAGAGTAAAGGAATCTCTTGTTTGAATCAAACACTTCAATGGGTCTTCTCCATGCAGAGTTAAAATCAAGATCCTATTCACGAATGTTCAGTAAGATGCTAACTGCACTGCATAATAATATAAAAAGATTTCTTTATTGTGTGCTTTGTAATAGGTAACATCTTTCAAATGTGATTGCCTTCAGGAGCTTTTTACCCTTGATATAGATTTGTACTTTGCTGCCTGTGTAAATTGTTATTAGAAGCAATTGTATTCTCTCTGGGAGATTAGAAGTAGATTCATAAGAAATGGGGCTTATCTTGAACTCATATTATTTGAGCGCAGTGGCATTGATGAGAGTGGTAATGTCAAAGCACACTGGACTCTTCTACTCTGTTTCTCATGTGATAGCAATCCAGAATGAATAACTCAGGCTTTGCAAAATGCACTATTGTCAGGATTCTCTTTTAGTACCCCCTTATGAATGCTCTACCTGTCAAATAAAATTACAAATTACAATTCAGGGTTTGCTTCCTTAATGGAACAGGCATTTGTTAATGAAACAATATGTAGCAGGATAGAAGCATTTGGGACACAGCATACAAGAGAAGGCTGCAAACAGATTTAGGATCTTGTAGTTTTGCCGGAGGCAGTGACTTCCAATATCAGTCTAACTATGAAAAAGAGTTGCAGGGATGAAATTGTGGAGCATTTTCCTGACAAAAACAATGGTACATACAATTTATACATGAAGCAAGGTGTGATTAACATATATTGTCTAAGAATTGTCCAAAACTAAATATTGATTTCCATCATCCTTTCCTTTTTTTTTTATATGCCAGGGATCAAACTTACAACCTTGTTGCTTGCCAGACAGGTGCTTATGCTGCTGAGCTAAATCTCCAGCTGTTTCTTTTCTTTTTCTCTAAGTTTTTTCTATTTCTAGTTCTCTCTGTCACGCTATATATATACAAACTTTACTGGCTGACTATGGGCAAAGAAGAAAAAAATCAACGAGAAAGAATATATTTTTCTACAAGTGATCCAGTAAGTAATTAATTTTCATATAAAACTATTAAATGACTATTTACCTCAAATATTATATAAAATTAATTCAAATAATACTATGCACCCAAATGTAGAACATAAAATTATAAAGTTCTCAGCAGGAAACCCAGGAGGAAAAATCTCTATGATTTGGGGTCAGGCAACATCTAAGTCAAGTTTTCTAAAATAAAAATCTAGAA
Source organism: Hydrochoerus hydrochaeris (assembly GCA_004027455.1). Lineage (NCBI taxonomy): Eukaryota > Metazoa > Chordata > Mammalia > Rodentia > Hydrochaeridae > Hydrochoerus > Hydrochoerus hydrochaeris. Next base: position 481,363 of record PVLA01000499.1, read on the forward strand.
TTTAACACCATCAAAATTTTATCTCTGAAGGACTCTGATGAAACAACTTAAAAATTTTAAAGGAATAGACCAAAAGATTTGTGATTGGCGATTCACATATCTGATAAACAACTTGCATCTAGAATATTTAAGCAACTTCAAAAGTCAACTATTATGAAATAAAATAATCAAAAATTGTGAGAATATTTAAAAAATGCTTCACCAATGAAAATAGCAAATACATATATAAAGAGCTGCTCTATATCATTCATCACTAAAGAAATCAAATTACAGCTACACTAAACTGCAATTATATATCCATCAAACAGGGAGGAAAAAACTGGCATTATCTATTATTCAGGTTTGGAAAAGAATTCTGAACAACTGAAACTCATGAGTTTAGGGATTTGGAAAGTTCTACTTAATCAGCTTTTCCAGGCTATCAGGGACCTGGCCTAGATCTGCAATCTCCCAAATGAGGGTACAGAAAAGACTTAAGTAAATGAGATAAGTGGTATGACTTTGGGGCTCCAGGAGGATCAAAACCCTCTGCAGAGTTCGGGCACTCTGGTGGCTAAGATAGGGGATGCCTCTGGACAGCCTATATTTATTTATTTATTTTTTTTCAAACAACACAGGAAACTGAACAGAACTTGGGAGTGGTTCAAGGGCTTTGCAAGTAACAAATTACATTGACAAGGAGAAGTATCTTAGGAGAAGATCTCCATGTTGCATTTCATCACAGCAGTGAAGTGCCTGCGGCTACAGCCTTTACTTAGTTAACTAGCGTTGGAGCCCGGTGTCCTTAGCCGCTCTCTTATCTTGCCCAGGCCACGCAGCCGCACTGCATGTGTGTTCAATTTCTAGTTTTAATGGCTCCCAACACCAAGAATCAGTTTGGATGGATTTGCCTCAGTGATGAACCTGTGATATTGTCTGATATTCTAGTGGTTTATCTTGTCACTGCTGTTACAGGAAGGCTAGCAGACAGCCAGTCGCTTTGGACACATATGGACAAGGGTTAAATGAGGACCTAACCCATGAGGATCTCCATCTGAAGACCATTCACGTAATTTGAAGGATTCTTCCTTCGTATTCATTTCATATCCCTGTATTCAGTCCAAGTCAGTTAATACATGCTTTTCTGTTTGTTTTGTCTCGTTTGTTATAAAAGTTAAAGCTAGGCTAGTAAGAGTAAGCCTTGTTGTAAAGCTTTTAAGTTATGTTTGTACTGAGGCAACTCTGCCACTCAGTGATCCCTGGGATGCATTTGGAAATTCCCGGGTCAGTTTATGTCACATTGCACAGTAAGTGAGACACAGTCTAGGCCCTGCAAGATGTTTAATTTTGCTTTTGGGCTATCATTCGTTCCATAGGTATAATATGTATCTTAGAGAATAGTGCAGAATTCTCAAGTACTAACTGTTCAAAATGAGATAGTCAATATGGGCAAGACTCTGGCATGTATAATTTGTGGAATTCCACTTCTAGATATTTTCCAAAGAAAGAGAAATCTAGTGTCCAATAGCCATATATACAGGTAGAGATACAGGGATAGGTATAGGTGTAGGAGTAAGTATGGGATAGGTATGCATATTTTTTCCTCAAAATTACCCATTGGAAACAACTGAAATATTTCTGGACTGGAAAATGGATGAACAAAAGGTAGCATATACGTAACGAAAGTTACTAAGCCATAGAAGGAAAGAAACCATAGCTACACAAAATAAATTGACCAGTGTCATAAATTATAAAAAAATTCCCTGCAATGACTAGAGTCTTTTAAATCTCATTTTGGTAAGTATCTTGGCTACTTTTTCTCCATTGCTGGGACAAAAACCCAACACTCAAAATGAAGGGAGGAAAGGATTATTTAGCTAACTGTTTGTGGAGGTTTCAGTCCATAATCAGCTGGCTCCAGGCAGGGTGGCTTGTCACTGGGACAATACTTCAAAGCAGCAGCCAGAGCACAAGGGGGAAATAAACCTCTTTTTCCCAAATGCATTGTACACAGACCACCCCTTCTCTCCTCCAGGGCAGGTGTAGCACTCACAAAATCTCTGTACCCTTCTCTTGCACAGGATGAGGATATTTAAAAAGTAAGGATCCTGGCTCCCTGATGAGTCTCTCAGTTAAACTTCTCAGGTTGACTCAGTGTATCAACCATGATAGTAAGTGATAATTCTTTTTGTTTCTGATTTAAAAACGAAAGAGTCTGAAGTTTCCAAAATTATTCAGAACAGAGAGTGCCGTTTATTGCATTAAACACCTCTCTTGTTTAGAAGAGTAAACAAAAAAGGAAACTGATATACATTTAGGAGCTATGTGAATCTAAATCAAAATTTTTTTCACTTTTCCAGGATTAATTAACATTCTGTTTTAAATTAGACTATTATGATTTAGACACTATAATAGGTACACAGAATGTAATCATGTCTATAGAGTTAAACATTAGAATAACTAAACATGCAAAGAGAGAGCTTCACTCATGTCACACATCTAAAGTGTTTTTTTCTATTGCTATGATCTCTACCATCCAGAGCATAATAAACAGTCACAAGACTAATAGGATCCACTTTTTAACACTCTTGCATCTCTTCCCTCTTAGACACAAAATTACGGAATTATCTGTAAACTCATCAAATGATGAAGATAAGAAAGCAACTAATATATGTTTTCCATGTATAAACTAACACTAAAGGGATTGATATTACCTCATTCAATCTAAAAAACAACCCTATGTGATAAATGTATTAATTGGAAAAATGAACATTCAGAGATTTTATTTTGTCCAATACTATGTCTTTGGTCTAAAATGTTCCCCAAAATTTCATAGGTTCAGAAGCTGGGCTTTTAAAAGGTGATTGAATTGCAGTGGTGCGGTAGTCTTCAGTGGTTTAACCCACTGATAAGTCCAAAGCAGAATATGTGAGCACATGGGGTCCTGTTCGGATCCGGTGGGTCATCGCGGGCGTGGCCTGGAAGGATACCTCTCCTCCTCCTGCTCCTCTTTTCAGCCCTGCCTGACACTGATTCCTTGAATAATTGTTTTCTGTTGTGCTCTTCTGCCGTGGCATTTCTATCTTACAGCCAGTTTACTATAAACTGAGATATCTGAATCTTTTCTTCTTTTAAATTATAGGTGTTGGATACTGAGTCCAGTGATTAAGACAGACTTCAGTAGTGTCAGAAGGGCTATGACTGTATCTGATAATGTGGTTTAGACATCACTGGAACTAGTTTGTGAGAGGAGTTTGGAAAGTTTGGGAGATAACAAAGTAACTCTAGCATATTGTAAGATGAGCTAGAATTATGCTGAGAATCAGGAGCAAAAAGCCTATTTTAAGTTTTCACTTTTGCCAAAGAAGAGGTGCCTACAAGGGTGGAGCAAAGGATAGCGTCATTACTGGACTTTTATTAGCATTAAAAGTAAATTACTTTGTGCTCAGACAATAGTAGAATGGCTTGATGACATCTAAGCAATCAGCAAGATCCCACCTTTCACTGGCATAGGTGTATAGAAGAGCAAATGTAAATTTCTTAACAGACTTGGCATTAAGTGAGCCCTAAGTGTTCTACCTGAGAAGGGTCATCAAGGGAATAGATTCTAAATGATTCAGTCCACAATTCTCAGGCATCCAGGTTTCTGCAGCCAAGATCCACAGGGACACATATTACTTGGGGCTAGTGACAGACTTTACCATCATCCATGTGAATAGATTCATGTAAAATGCAAAAGTAATGATGTCACAGAAGCCTCCATACATAGTTCGCCTGGACTTCATGAGGCACTGCGTGAAGCCCTGAGAATGAAGTCAGTGGTTCAGCAGAGACCTTGGAAAGTTGGAGAAGGCAGGAATGTGAAATGTCTGCTAGGTAAAGCCAGAAGAAATGAGTTGAGCCACCCTGAGTGGCCAACAATGCATGGAAGAGAGGCTTCCCTTGGCCCTTGGCAATTACATTTCACCAAAATTTCCTCTAAGTGCTGAATATTAAGCAATAGGATTTAATGTTTGCTTAGTTGATTTTCAATTTTTCATTGCTCCAATAGAAATACTTCTATTTCTTTGTTTGTATTTTGAATACTTAATCTTGGGCAAAATATACTGAAAGTGCTTGGCTTTGTATTTGATTTTTTATAGAATCTAACAGCCAAAGGTTTGTCTTAAGTCTCAGAGGAGACTTTGCAGTTGGACTTTCTAGCAATATTGGAACAAAATACATAGGTGACTCTCCCTGATAGACTACGTGCTCAGAGAGACAGACACGAAATTTTCGGAGCCCAGAATGCTATGGTTTAGTTCTGCAATATCATCCAAAAACTGTACATCCACAGTTTAGGCTTTTAAAAATTTACTGGATCATGATAATGCTGTACTCATCAATGGAATAATGACATAGATTAAACTATTGATCTATAGTTGAATGTGCTATTAGGAGGCAGCTGGAGCTTGGGTTAGAGGGGATTATCAGTGTGGTATGATCTGGAAGGGGACATAACCCTCCTCATTTTCCCCTTTAATCTGTTTACTCACTGCTACCATAGCTGTCACTGCTATGCCCCTCAGGCATGCCATTTTGCCTGGAAGCCAGAAAGCAGTGAAACGAAACCTTTGCAACTTTGAGGAAAAACAAGTTTCGCCTGTTTTGACTTGCAGGTGTTAGCTATTATGTCCCAGTGAGAGGAAAATCACTAAGATATCTAAATTCAAACAGCTAATATGTTTTAGAATATAAGCCCTACGTTATATTTGCTAATATCTCACAGATTCTCACTTTTAATTTAAAGACTTTAAAGAATAGCTGTTCCAAGTCAACTTAGTCAAATTTATGTAAATCTGTGAACAATGGTATCACAGTGAAGTGGTTGAACCTTTTGACAGCCTGAGTACTAATACTGAGAAAAGCTATTAGCACTTTTTAAGCATGTTGTATTTCTAAATATTAGGCATAGACTATCTAATCTGTACTCATATCTTATCTATGGACATTATGCATATGGATATATGTATTAAAAATACAAAATATACATGCATTTATACAGAATTACACAATTTTAAGGTGGATCACTTTTAAACACTGATTTCAAGTCAATTATTGTATCCATTGGATGGGTTTCAAAAATGTTTGAATAATTATGAGTAATTAACATCAAAGCCATCTGATTTAATTTTGGAGCACATTCTATTTTTTGTCTTGTTTTACCACATATTGCTGATATCTGCCTCTCTTTCATAGTGAGAGACTGAGCTGGCTGCCAAGACAAAGAAGAGAGATTATAGAAATAGCATCTTTTAGTCTTATAAACAGCATTTTAAGCTGAACTTAACATTAGAATGGAGTAATTACCTGCTGAGAATGGAAAGGAGTAATAAAATACATCAAGTAATAACTTTAAACCACTACATCTCCCTTTAAAAGTTTATATAGTCTGGTTTAGCTAGTTTAAATTTTTATGTAACTATTCAAAGTCGAAGGCTAAATTAGCCTCTACTTAAACAAAATGCCTTCTGGGAAGATAGTCCAAAATTGAGGTACAGATATCAAATATTTCCAGGTCTATCACATAGTTGAGGTATTTTCTCTTAACTTACAGTTAACTTTTCCTTTTGAGTCACAATAGTGACAGAGATTCTAGTGTAAACATGAATTACACTGTCTCTAGAAATGTCAAACTCTTATTGTAATAAGACCTAGTGAGAACCATGTTTTAGGAACTGTACTCTGTGAAATACATTATTTCATATCGATAACATACTTCTGGGTATATTCAAGTTTAATGAAATGCACTTATTAGGAAATTGAAGATTGCACAATTTGAATAATTTAGAAGTTAAAATTGAGATCTACTTGATTCTAACATTCAATTTCTTGACTTTTTAAGTCCTCAAATATAGCCCATCTCACCTAGAGAGGTAACTTAACAAAAGGGTTTAGAAGCTTTCCTCAAATATCTATTGTCTATCTAGCCACACTTGCCAAATGGGTGGTTTCTCTTTGCACACAGACAAGATACTTTAAAGATTAACAAAAACTTAACATATATTTGTTATTTCAATAAATTAATCTCTTCCTTGCATATCATTTCTTTTGTGTGTGGGGGGGTGTGGGTGTGCATGTGGGGGGGTGAACCGTGTGCTAAGTTTACAGCCAATTTAATAGGCGAGGACAATACTTTACCAGATTTACATCCATAATCCTGTTAAAACTTTGAAATACAGACTTGTTAAATTACTCAGACTGGCCTCAAGCTTACAATCATCCTACCTAGCTTCCAGAATAGTTGGAATTACAGGTGTGTAACTCATTGCCTAGCTTTACCCTTTACTGAAGAGGTAGCTGATGGCTACAAAAGCATTGGAATTGTATTCCACATTCACAGAACAAATTTTAGAACCAAATTTAGAATTTAAACTTCCAACATTAATTAGCAATATTATAATTAGTTTTATTAATGAAGAAAAATGAATATATATAGTTAAAGGTATATTAATTAATAAAAAATCATATAAAGTTTGTGTTGAGAAGTGTAGGATATGTCTTAATACTTAAAAATATAGATTAGTACATCAAGAGAGACAGATAAAATAACATTTCTATGCTTGAGGGAAGAAATGATGACTTAGGCTGCTTATGGCAACAGGAAATTAGTCCAAATACATCCATCTAAGCTAGACAACCGAGTGCCCTATTCCTAACTTACTCCAGAGTTCTGAGGTCAAAATCTCAGCATGTCTCCACTAGGCTGATAAATGTTCAGCATACTTTTTGTACAGGTTCACTTTTTAAAAATATCACAATGTTTTTATTCTATTTGGAACTATAAATGCAAATTTCCAAAATTATCCAAATGCCCCCCTTCTCTGGACAAAATTATTACATCACAGATAAAAAACATATTAAGGATGGGGCAACAGGTGCCTATATGAATCCGTTTCCTTGCAGAGATTCTATTTGTGTCCCAGTCTGAGTTCTGGCTCACAAGTTAGAGAGTGTGGTGCTCGGGGGCAGTGTGAGGCCCAGCAGCATTTCATAGACTCTCCAAGACCTGGAATTTCAACATCTGGAAAAATCTCCACTTAGCGAAGAGAAAAGTAACAAAAGCTCCAGAAATCAAAAGAGAGCTAACAAGACTAGAAATCATAGAGAAACTGGCAAGACTGAAGACATCACAGTGAAAAGAACAAAGCACACTGGAATGCTAATCAGAGCTCCTTGGGTAGAGAATCTGTCTTCACAAACACAGGAGCACCTGGGAAGAACAACAGATCCACAGCAGGAGCCCGGCGGAAAGCCCACGGTTTTTGTACACTGCAAACACACTGTAGCATTGTACTCTGAAAGTGCCTACTTCTACATGGTGAGAAGGAGTTGGAGAAGAAATCCAGTACAGAGCCAAACATGTTTGGGAACGATGAATCAGGAGCCAGTTTGCAAAGGGGTTATTTGAGGCTGAGCTACTCTGGGTATCAGAAGTCACAAAACAACTGTGCTCCAGTGTTTCTCCCTACCACAGTGCCCGCTGAGAGATGGTCACAAGAGACAGAGAGGTGGTAGTCATAAATTCCTTGAGAAGTTTAAGCAGTGAAGAGCTATGGTGAGGAAGACATAGTAGCTCTGCCCTCTTTCGTGAGAAGCCAGGCTGCTTGTATGTGTTCTGAGGAGGTTGAGTCTGAAACTCACCCCAGACCAACCTCGTCTCACTGCTCCGCTTACTTCCATCAAGGAGCTGGTTGTCTGTTTACTTTCTATATCTGTCAGTGAGATAAGGATATGTCTTGGTTTGGATGGTTGCTTGGGGCTCTGGAACAAGTGGGACACCTCATCCGTCTACAGACATGATTTAGTTGCTTTTCTCTCTTTGCTTAGACAAAATACTCAACTTCCAAAATTTAGGAAGGAAAGATTTATTGAGTTCACAGTTTTTGGCGATTTCAGTCTAATCAGCTGGCTTCAAGGCAGAGTGGCATGGTGAGGGGTAATGTTTCAAGGTGGCTGAAGACAGCAAAAATAATGAGCAAAAAGGCAAAAAGGAAGGAGCAATTCTCTTTGTTCTCTGATAGTATATGCAGGCTACCCACTTGAACAAATGCAGCACTCACACCATCAATCCAGCATTAGACAATGAACCAATCACAAACTCTAGATTCAGTTGCTTCCAAGAAGCCCATGCCCCATGACTACATGAGGCTTCTGGGGACATCTAGACATAAACGATAGCAAAAGCCAGGTAGGAAAGCAATGATCTGGCACACATAGAGATGCACCACTAAGAGTCGATGGGGTGAATATAGGCAGGCTCATCACTGATTGACCAGCAGACCAGGAAGGGTGTAGCTGGACTCAGCATGCATACGAAAAAGTAGGCATGGAAGCAAAATAGCACCTAGTGCTGACTCAGTGTCCCTCCAGACTATCTGCTGGATCTCAACACTGCAGCCCTGGAAAGTAACCATTCACCCAAAACAAGTGAATTTTTTAGGACTCATTTATCTTTTTGTTGGGTTTTCTTAATTCCTTTATTTTTTATTATTTCACCTATTGTATGATTCTTTTTTCTTAGTTTTCCTCTCTTAATTATGTTTTTTCTTTTCTGTTATTTTTACCTAATTATATTAACTTTCTTTATATTTCAACTGGATTTCTCATCTTAATTGCCTCTCCTCATCCACTTTTTCAATTATTACTTCATATTTTCCTTTTCCCACTGTCCATTTTTTTTTTGTGTAGTCATTAATCCATTGCTATGCTATTGCTGAAATCTTTCCTGCTATTAATAGGGTTATAGTTTTTACATTAAATAGATATTTATGTCAATACATGATTTGGGTAAATATGTGTCTTTGTGTTTATTTTATTATTACAGATCTCTTTTGCTAGATATTGTATAGTATTAGCTTCTATTGATTCTTATGTTATAGCAATACCTTTTTGTTTTTCACTGTGTACTATTGTTTATTTCTTCACTATTGCCAGTGGAGGCATTTGGTTTTTTTTAATTGGTTTATATTATATGCCAATATGTGGTTTATCTTTGTGTCATCACTTATCATGGTTGTTTTTCTCCTCTCTGTGTAGTGCTGGGAACCAAACTTCCAAGAAAAGACAGGGCACCAAGAAGATCCTCAAACATTATGCTGAGTATGCTGTAGAGAAAAGCAAACATAACAAAACCCAAGAACACGTTATACGGAGACAGATTCTAGCTAGGGTTCTGCAGAGTAGTGACAGAGAGTATCTATATGAGCTGATATTCAACTGACAACATGAAAACAATACAAATATGAGAAAATATATAAAGCAACAAAGTGCCTCTTAAAATCCTTAACTCCCCAAAAGCTGATGTCATGTATACAGAAGAGGAGGAAAATATATACAAATACCTGAAAAATGCTCAAAATGTTTGAAGACCTCAAAGAAAAAACATATAAAAAATTCATAAGATTTTAAGAAAGGTTAAAAAATATTTATTAAACAGTTAAAGGATTTTACTAATAAAATATTCAAAAAAGCTAAAGAAAAACTGAACATTAAACTAGTCAAGTTAAACAACACAAGCTATTAATGATCATGCTACTAAAGAAATAGAATTTAGGTAAAGAAAGCAATCAGAAACATAAGATATTAAAAAGTCAATAGAAAGCATGCATTTCAGATTTCAATAATATGAGACCAGACTACCAGAAATAGAAGTCAAGGTAGATGTAGTACATCATCAGTAATTCAATAATAAAAACTGATGAGAAAATCCAACTGACCAAAGAGCTGACAGAGAACTCTAGAAGATAATATAAAAATTATAGAAATAAAGGAAAAAATCAGAAGATGATTCAGAAGGCACAAAATTTTTTTCATTGAAATCACAACAGAAACCCTTAACTCTTTCCAAATGCAGGAAAATAATATAATATCAAACCATATGAAGCACATGGAATTCCACTCAGTCATAACCAGAAAAATGCTTCTCTCTGACTCATAAAAAGTATTCCAAAAATTCAAAAAAGAATACCAAATGCTACTAAAGAACAACTGAAAGATGTTTATAAAGGCAGAAATATTAAAATTACAGCAAATTTATCAACACAAACCCTAAAAGTCAGAAACTTTTCATGACAAATAAATCTTTGTTGTTGTTGTTGTTGTTGTTGTTGTTGTTTTGTTCTGTTTTTGTTTTGTTGGTTGCTTTGTTTTGACATGGTCTCGCTATGTAGTTCAGACTGGCACTGATCTCACTTTGTAACTGTGCTGGCCTCATGGCAATCCTTTTGCCTCAGCCTCCCAAGAGCTGGGATTACAGGTGTGGGCCACCACACCTGGCTAAAAAATAAATCTTAAAGATAATAATGCTCAAGAGAATCCTAGTTTGAGACAATAAAGCCATAAGCACTAAGGAGCCCAAAGAAAATTGTACATCTGATTGTAGTGTAATTAAGCAAAGTGAAAAAAGCAATAAAAAAAATCAGCACCAGAAAAGTCATGAAGTGATAGGAGTCAGTGACAAAGTTGCAATAGCAACTCTCAGTATCATCAATCCTAACTCCCCAATCAAAAGACAAAGACTGACAGAATGAATCAAAAAACAAAGTACAAACTTTATTGCTCATAGGAGTCAAACCTAATCCAAAAGGAGTCTCAAAAACTGAAAGTAAAAGGGTATAATTGGATTTAGCTCAGTGGCATAAGAACCTGCCTGGCAAGTGCAAGGTCATGAGTTCAATCCCTAGTACCACAAAAAAAAAAAAAAAAAAAATATATATATATATATATATATATATATATATATATATATATATATATATATTGCACGTCAGCAGAGCCTGAGAGCAAGCAGAACAGCTATTTTATTCTCAGACACAGCGGACTCTGAGCTAAAACTTAGCAGAAAAGAAAAAATGGCTAGTATGTACTGGGAAGAAGAAAACTCCAACAGAAAAGATCACAATTAGAAATGTATATGCACCAAATTTTGGTACAATCAACTTCATAAAACAAAAACTACTAGACACCAATGCAATCACAGCCTTGAATCTCAGCATCCCTCTTACAATTATGTAAACTTGGCAAAAAAAAATACACATAATCAGAGTTAAGCAAAATCAATGAACAAAAGAACTATAATATATCTGGAGTGTCTCATCCAGAAAGATCAGAATACATATTTATTTTTGCAGTACATGAAACATTTTCCAAAACAACCCATATCTTAAGCCATAACATATGCTTAAATAAATACAATAGAATTAAAATAGTCCTCTGAATAATATTGGGCCACAGTAGAATGAAGCTCGAAATCAAAAGTAAAAGAAACTAAAGAAGTTAGACAAATACACAAAGATTAAATTTTACACTACTGAATAATTAAAAGTTCACAGAAGGAATCAGGGAAAGAATAACAGAAGTTTCCAGAACAAAATGGCAGTGAAAGCAGAGCATGTCACAAGTAATAGAGCACAGGGAAGCATATCTAAGAGGGGAGTTTATAGCTGTGATTACCTACAGTAAAAGAATAAAAAAACTAATGAACCATTTCAAGTCCCTGGAAAAACAACAATAATCCAAATTCAAAATTAATAAAAGAAAAGAAATTATAAAGATCAAAGCAGAATTTTTGAAGTTGAGAGTGAAAAAATAACACAAATAATCAGTGAATCACTTGCTTGTTTGAAAGAATAAGCAAGATTGAAAAAGATTTAGCCAAAAGTCTAAAGAAAAGTAAAGAAAAAAACCTCAATATAATTAAAAATGAGATGGATAAAATCACAAACAACACTGCACAAACCCAAAGCATTTGAGAAAATATTTTCAAAACTCACATTCTAATATATTGGAATAACTAGAAGAAATGGAGAAATTTCTAGACACATGAATTATCAAAGTTGAGTCAAGATGATATTGAGACAAAAATAGACCAATAGCTGACAAAAATAGAGGTGATAACAGGAAATCTAACAACGCCAACAAGAAAAAGTCCAGGACTCAGTGGATTCACCACAAAATGGCAGGGAAGAGCTATAAGCAATATTTGTCAATAGTTTTAATGAAATTGAAGGGAAAGAGTACTTCTAGATTCATTCCTGGAATCTAGCAATGTTCTGATGCCAAAAATGGACAAGGATCTAACAAAAAAAGAAAAGAAAACACACAGGGCAATCTTTTCAATAAACACAGATATTAAATCTTTGATACACTGGAAAAAAGAATGTGACAAATTATTATAAAGAGGCTATATCATATGAATGGGTTTTATTCCAGTGATAAAAAGGTATTTTAACATATATAAACCAATAAATGTATACGTCATAGAAACAAAAGCAAGAAAACAATCATATGATCTTGTCAAAAGACACAGGAAAAAACCTTTGACAAACCATACATGATTAAAGCCCCGAAGAAATAGATACATAAGAACATTATCTAATTCTGATTTATGATAAATCCATGTCAGCATCATAATAAATAGAAAAAAATAAAAAGCTCTTCCTCTAAAATCAAGAACAGTACCAAGGTTTCCATTTCCACCACTCCCATTCAATACAGCACTCAAAATTTTAGCCAGAGTAATCAGGCAAAATAAACAAATAAAAGGGATAGATGTAAGAAGTCAAAATATCCTTTTTCACAGAAGCCATGATCCTCTAAAAAAAGATCCATAAAAAGATTCAAAAAAATTCCACTAAAGATTTGTGGAACTAATAAACAATGTGAGCAAACTAACAGGGTACAAAATCAACATGCAAAAATCAACAGCATTCCTGCGAACCAGCAATGAACTCACTGAGAAAGAAATAGGGGAAAAATCCAATTCCCAATAGCTTCAAAAAATACCAAACACTTAGGAATTAATCTGACCAAGGAAGTGAAAGATTTCTGTAGTAAATACTATAGTATTCTCAAAAAGGCAATTTAGGAGAACAACAGAACATGATAAAAAAAAAATAGTTTCTGTTCTTGGATAGGCAGAAGTAGTATTAGCTGTCATCAAAGCAAAACAGCTGTATTATCAAAACTGAAATATAGGTTTAATATGATTCAAGTCAAAATACCAACAGGATTCCTGAAGAAGTAAAATGATAACCCTAAAATTTTATAAACTAGAAGAGACTCCAAATAACAAAAGTAATACTGGATGAGTACAAACCAGGAGTCATAAGATTATAAATTAAGCTATTTAAACTGCATTTAAGCTATTATACTGCAGCATGACACAAGTACAGAAAGATGTGCAGATTGATGGAACAGAGTAAAGGTTGGAGAAACAACCCTAGCCATATCTAGCAATCTGATCTTTAACAAAGGCATGAAAAACATGCTTTGAAAAATCTTTAACACATGGTGCTGGGCAAATTCGTTATCCAAATTCAGAAGACTGACTCTAAACTCATAGCATTCATTCATGATAAAATGAAATGAAAATGGATTAATGGTCTAGATTATACAGCAGAATCCCTTAATTTACTGAAAGATACAACAGAACTCCAGGTGCACAAAAACATCAAGATTCAACTGATGGGACTATACTTAATTAACAATTTTCCACAGGGCAAAGAAAACAGAATGTATATAATATATATACATATATATATGTGTGTATATTAAACATACATATATAATATATGTATATATAAAATATACATATATGATATATATGTCTTATATATGTGATTTATAATATATAATGCATTTAATGTATTATATAATATTTAATGTATAAATATTATATAATAAACAATGCATTATATATATTTATACTTACATATATAGTGAAAAATGTGCAATTGAATAGACACTTCTCAGAAGTACAAATGGCCAATAAGTACATGAAAATCTGTTTTACAACTTTGCCACTTAGAGAGATGCAATTTGAAACAATACTGACATTCTACCTTCCTGCAGGAAGAATGGCTATTTTGACAACTCAAAAATTAAAAAGTGCTGGTGAGGACATGGGGAAAAACTTCTACTTTTTATAAATTTTTTTTTGGTACTGGGGATTGAACTCACGACCATGTGCTTGTAAGGCAGGCACTTATGCAGCTGAGCTAAATCCCCATCCCTACTTCTACATTAGTGTTAGTAATATATGCTAGTACAACTAGTACAGTACAGTATGGTAAGAAGAGAGATTCCTCAAAAACTAAAAGTAGAAATTCCATTCAACCCAACTATTCCTTTGGGTATCTTCCTCAAGGAGTTAGATACATTATATTAGAATGATAGATGCACACCATATTTATAGCAGCAAAACTCATAAAAGCTAACTCTTGGAAGTGGCCTAACAACAGACAAATGCATAAAGAACATGTGCTATACATACAATGTAATACTAAGCCACAGACAAAGATAAATTTGAGTCATTTTCAGGAAAATTGATGTACATTGAAACTGAAATGCCTAAATGAAATTCATCAGACACAGCTTAAATATTGTATAAATTCTCTTATATGAGAAATTCTAAGTATAAATAATATAAAGTGCAAAATTAAAAAGTGAAAACTGGTGAAGGAATACTACAAACAATAAACAGGCACATGCAGTTGATAAACTCAGCAACTTAGATGAAATCTCATCTAAAATGAATGATGCCAAATGACAGTCCTCACAGAAGTCATAAACTGTCTCCATTTTCACAACTTTTTTAAAATGGAAAGTTTCATAAAAATGGAGAAAATATTATTGATTGCTAATGGTGCCAGATTCAGGAAAAAGCAGGACAAGAAGAAAGTGGAAGGATGAGTCCAGCAGGACAATGTCAAGGATTCCTATATGGAACTGAGGAATATTTTGCCTGAATCACCATCCCTTGCTCGTGACTCTTCACTATGTTAGAAACTAGGTAAAGGGCACATAGCATCTCTGCATTAGCTCTAATGTTAGCTCTTATATGTTAGTTTTAATTGCATATGAATCTTCAACTATCTTACAGTACAAATTTAATTACAGCTTGATATCTGTCTTCCAGGCCACATATATTTAGACTATATTCCTCATTTTCAAACAGGAAAGCAAAATGACTCTTAAAACCCAAGAAATTATTTTTTTCATAGTTATAGCAGCACTACAAAGTTGGTCATTACTCAGTTTTGAACACAGTAAAATAAAGTATGCAGACAGAATGTCTTCATTTGGAAGAAATTGGCCTGTTCTTATAAACTATTATGATATGAAAGAGGGAGAAATTATTTTCAAGACAATGAATTTTCAAACTAAGCAAAGACAAACAGCCATTTCTTACTGCAGACCTAAAATATATAACTGACAAAAAATATAGTTAAACCTGTAGATGTTTTTCAATATTGGGATGTTTTAAACAGTGCAATTAGTAAAACTTAATAATAATTAACGTTAGTATTAAGTATTTTATTTTCATGTTAGAGAATCTAATATTTAGAACACTCTTATAAATAACAATACCCTGTTAGACATTCAAATTTTCATGAGTTTTGGTTGATTTATTGATTGATTGATTGATAAATTCATCAATTAGATGTAATTTTACTGCAAATACTAAAGTGAAAAAAACCTTTCAGGAAAAAAGAGATGCTAACCTTTTGCTCTCATGTGATATAGCTTATTAAAGCAGGTTTCTAAAGGGTGGACTGGAAGGGAAATACTTGTAATGTTTTCAAAACTGGGTTCTATTTTAAAGTGTACACTCTTCAAAGAAAGTGAAGACCAAAGAGTTGCCTGCAATTTAAATTTCAAAATTCTAGAATGAGAAGCAGAAAAACAAACAAATAAACAAGCAAATAAAAAAGTCCAACATTTAACTGAAGAGTAGCTGAGAAGTAATGAAGTAATGGAAAAGTCTTCTTAACAAACTCAACCATTTAAATTTCCATGAAAGCAAAGGCTGCTATTACAGTGGTTTTAGGTAAATGAGTGAATGAAGAGATTGCATCCCAAGGAAAAAGACTGGAGGCCCAAGGACAGAATAGAAGACAATGGTGGGAATCAGCTAGCTGTGACCTCAAACTCAGCTGAAGTGGCGTTTATGGGCAGTGGAGCAGTGGAGAACTTTGAGAAAGTAGAAGGTAGAATGAACTGTTTTAAAGAGAATTAGATTGCTAATAAAATAGCACAGTTCTTAACATTCTGAACTCTTTTTCAAAAGAATGCTGCCTTGTCATTCCTATTATTTGGAAATTCTGTTTTAAAAAGCATTTAAAATGGCTTTTTCTTTTCACATTCTTTGTCTGGCATGGAGTTTTCCAAACATGCTTATCAACTGTTCTTTACCTCAGGAAAACAATGGCCTCTTCCTCTGTGTGATCCAGTCTTACATTTTGAAAGATATCTGTTTTATGTTAAATCACCTGTGGCTACTTTCCTAATCCTATTTGTCTTCTAAATTTACACTTTTTTCATCTAATTTCCTTTGAATAATCCAACTGATGTTTCCTTTCAGATTTTCTGTATTATAGCTAGCTGAAAAAAAGTTGTTTAGGGTTAAATTTATCCATATACCCTTGCAGCAAAAATTTATTGGATGCCCATTTATGCCTTAAAGTGTGTTAGACTTTTAAAAAGCTTTTGTCCTGTTCAAGTAAGGGAACTAATCTGTGCAATGGAAGCATCTGTTATGCTATCATGATAATAATTTTACCAATATCTTCATCGGCATATTCAGAGTTATTTAGTTAAATAATCACTTTATTTTTCTAAAAACCACTCCGGGTACATAGAAAGCTAGCAGCAACATAGTTGTTACTTATATGATAACTACAGTTCTAACTTTGAGTGTTTATTTTAATATTTCATATTTTTTGTGCTCACCACCAAATATATTCTAGCATAATGAATTCTGCCAATGGTATTAAACTTTGGTTTATCTGTCAATTATATAGATATGAATACTTTAAATTTACCTTGTGTATATGCAATCCCTTTGGAGTTCATATTGACTAACAAAATGATGGTGAAAGTCTTGATTAAGAATGTCTTAGTACATTGCTGTGTATGCTGCTATGGGTAGCAATTCAGAGTTTTTTAGTTGCAAAATTATTACCAATCAAATCAATGGGAAAATTTAAAAAAAAGAAGAAAGAAAAAGAAAAAGCAAAGAATAGCCTCAGATTCAATTTATGTAAACAGAAAGTACTAGTATAGAGTACAGGGAAGTCACACTTGGGTGTAAATTCCAGATACTGCAATATACAACATTCTCAATATCTACACTTAGTTTAGTATTCATATGAAAGGTCCCCTGAATTTGAGGGGCTTAAGATTCTTGGATACAACTAGTCTGTATCAAATGTAAACTCTACTGCTGCAGTAGAGCTTGAAAGCTATTCTCAAAAGAGCAAGGTTCAGAGGCAAGAGAAACAGAAAAAAAAATCATTGCAAACATCCTACCTACCATAAGTCTTAGGCAAATACTAATTCATCTATCTATCTATCTATCTATCTATCTATCGTCCATCTGTCCATCCATCCATCTATCATCTATCTAGGCTTAAAATGTTCCTGCTTTGCACAAGGTATCTGCCTCAAATACATTTGAAAATTCTCTTATTCCATTTATAATAGAAGACTCAAAATCATTTGGGGCTGTTGTTTTCAAGATCTTACTAGTTTTCTGGTTTGTATCCACCTTTCTTGTTTTATTTTCAGAGCACCTCATTATTCTATAACCCATGAACTAAGTCAAGTAAAACATTTTGTTTCATAATGTTCAAAATTAATAAAAGAAAGATGAAATATATACATATTATATAATATACATATATAGTATGAGCTACTACAAAAGACAAATTAGTCTATCACTGGTCATTTGCTAACATTTGTTTTATGTATTTTATCTTTAGCTGAAATCATCTCAGCTCATATTGCCTGTTTATTTATAATTGTTCTTTGGATTGATCCAAATAGATGGCAGATAGATGGATATATGATAGATAGACAGATGTTTAAGAAATATACTTTCCAACTTTGTCATTCACATTTTTATTATGCAAAGGGAATTTGCTATTAGTTGGGAAAGAGTTTAAAGTAACACATAAATATTATGTTAGAGTATCAGCCTGTACTTAAATCCCCTTGGCAAGTTCTCTCTTTACTTTTAAAAATAAAGACTCTAATAGTAATGTTATCACAGAGTTTATGATACAAATTAACTGAATGATGACATATTTAAATGAAACATATTGATTGGTATTACAGTTTTTATTGTTAACTTAGACTTCATCAGTAAACAAATGATAATTTATAACATTTCATGGGATAGGAAATCAGACAAAGTTCCTGCAAATTTTGTAATTGTGCAGCTCTAGAAAGTTGATATATCACAGAAAGAAAGTACAGCAAGGAAGTAGTTCCTGCCAAGTGAAAATAAGCTATTTGTTATATTCTGTGGTCAACTGAAATGTATTATAAAATCACCAAAACCATACCTATTGCCTAAGAATGTAGATATACATGTATTAATAAGTAGACCAATATGGATAATAGGTACAATTTTAGTTATTGAACATTTTTTTACAAATTGCTTGCTACCTAAGACCTACTATTTTTTATAATAAGCAAAGTAGTCCATGAAATAGGTACATACTACTAATTACAGGGATGACTTCTTCTAAATTTTCCAAGTATATGCTCAACTTAATGTCCCTCAGAAATGAAAATAGCAAAAAAAATCAAAAAGCTTCCTTTTTATTGTTATATCAATAAATGTATTCATTCTATCATAGATTGATGAAACTCAAATATTGTCATCAAAATTGAAACATTGGGAGAAGCTAAAGATGGCCAATCAGTGAGCAACAAATTACAAAGCCTCCCAGAAGAAACAACTCAAATGCCAGAATAAAACATCCTGGAGAGACCCAGGCAGAGGGAGATGGATCCCCTTGACACAGGAAGAAATCAAAATGTAAAAAAGCTCGTCAAACACGCAGTCTTGGGACTACAATTGGAACAGCTAAAATTACTAGACACAGCATTTTCACTGCAACCTGCCAAGTTTGAACCAGCCAGAATTCGCAAATTCGTGCCAGCCGCCAGAGCTGCACAAACTCTTTCTTGCTGCCACTCACAGGAGCCACAGCTGTGCTGAAGTTAGGGGGTTGGTGAGCCCAATGGAAAGCAGAGCTGGTGAAGGGACCGTCAGTAATCCAAGGTCAGTGCTGGGAATGAGACCTTCCCATGGGAAGGGCATGACCAAATGGGCGACATGTTGGAATCAGGCAGGAGGAGCCTGAACTGGGAATGACAGTGACTTCAGTTGGTTGCTTTCTCCCCAGGTCGGCCCCTGACCAGGACCCATTGAGCCATCCCAAATTGATTCCCTGCACCTAGCATGCACTAACCTGGTGAAGGCCCCTAAGTTTGGCTGGCCCAGTATGAAGGGGCAGGCATATACAGCCGCTGCTTACACCTCAGTGACAAGAGCAGTCAGGAGAGTGCAGAGGTCCCTAACCAGAGTGCTTCTGAGGAACTGTGGCTGACAGTGAATGGGGCTGGGAACTCCACTGTACACCTGTGTGAGGAAGCTGGGACCATGACAGGAGAGATAGGCAAGAGGAGGCCCCCAGCCCAGAACCCTGAGAGCACTGATCCAGGAGAGGAAAAAACAAGGGAGACTGAGGACAGCAAACACACAACATCAGACATGGCTTCAATGGACATTAAGAGATATCTTTGGGACCTTGTAGATGAGCTCAAAACTGAAATATTAAATCAGGTAATGCAAGATATGAGTAGAGTAATAAAAGAAATACTAAGCATCTCTCAGGAAGACATAGATCAAAGCAGAAGGGAGGAACACAAAAAAAGAAGAGAAACATTCAATAAAGAACATAAAGAAAATATAGAATACATGAAGCAGATTCAAAAAGATTACCAGGAAATTAAAAAACTCCATTGAAAGCTGGCAAAACTCCTTAAAAGAAACTAAGGATAGACTATAAAAACTTGAAGACAAGTTTGCAATGTGTCATCATGAAAGGAAAGATCTCTTAAAAATAACAAGGAAACAGGCAGTAACAATACAAAGGATATAAGATGACAAGAGAATCTACAATTTAAGAATAAGAAATATGAACGAAGAAGCAGGAATACAAACAGGTGAATTACAAAGGCTATTCATGGAAATAATTAAGGAAAACTTCCCAAGAATGGGAAAAGAAAATGACATTCGGTTTGTGTGGCATACAGAACTCCAGCCACCTACAACCAAAACAGGCCTACACCCAGACAAATAATAATCAAGATACCAGAAATTCAATATAAAAACAAAATATTAAAAGCCATCAGAGAAAAGAAACAGATTACCTATAAAGGAAAGCCCATCATGTTCACGGCAGACTTTTCGATACGGACCATCAGATCAAGAAGAGCTTGGAGCAAAGTATTCCAAGCCCTGAAAGAAAATAATCTCCAGCCTAGATTGATGTACCATGCAAAGCTGTCACTAGAAATTAATGGAGAAACAAGATGCTTCCATGACAAAGAGGAACTGGGGGAGTTTGTGACCAGCAATCCAACCCTACAGAGAATACTGAAGGACATTCTAGAGAGAGAGAAAAAAAAATACCAGGATTTTAGGAACAGTGGCAGAAAGGCCTCAAGGAGTGGGGCAGGCAGTAGAATGAAGGAGAAAAGTAGACAAACAAAGGCAGAAAAATAGCATAGCAAAAATGAGGCACAGAAGGATGGCTAGAATCTCTAACATAGATGGCCTTGATACACTATATTGTTAATAGCATACCAGAATTTAAAACCCACATTACTCACACTACTCTGCTTAGATGTATTATATTCTGTTACAGTCATTCTACCTGTACTGGATTTGAGGGCACAAACAGTTATCCAAAAATAATAGGATATATTATGGTAATCATCCTCAATTTCCTATTAACTTAATCTCAAGCTCTGTAAAACCTACACTGTTTTACTATGACTGATCGTAATCAAATCTGGTTTGTTAGATTGCTGTTTTTATTGATAGATTTTATTCAATGCTGTTATGATTGATAGTATCAAGTCTGAGAGTATAGTCAACTGCACTTAACATGACAAGATTCATTAGAATATCCACTCTTGTTTGATTATTACTTGCCTTTGAAGTTTTATACTATCTACAATGTTTTTTTATTAATATTGTTATGTACTTCTATATTCAATTATACTGCTATATTCAATTATGTCTGATGATATAGACAATTCTATTCAAGATAATAAGAAACAACACAGTAATCATTATAGATCACCTTGTACTGTGGTTTATATGACTTTTTGGTTTCCTGTTTTTATAGGAATTTGTTTTGTTTTGTCTTGCTAGGTTTTTTCTCTCTAGTACAGAAAGGATAGAAATACATGTAGAGACTCATGCATGCATAGCTGTTTACAGTCTCACTATTTGAATATCTACTCCATATGCTTTAATTTTGTAACTTGAACAACTATTTCTAAGAGGACAATATATAATTTATCAACTAGTGATTTTTTTCAATGTTTATCTTTTTTTGAGATTCTATATTACCTGTACCCTTTACATGTTTTTTTCCTCTTTAAATAAAAAAATAAAAAAATTGAAACATTATGCAAATATTCCATTTCTTGCACACATTCTACAATTGATAGATAGATTACTTAGATTAGAAACTCATTGTAATTAATGTAGTACAAATTTTATTAGTATTTTGGTTATGGTTTAACTTCCTAAAACCATTCTGTGTGTAGACCTCACTGTGATTCTGCTTCTCCACAAAAATGGATTGGTGTGGAACTTGTACCTGATTTTCCTGAAAAGTTTCCTTTTTATGTGGAAAATATACCTCCATATTATTTAAAGGAAAACATAGAAATCAAAACAAAACAGTGTGCATGAAATTGCATTGTCTTGAATTCATTTTAAATTCTCAGGTGTGTTATTTTTTATTTTCTTCTTGGATTCCTATTTAACAAAATTTTCACTTAGAAGTTGTTACAGACTACAGATTTGGTGAAAGTGACTATTATAAATCTTCAAATCAAGCCTTTGTGATCCTTAAGCAAAGATCTGAATGAGGTAAGAGACTACCATAAAACTGGATAAGGTTGCAAAATGAAAGAGACAGTTTATCCAAATGTCCTGAGGCATGTCCGAAGTAAGAATAATGCATTATTTTGTCACTTTGTTATTTCGTTAATTTATTTCATTTTTAATAACTTTGTACCTTTAGCAAAAGAAAGGGCAGAATGGTAGTAACAAATGAAATGAGAGATATAACAAGGGTTTATAAACATTGTTGCAATCTTCTATTTTATGCAGTATAATTGCAGAAACCAAATGAGTGCTCCAACAGATAAGACATTCAAACACATTTTAGTTTTATCAAGCAGGCAGCTGTGAGTAGAATACATTGTGCAGAGAAAGAGGAGCAGTTATGAGGATTTTTACTTCCATTCAGTCTTAAAGAAGCTATTTTCTTAAATTTTAACCAATGGAAATTGGTTTATCAAAGGCAAATTTCACACAAATTATACTTCTTTAAAATAAAATTAATGTAATGGTAAATATTTGTGGAGGCTTTATTGGACAATGTCTTGGAATAACTCAATTTTTTTTTAAAAGAGCTAACCAAGTGTTGATAAAAGAGAGGTTAGAGCAGATTCGATGCTATTTACAACAAGGCCTCCTAAAACTCTTCAATCTGGTGTGCTCTGAAATAAAGAACATAACCAGCCTGGGCCTGCACACATACCTGAAATTGGATAGAGTGAAACATAAAGGCTCTGCTAGAGAAAGGTACCTCCTAAAACTCCCACTGAGAGGAAAACTGGGAGTCATTGTTATTGGTCCAGCCTCAATTCCATTGGCAAGGCAAGTAAGTCTGCATCCTGAGAAAGACACAGAGAGCGTGGTGGTTGGAAGGAACATAGTTTAATGTAGTATAACACACCTGATGGAGGAAAAATTTAACAGAGGTACTACTGTTTTTAAAGCTATGTTTGTAAAATTATGCCTGCAATAGCACGTTTTATACAGAAACATTTAACTTTAGCTTTCCTATTTAAAAGAAGTAAACTCCAATATGTACAGGAAACTTAAAGGCATTAAGTTTTTATTTGTGAATCTATAATTTTTAATTTTTTTTATTTTTGGGAACATCATCATTTTGTGACATATTTCTGAAATACATCCTTTAAATTTTAATTTTTCTTTTTATTTCATTTTATATCACTTATTTTTTCCTTATAATGTAGATCTTTACATTCTTACATAATGATGTAGTATTATAAAGGGTCATATCTGCTTTACTGCCTGTGCAACTATTGCCTCAGATTTTCTTGTTAAAGTTTTCTTCCATCGTGGTAAAACACATGAAGCGTATTTAGATTTTTTTTTCTGTATCTTTCATGTATTTGCAAAGGAACGCCACCAAAGCTATCAAACTTTAACATATAATCCTTGAAATATGCTCTTTGTCTGTTAAACCCACACTAAAAAGGTATTTATCTATCACTAGAAAAGGAGCATTATGTTCATATTTCCCTCTGTTCATTTATAATCAATATTAGCACAAAAATGTATCTTTATATCTTCATAAGACCCTAGGCTCATTGCTAAAATCACGTCTGATAGAGCTAACATTTTAGTCAGTAACAGAATTTCCTTAGCTATTTGACTCCTTCACTGCTTCCCATCACAGATCAGTTTTGCGGAAAACAATTTTCTGCAAAACGGTTATGGTGTGTGAAGGGATTGTTTCAGCATGATTCAAATGTGTTAAACTTGCTGTGTGTTTTCTTTCTTTTAATGTTGTAATACGTAACAAAAAAAATTGCATAAATCACCACAGTGCAGAATTAACAGGAACCCTGAGTTTGTGCTCCTGTACCTTGATGGTTGCTTCTGGGGGTGACAAGCAGCTGTGATATTGGAAGTCTATTGCTTTGGTTCAGCACACTCTGCAATCTTGTATATTTCTGTAATATTTTATATTAGGTTACAGGTACAATACATGTGTGTAATTAAAAAAATCAGACACAAAGCTAAAATATAGCATGATTTCCCTTATACAAAAAAATCAAAATATAAATAAAGAGCAATATAAAAGATAGATAATAGGAAGTAGGGAGAATCTTTCTCCAATGGAATGGAGATCAAGAAATGGAGGAAGGCAGGGAAGAGAAGGGAGGGGAAGGAGATGAAGAAAGAATTGAGACATGTTATGTATATTTACCAACTCCACACATGGAATGCAATAATTATGTACTAAAAACATGTACTAATAATAAAACATAAAGTATCCTATTTGTATAAGAGACTTTTGTTTACACGCTTATAAATGTATGTATGTGCAATCGTGAAGATTGGAGGAACTCATAAAATGGTAACAGCCATTTCTGGGTAAATAAAATAAAGACTGATGAAATAAGTCAAGATTTTCAGAATTTACTTATTAGTTTTTTTTTTCCTAAAGAGATGTTTTTGTTATTTTTCTCATTGCAGAGACAAAATAACCAGATACCCAAAGTTAAAGGAGAAAAATGTTAATTTAGCTCACAGTTTGTAGAAGTTTCAGTCCATAATCGCCTAGTTCCAAGGCAGAAAGAGTGGCATCCTAGAGAAGAAAGAGTTCTTGGGGGGCAGAATTAGCAAAGCACTGAGTGATGATCACACCTCTTTCTATCCCTTATATCTTATCCAGGCTACTTAAGGAAGGTGACACTTACACCCTTAATCCTAATGTCCTTGATTTTAGCATTGTACCATGAATCAATCCCAGTGTCACACCCTCTAGATTCAGCCACCTCTGAAAAAACCCCACCTATGTCCACATTAGGCTTTGAGAGGACATCTAAACACAAGGCATAGCAAGTGTTGAATTTTTTATAAAGTCATTCAAATTTATTACTTGATGAAAAAGAAGGTGGAAAAATATTTAACAAAATCAAAGTTATCACTTATATTATGGATTTTCCATTGTTTATGAATTAAGGTCCTGAGAGGCATGATAGAGACATGACTGCTACCTAGTTAATCTCTAAAAATAAAATTATGGTAAGTATGATTTAATGTCAAGTATAATGTCTTAATGATGCTGAATATTCTTTCATACAATGTTATTCTTAATATAATTTGGATTTATTCCAATACTTGATAGCCAGGCATGGTAACATATAACTGTAATCCCAGCACAACAGAGGCTGAGACAGGAGGATCACCATGAAATTGACAATATGGGCTACATGAGCAAATTCAAGGCCAGGCTGCACTATATAGTAGACCAAGAACCTGTCTCAAAAAAACTCAACCCCCCCAAAAAAAAGCAATTCTGATACTGGAAGTCAGAGATTCCTGTTTACCTACTTTCAAAGCCTATCCCATTTACCTCTACTCTCATAATGTCTAAAATGCCTATAAATCTGATAAAAATGGAAAAGGTTAAAAAACTGTTTTTAAATAATATTTCTCCAATTATGAAAATTTAAATTGACAAGAGCTATTACTTTTAAAAATATTCACTTCCATAATTTCCATCTAAAAATCTAACAAATATTTAGGCTTCATAAGGAAAATACAGTTTATGCTTAAGTTTTCTGATAAAATCCTTTTGATTTTTATCTCAAATTCATTCCTATGGTTTTGACATTATGGATTACACTTGAACTAAAATAATAAATGAAATAATCCAGGAATGTTTATTGCCTATCTCCCTCCAAATCAATTGCTACACATTGTTTCCAGATTTCCTCTTATTAGATGTGTCATTTCATAAGATCTCATACTTGGTCTCAGTACTCTAAATCAATGTAGTTCATGTCAGAAAATGAAAACGATTAAATTCATTGACATTATAATTTTACTGTAATTTTTTACTTGAAGCGTCGATTTGGAAAGGACTTTGAAGAAATATTTTCACATTTATAAGCACATATTTTCTTTTTTGAATTAAAAGTAGTCCACAATAAGAAATATTGTGATTTAGAATTGTAAAGCTTGTGTTTCTTGAAGCAGCTGCTATTGCCTTTGTATTTAAGCATGTGCCTGTGAATTCCACAGGGTACAATACAAATCACCATTTTCAAAATATTGGAACTAGTGCACATGCCTAACTTCAGGTTATTTATTTCATTAAATGATTAAATCAGAATTTTTGCAGGTTACTTCTTTCATAATAAATGCATCGAACATAGTTTTATTTCCTTTAAAATTAAATAAAAAATATGCAATATGCTTATAAAGACTGTTAGAAAACACAATAAAATATGTCAATGAGGTTTAAGTTCAAATAGTAGGAATACTCCTTTTTTGTCTGATGTATGTTTTCTATACACATGTGTTGTTCAAATAACCTAGTACATAGTAAAATATATCAATGAGGTTTAAGTTCAAATAGTAAGAACACTCCTATATAACATTATCATAGTGGATTTATACCTATTTTTCATGATTTTGTACCTAGCTTTGAAAGGTGATTTTAGTGTGTTAGTTAAATATTCATAAGAGTCACTATGTGAACTTAGTCCTTGTTAGAGTTTTAAAAATCATTCTAAAATATGTCATTAACTAATATATTAAGAGGGGCAAACTGAAGCAATTACAGATGCTTTTAAATAATTTTCTGAAAAAGGAAGACTATCTAATCTTCTCCTAAGTGTAACTTTTTCTATTCTATTTTTTCCTATATTAATAATATTTAAAATGCTATATCTTGGTCATAAAATATTTTATTCAAATTTTAAAATCCAATGAATTTTCAACTAGTATTCACTTATTTAATAGTTATGAAATAATAAAAATAATTTTTTGCATTTTCTTTGATGCAATAATACAATAGTAAATGGAAAACAAATAATATGTTTAGGAAATATTAGGTACTATAAAGCAGCATACAATTTGAAATGCTGCAGCCTTATGATATAATTAGTAAATGATGGCAGAATATTCCTCAATTTGCAACCTAAGTTAAAGGAGAACTATTAGACAAAATTCAAATTATTGTTGAATTACTGTTTTATGTATTTTAGACATACTGATCTGCTAGTCTGTTTTTTCTCTTCTCTGTCTCTCTGTCTCTTTTTTCTTCTCTTCTCTTCTCTTCTCTTCTCTTCTCTTCTCTTCTCTTCTCTTCTCTCCTCTCCTCTCCTCTCCTCTCCTCTCCTCTCCTCTCCTCTCCTCTCTTCTCTTCTCTTCTCTTCTCTTCTCTTCTCTTCTCTTCTCTTCTCTTCTCTTCTCTTCTCCTCTTCTCTCTCCTCTTCTCTTCTTTCTCTTTTCTTTACTTTACTTTTCTTTTCATTTCTTTTGCTTTGCCCATAACACACTGTTTTTATCATTGTAGCTTTGCAGTGTAAATTCATATCTGGGATCGTTATGCCTCTTTCCTTGTTCTTCTATCTCAGGGCTGCTTTTGCTATACTAGGTCTCTTCTAGTACCACATGAATTTCAGACACTTTCCTCTAGTTCAGAATTCTGTGGTGTGTCAGTTGGGATAATGTTAAATCATATATCATTTTTGGAAGTATGGCCATTGTAACAATATTGGATCTACCTATCCAGAAACAGCTGAAACTCCATTTTTTTCATGTCACCTTGAATCTCCTTTTTCAGAGTACTGTAGTTTTGACAGTAGAAATCTTTTGTCTTGTTGGTTGCTTAATTCCTAAGTATTTGAACTTATGTTATTTATTTGAGTTCACTCTGTTTGTTTTATTGTGGGCTTTCACCACTGTAAACTTCCCTATTAGGATTGCTTTCATTGTGTTCCATAGGTTCTTGTGTTTTGTACACTAATTATCATTTGATTCTAGGAACTGTATATCTTTCTTTTCTTTGACCACTTGATTATTAAGAAGAAATCTTTAATTTCTATATGTTCGCATAGTTTCATTGGTTTCTTTTGTGACTGATTTCTAGTTTAATTGCACTCTGGTTTAATAATATATTTTGTGTAACTTCAACTCTTGTCTTTACTTTAGCATGCTATGTGGACTAAACATGTCATCTATTTTAGAGAAAGTCCAATGTGCTCATGAGAAGAATGTTTACTCTGGTGTGCCATTTATTTTTCTTTATACTCAAAAGTCTGTGAGATTAATCTTTTAGGGTTTTGTTGTTATTATTATAACTGTATAAAGTTATGATTGTTAAATATTTATGAAATTTATTATCACTTTTTAACTGATATGTAAGGTTTAAAGTTATTTCTTTTAATGTCCCTTTCAAAGTAATGATTTAAATAATATTCATCCTGTGTGCATCTATAAAGACATTTTCAATTTTTAGGATATATTTTACAAATGATTAAAAATAAAATATATTTTAAGCATTAATTATTTGAAATATGTTATTAACATTTTTCTATGACTGCATAAAAAACCATATGTAAAAGTGAATAGTTATCCCATGAAAAGTCGTCTTTTGAGAATTTTTTTCTGAAGTCTCACATAATTACACATATATACATAATTGACATTATGAGATTACATGTGAAAAGTGTTTCAACAAAAAATCCATTTGTCATGGTCAAAAAAAGGATAAAAATTATTTTATAATGGATCATTTTTCAACCCTTTAAATTTTCTCTCCTATTACACAGAAATCTTTGAAAAATGTTCTCCCAAAATCATAATTATTGACATGATTTTCCAGAAGTGTAAATGTGATACTGTGAAAAAAAATAAGAGAGTTATATTCAGAATTTAGAGGGTTTATTATTTATTTATTATTTCTAATCAAACCTTTAGGAGAGATTTTTTTTCTGTGTTGTAAGAGCTATGACTTTATGTCTTAAGAGTGGGGTGCACAACATTTTTCAGACTAAGCAATGAAATATGACCATATCTAATAGAGAGGTTATATTTTAAATTTCAGTCATTTGGGGTTACAGAACACTTAGTTAAGGGGGGAGTTTATGCCATTACTTCTCAGAATAACAGTCATATATGTGACCTATGAGACAAGAGTTTAGGGTAAAAGGAAGCCACTTGTTTTGAAAGAATTGATTTTGTAACAATTTTTAGAAAATATACACTTACCTGAGCAATCAGCAGTTAAAATGTGCTGCTTTCATTTTGTATGAAATAGAGCTCTACAATCATTCACTATCAATAGGCAATAATCTGTTTAAAATCAAAGTTGTGATGAAATTCAGTTACATGTGTGAGTTTTGAATAATGCAAACAAGTTATCCTAATTGCTTCATAAATTCTTTCAATGAACACACTACAAAGTAATCAGAGCAATGTGCATTTGCATACTTGGAAGCCACTTTTGTCCCTTGGGGGGAAAATGTATTTTAGGATGTTAGATTGCACATTTTTACAATTTTCTTTATTATTAATTACATAGAAGTATGTGTACCTGTGCATTTTAATATATAAATGTCGACAGCTACCTTAGAAAGCTAAAGTTCATTTAGTTATCTATTATTATTATTATTGCCATTCTTATATACTATCTTTTAAATATGTTATATAGATTTTATTAGCTCAGTAATATGGATAATTTTATCCTTACAGCTTCTACATAGACTAAAAAATGAAATATTTAGTATATTTAATTTTATTATGTTACATTTTAATCTAAAACACTGGTACTAGAAAAATTTCATTCACTTCTCTATCATAGGGTTTCATTTTTCTAAGTAACTGGCCTTTCTTTCTTCTTTCCTTTCTGCAGTGCCCTGTTTCTTATTTCATCTCTTTCTGTCTCTCTTAAAGCAGTTTTACAGATTTAAATTTTCTGAATTTGGAACAAGTACAATTGATGACACCTTACCTGTCTTGCTTGCTAGAAGCCTTTGTGAAGTAGTTGAAATTATACATAGGAAATCAATCGTAATATCGTCATACTATTTTTACTTTCTGTGTACTTTCATGTTAAACTTGTATTTAATTACCGTTCCATGGATTAATAGAAGTTTGCACTATGCCTGCACATCCAAACAAACGATTACTGAGTAAAGGGTGAGAAGAGTCAGCAAGTATGTAATTTGATACATCCGTTAAGAAAATCAAATCAGGTAGAGTTGCTATCATGTAAAAATTTCTTTTTTTATGCAATAATTTCTTGCAAAACAACAATATGATTTACAGAATTCAGAGAAAGATAGTGAGTAATAGCTGAAACATCAGTATATTTTATTGATGACATTACTCTATGGGATACAATCTACTTGGCAAAAATAAAAAGAAAAGATAAAAAAAATAGAAAATTGCCCTAGAAACTTTTGAAAGAATTTCCAAAGCACCAA
This sequence comes from Hydrochoerus hydrochaeris, assembly GCA_004027455.1. Lineage (NCBI taxonomy): Eukaryota > Metazoa > Chordata > Mammalia > Rodentia > Hydrochaeridae > Hydrochoerus > Hydrochoerus hydrochaeris. Next base: position 511,522 of record PVLA01000499.1, read on the forward strand.
TAAGCTGTTTGATTGTTAGTAACAGATTGTATCATAGCTTGGTCAGCAGTACAAATATTTATTTTCTACTAGTACATATTAAAGTGATTTATTTTTCAATTAATGACATCATAGATTTGTTAAATTATGGTAACTAGGATAACACTGCTTTTCGAAGTGTTTCCTTTTATTTATTTTAATTATAACAAAAAATAATTGCAAATAGGTAAACTCAAGATCGAGTCAATGTTTTCTCTTCAATTGGTATTTAACTATCTTTTCCTGAAATTATGAATTGTTTAATTTGAAATACTATGCCTACTTCTACTATTTAAAGAAAGCAATTTTAACCATTAATGAAGATTAAAAGAAATTATGGCATAGATATACAGACAGATAGATTGGCAGATGACCATGTTTAATGGTTCAGCTTTCATTTTACTTGGCTTGTGCAAAAATGTCAAATGACAAATAGCTTTATGTTAAACTACTGCTATCTTCCTCTATTTTAAGTCTAAATGGTAGTCCTCACCTCAAACAACCAGTGTACACAGCCTTGTTTTTAATACAACAAAACAATCCTCTCAGGTTTCTTTATTATTTCAAAGTTACTTTTAAAAATATTGCTCTGAGCAAAGAAGCATCAGTTACTCTTGGTGAATGGAATTACAGTAACAATTGAGGCAGAAGCACATATAAGCTTTAGAACAATATGAGTTTACAGAGTATTGGAAAAATTTGATTTTTTAATTTAATATAGCATTTCCTACATTTAACTTGAATTCTAAAGTAAGTTTGTATCATGTGTAGACCCCCGCCTCAGATGTTTAACAAACATAAGTAATGAACAGTGACTGCTGTAATCCCAGAACCCCAGGAGACCGAGACAGGAGGATCACAAATTCAAGCCCAACTTGGTGACTTAGTGAGTCCTGTCTCCAAATTAAATGGTGAGGTTCGTGGCTCAATAGAAAGGACATGGAATTTATCCCTAGTACTGACAGAGAAAAAATACATGGACAAATGCATTCTCTGTTAGTTAAATGAAGCTGTGAAAGGTTTTAGACTCAGAACACCAGTCTTAATTTTTTGATCATGTTTTATTTCATCTCCTTTCCATTCTGGAATTTCAATTCTAAGGTTAAAAAAAATAGGAAATCACTTCTGACCTTATACACAATAAATAAGAGTGTATAAAAAGAATTTTGTGAACTTTACTAAATGATTATGTGGGAGAAAGTGTATAGAAAATGAAGGTATTGAGCACAGTTGCTGGAACTGCCACCAGGGACAGGGTGAATTGCCAGTATCATTACTAACTTTCTTTCATTTATCCAATGCACCGTGATCTGGTGTTTTGTTAGGCACCAGCTATGTTGTAATTAAAAAAGATATGAACTTTGCTTTTGTGGAGACAATGGCCTTTAAACGGTGACAATGGTCGAATGGGGATAGAAAGCTGACACTAGGAGAGATTAATCTTAAACTCCAGGGGGAGTGCGGCAGAAAAGAGAATCCCGTGCGAGGAATACTCCAAAATGTAGAAGGATTTTCTCATGCAGGTGCCTGAGTGAAGGCCAGCATAGCTGGATGTCAGCAAAGAGACAGGATGAGCGCTAAGCAGAGTTCAGTGAAGCAGCACTCATGCCAAGTAATTTTGGACTTTTAAAAACAGGAAACGAAAAGCCATTAGAAGATTTTTACATTGAGGGTAATACAATGCCATTTAATTTAAAAAGAAGAGTTTTACCTATGAAATAAAGATTGAAATGTATCAAAGAAAGCAAACTCACAGCTAACGGTTAAAATGTGCCTAATTATACAGGTAGAATATTAGTAATCCATGCACAGTATGCTAATCTTAAGTGAAATAATCCACTGAACAAAAGTTGGAAAACATGTAGTGTTCTTTTTGTCTCTTATATTTATATGGGTATACTTAGTTTTATCTATTATCACAGAAATATATTTAACATTTTTAAAATGACTGAGCTAAATGACCAGGTTATAATATTCTAAACTTGTTACAGACTACAATTGTTCAGTCAATTTATGAAAGGCCCAGGGCTATCTCAGTTATTTGAAAGTGATATAAATGTTTTTTAATGTCTCATAAATCATGCTCAAGCTCTTTTGCTGCTGAGTTTTTGGCAGTTGAAAAAGAGATGGTCCATTGTCAGATGAGAACACAAAGTATTCCTCAAATATATACCTTGCCATTTTTTAACATGTATGAATGAACTACAATTTATTGGAATATCAACAAAACACAATATCAAAAGAATAGACAAGTTACTTATGTTGGAATTAAGAAGACATGTAATTATTTTGTTGAAGAGCTAATAAATATATTAAAGAAAATCAGTGAATATTTTCAAATTTTTTAATATCTGTTTCAGAAACAAAATCAAATTTGTACATTTTAATATTTAAAAATTAATAATTATTGAATATAATTGCACAACTTAAAAGTTTTCATTAATGCTAATATCTGCACATATATATTTACATTGTGTATTGATCATTGCCACACTTCTTCTCTTACACTCTGCTCTTTCCTTCTCTTCCTGATTGTTTCCCCATTTACTGTGCTCTAATAGTCATTAATTAGACTTTTTTTTTTCTTTTGGTACTGGGAATCAAACTCATGACCTTGCACTTACCAGGTAAGTGCTTGAGTCATGGAGCTATTCTTTCTCTCTCTCTTTCTGTTTCTTTCTCTCTTTTTGTTCCCACATGAGAGAAATTATGTGATACTTGTCTTTTAGAACTGCTTTTTTATGTGATATGATATTCTTTAGTTCCATCCATGTTCCTGAACATATATGATTTCATTCTTCTTTATGGCTGAATAATATTTGTACATAAAAATGTACTCACCATTGTTTTTATCCATAGCATATTATCTTTACCCATCCATCTACTGACTTGCATGAAGCCCGATTCTATATCTTGAATATTTTGAATCATACCAAAACAAACTTGTATAAGTGGGTATCGCTTTTGTATGGTGAATTTAATTTCTTAGCATATGGTATATAACCATTATGTTTTCATAATAATGACTATTTTATATTTTTCTTAAAATAAAGCCATAGACTCATGGAGACAAAAATAACGTTGACTCTTTTATTTTTCATCTTTTTTGTTCCATGTATAGTTACATCATAGTTACTTACATGATAAACTGGTATATATTTTAATAACTATTTTTGGCTAGGAGGAAAGGCACTGTTGAGTAAAGCTAGTGGAGTTTCATGCCATGTCACTGGAGGGTTTGAACTTCAAGGTACAGCAATTTTTTAACCTCTCTTATGCATATGGACCAAATTCTAAATAGACATTTAGAAGACTAGAAACACCTAAAATATAAAAGTGTGCTAGCTAAATTTTTAGATGTGAATTTTACTTCCAATTACTAATTTCTACTTTATAGATTTTGTCCACACACAATAAAATGTGATAAAGTGTCAAAAAAGCAGGAAAAAAGAAGTCTGGCTTTTTCCTAGATAAATGCCATCTAATTATCATACTCAATATGTATTCAAAATTATCTAAAATATAATCAATGCATATCCTACATCTTCTGAACAAATGCTTCAAATGATTATATCAATTATTGCAAATTATCAACCTGTATAGTGGAATTATATTTCATTCATTCATCTTGAACTACCAAAAAGCATTAGCTTGAAATTAGATTGATTCATAGCACTATTAAGTCCAGGCTTTTGTTGTTTATTAAAATGCTAAGAACACTGTAGAAATCCAAAAGTGGAAAAATATAAACGATTTAAGTGTGCTTTTGTCCATTTAGACAGCTAGAGTTGATGAAGCATGCACAAGTAGCTCAGATTTCTAAAAGCAATCTCATCTCTGCAATTAGCAGTCTGGCTTATTAAGGCAATCTAGAAATCACTTTCCTTGTCCACCTGAAGACCAAAGGTCACAATTAAAAAAGAAATATTTCTTGCATTTCTGTTAGAAAAGACCATCTTAAATCAAAGAAATAACTATTTTTAAGTAAATATAAAACATAGTGTTATATGAAACAAAACTAAATATCAAAGATTAGCAAATGTAGGTAATTAAAACAAAGCAAAAATATGAGGGACTGTTTCAGGGTCAGTTTCATAGCAGAGAATAAGTTAAGGGCCTCCAAAATATTGTTGAGTACAATTAATTTTGGCAGACTATTGAAAACATTTTTTTTCTAAAATACTTATCTGATTATTTTTACTATAGACTTTCATTAATATTCTAATGGTCATTTACCTTTTCTGTGATCTTTTTTCTTGTTGTAGAGTGTAATGCATTTTACAGAATGCAGGGTGGAACTTGAAATTATAACTTGATACATCTGGATAAAAGATAAAGTTTATTTTAGGCAACCTCTGGGAGAATTCCTGTCGATCCCTAAATGCTAATGTCCATTCTAGGCATAATTTAGCACTGCTTAAGCCCCAGGAGAAACTCATCATGCTGGCTTTCTGGCATGTACTCAACTGTTCTTATCATCTTATCTAAGGTGGTCCGCAGGTTTTTCCTGCCGACCACCTTAGATGATGTATGCGGTGCTAGAATACAAAAGGACTATACAATGCAAACAGCCCTGAGCCACAGTATGTGGCTAAGTCATACCTAGATTGCTCAACCCACAGAAATTGTCTCAGAATATTTGTTCTCTTTAACTGGTGAGATCTGAAGTAATTGTTTGCATACAGTGTATTATGTTAAATAGTGGTCTCCAGACTATATGGCCACCATATAATTTTCACAATGTAACATTAATTAGGATAGATTTTATAGGTGTAAAAACTTTGAGAGGATGTAAGCTGATTGGCGTGACATTTATAATGGATAGAAGCTGTCCTTATAATAATAGGAGAAAATCTAGAGATGTTACAAGAAAAAAAAAGATATAAGATAGAGATTTGAGTGTCATTGAAAAAGAAAGAATCCGCTAAAAGACAAGAATTGCTCCTACTCACTAAAGTCTAATAGAGAGGGTTCAAGCCTACAAAGCCTGCAGAAACTTTAATTTTGCCTTCCCAATCTTAAATCACCATATTTGTAACAATTTTTATAGTAGTGCTGAAAAGATAATACAATAATAAATATATTTTACATATTTTAAAGGAGAAATTATATCCTGTGATAAAATTTTAAGATATGGTATGTGTGCTTGCCATAGTTTTTACCAAACTATCTTTAAAAAATAAGGAAAATGAATGATTTAATTAAATACAATAATCAATTTGAAGTTATGAATGTATCATTATTATAAATGATAAAATCCATGTTTTTTGTCATTTGTTAAAATTATATTTTATCATTAAAACAGCATCTTAATGTCTATTCAGAGCCCAAGGTGGATGTAATTTATAGAGTACTAAATATGGCCTCTCTGTGTGTCTCTCTGTCTTTCTGTCTGTCTGTCTGTTTCTCTCTCTTTTGTACATGTATATGCAAAGTTCACCAAAACATGTATATATACTTACACACTTCAGAAAAGAAAAAAACTTGTATGCGCATTTTAATATTAAATGTCTTGAAACATTTGAGATTAATACAAGCTATCTTTGGCTTCTGCAATTATAAGGGGTGCTCAAAGTAGTGGTCGTTATTGTCCAGACATTTGCAGTGAACTGATGCTTGAAAAACCTTGGTAATGGGATCGCTGCAAAAGCATTTTCAGTTTCTTCTCTAAGGGCCGGCAGTGCAGTGTTTTTTTTCCTGAGATATATGACATGCTCTAGGATTCCCTATAAAAAGATGACACCATCTGTTGAGAAAACATTACACTATTTTTCTTTTCATGAAGTGTGTGTATACTTTATGGAGGGAGGGAGGGAGAGAGAGAGAAAGAGAGAGCTATCCAGTTCATAAATTATGTTTTATATATATTTATATAATTTATGTTACCATTCATTGCTCTGTGATGTTACTATTGCTTTTTTGCTGTCTATAATCAACACATCCTCCTTCTAGATTGTACATTCTGTTTCAGTTATGGGAAGTATATGGGTGGTATCTAGCAGACTCTAATTTTATGGGTTCTGGAAGATTACTTTTTGTAAAATGCATTCACCTGGAATCTAGAAGATAAAAATTTAGTCAAAAGCCATGGAGTTCTGTGCTTGTCATCCAAATATGACTTTCGAAAAGACAGCTTCAGAAAGGGTTCCACATTTATCCATCATCCAAGTCTGCAGGGGAGGCTAGAAACTGGCAGTGATTTCCCAGTTTTATGATTATGGATATTAACAGTCAACAATTAGAGTATCTTGACTGTGACAGTGACAGCAATCTAAAAGGACACTTGATCTTAGCAAAAAGACCAAGAAGTGATAGCAGTCTAAAAGTAGTGTCATTACCACTAAATTTTTTTGTTACTCCCCATGTGTATTAAATTTTCTTCATCTTTAAATATCAATAATGTTTCCATTATCCTTGAAAAATCCTACCTAGTAAAAGAGTTAAATTGATTGCGAATGTAGAGTATATCCCAGTAAAATTATATAAATATTATTACTGAAAATAATAAACCAAGAGAAATACTTAAAAATAAAATAATATAGATAGATAGATAAACTGATTTTAATACAGGTCCTATGTACAATAATTCTTGAAAAGTAACTGTATGACTCCAGCTTCCACTTTTTTAAGAAAAATAATGTAAGTACTTGAATAGTGGACGTTGGGTTTTTTTGCATTCCTTTTACATTTTATCAAATTCTGTGTGGAGTTTACTAGGAATTAAAAATAGTTGTCTTAATTTAAATTTCCCTAAGACCAGTCTCTGAAGTCATGACATGACTCCAAACTGTTTCAAAAATTAATTGCAGGAGGCCCTGACAGACAATGACTGAGAGTCAAAGAAAAAAAGAAGAAACAAGAAAATGTGTTAATTAATGGGTCTCCGCAGTAGAAAACTAGGACTTAACCTCTTTAGGGTTCCACTGAGAGACAAGTTAAAAGTAAAACGGCTCTCACAGCTGTGGCCATGAGGGCAGTGGAAATTGCATTGTTTACTTCCCAATCATTTGAGGATGACTTCAGAGTGTTAACTTCCTGTCACTTGGGAGCTGCAGAATTTCCCACAACAGAGGGTTTTACAAGTCAATATACATCAAAGGAACCATCTACAAATGGCCTCTGAGGCAGTCTATGAGGGTGTATTAGGGCACTACAAGCTTTTGATACAATGACAGTGAACCTCATGGACTCGGAACATGTGTTCTTGGTTTTCAAAATATTACTAGAAGAAATGTGACCCTAATTACCACAATAAATATGCAAAGTGAAATCACCTGAATGAGAAAGTATCTCTGAAAGAAGTAAATGCTTTATCAGAAAATATGATCCAGGATGGTTCATTAGGAAAAACTTTATTCAGAATGCTATGTTTGGATCAAGATTAAAAAAAAAAAAAGAAGAGAGATCACATTTTGTGAGAAAACGTTGAAATGTGTATTTTAAGCAAGAAATAACAGAAATCCCTACAAGTTCAAAAGCCTTGTTCTTAGGTGATACTAGAAGCAATAATGGAGCACAGAATGAGTGTAAAACAAGAGAAGGAGTCAAAGGTAGGCTGATGGACAGACGTGCAATGTTTGAGCACCACACTATGTAAAGGAAGTTATGCATTTTAAGGTTAGAATTTTGGGTGACTGGGTCAAATTTAGAATATAAAAGGGTGTATTTTCTACATTGTATACTATGAAAAGTAGTTAAAAGTGACGAATTAGAAACGTAAGAGACAATTTCTGGAGGCTCAAAGATGTAACTTAAATAGGAGACAGAAGTTTGTGGTTTTGAAACATATGATGGCTTAGTTATGAGACTGGTGTTTAGTTATGAGACTGGTGTTTTTTTTAAAGTGATAAAGCCTGTTGTGAGAGGACATATAAGGTTTAGTTCATACTTAATGTATTTTGGTCTATGATCTTCCATGGATGGTAATGTGTTTCATGAAAGAAAAGTGCTGGAAAAAGCACAATCATTCAATTATCAGGAGTCTGAAATTTGTACAACTCTGAAACTTACAACTCCTACATCTACTTGATTACTTAATGTCTCATTCAGCAATCTGTTAGCTGTGCTGAATTCATTGAATACAATAGTTATCTCATGTTCTGTAACACACTGCTATGGATTCCCTTTCTAAAAAGTATTCTCTGATTTATCACTGTATTTGGTTTTCAACTTGCAATCCTGTTGATTGCCTTCAGAGAGAGAGAGACAGAGACAGAGACAGAGAGAGAAATTAGCATCCGAAGCAAGACAACCTCTTTTGGGATCAAGTTTGTCATGAATATGAGTTTAAGGCTGTTTTCATTGATCACTTCAGTCACATGCTTGTCAGACAACTAGTACCAGTTTGACTGGCTTTTGGACCATAATTATATGATATGTGGCCAAATGTATTCAACAACTCAGATGAACTGGCAGAGCAATAGATAATCTTAGGCTCTGAAACTGCTATCTACAAATTTAAAGCAATGTATAGCATTTGGTGTGTGCACAGGGTGTGTGTAATGCAAAAACTATCACAAACTTTCCCCTTTTTTAAACCTGTTAATCCTTCTCTTCCACTTTAACTCTCTAGAGATCACTTCGGTTCCTACCAAAGGGGATATATATATACACACACATACACAGACACAAAAGATAAAAGCTTCTATTAATATGTGCTACTCACACAAATCTTAACTGTCACTTGTGGTCTCTTTTTGAGAAATATCCTTGACTTTAAAAGATCTCAACATGCTTATATATTGTTAAGTGTATTTTAATGTTGCCATTCTCATTATTTTATTTGAAATGTGGAATTTAAATGTTAATCATCAGAACATTCTTTTGATGAAGAGTATTAAAGATTTTTAGTCTTACCACACTAAAGTAAATTTTACTTTTCTGAGTGTTATTGTCTGATTCACTGTATTTCTTTTCATTAATTAGATATTTTCAGGACTTCAAAGTCCTATGTAGTGACACTATGACTATGCAGATGTGTAAAAAATTCTTTTAAAAGTCTTAGGAATTCCAATTTTAAAACTAGAGAATAAAAGGGCAAGAAAAATCTAAATTAAAAAAGAAAATCATTTGATAATATCTTTATGACAAATTTCTAAGAATCAATCTTAGTATTTTCCTGGGGAGCAAGATTAAAAATTTAATAATCATCCTAATTGATAAACTTGACAGTTTTGTTTTAGTACAGAATTAAAATAGGCTACAATTGATTATATATATATATATATATATATATATGCATATCAAAAATCATGTTAACTAATTCCACATTTGTGTGATTTGAACATAATTTACATTCCTTCAGAGAAATTCTTTTTCCTTTTTCTTGGTTGAAAGTAATATATAAAAAAGACTATTTGAATATAATATGTTTGATGGTGTAATAGGATAGCTACAATCTGTACTCTTAAAGATAAAATTGTGGCTGCAGTCTTAGCTTCTTTGTTCTGAGAATGTCAGCCAGTTCTTGAATAAGAGAACAATGGAGTTCATCAGAGCTTCTCAAGAACACCAAATGGCATGGCCTGCTCTATTCTTTCTACAGCATTCACTTAGGCAATCAAAAATATATTTGTTTTGCATTTGAAAATGATCATACTTCAAGAGGAATGGGTGATGAATGGCATAAAGAGTAAATGGTCATAAAAATTTTCACTGCCTATGTATTTGAATAAATCATACTATTCAATTAGCATCACGAAAAATGGATCTGTCAAATTTGATTTAATCTCCACCCTGCAAGATTATCAGAAGAAAAAAAAAAGGTGAAACCAGTTGAATTATTATAAATAAAAGGTATCTTTAACTGTCAACAAAACAAAGAAAAAATAAGCAAAAAGTAAATAAATTTGCCTAAACAATGCACCCACATATGGTTGATGCTTCTCACTTTAAAATAAGTTAGTTACATTTATTTTTATATGGGGGAGGGAGAAAAAGTCATTTTACTTCTGTTTCATTCGGTTTTCCTTCCCCTTTACTCCTTACCCTTGAACAAAGGCTGATGGTGTCATTAGTAGCTCTCTGCCAATGACATTAACTAACTCTTAGCTGGGAAATGGGCCAATATTTGCTTCTACATCTGCTCATTAATTTCAGGCAATTGATGAGCTTTTCTCTTGTATTTTTTCATAAATAAAAAAGTGTTCAAATACCTGGTTAAATGATACAATCAAGCACACATGAAACTTTTTTCTGCATTAAATGAAAAGCATCAAAGTCATACAGGTTAATCTTAAGTATTTGATTTTTTATTTGTTGTACAAAACTTTTATCTTGAAAAGTACCTTGTACTTAGTTTAAGCATGGTATTTCCACACACCTCCACTTCTATTGCTGTGAACTATCTCAAAATCATTCACACAACAAATATAATTCAGCGGCAGCATTTTCTCCTCGTACAATAATCACCGTTCATGTCAAATATATATGGAACTAAAGTCAGTTTTTGTCAACATTTATTGCCTATGGAATGTACTTATTTCCTTCACTAAATGTCTTTTCTTATAATATTAATAAAAAGGACTGTAAAGACTCCTAAGGAAAGAAGGCATTAGTCTGTAATTAAGTGTAAAGTTCTAGGGGTTAGAAACAGCCAGGTTAGGATAACGTCTCTGTCTCTTGCTAACATTAAAACATAAGGAAATTATTTGATTCAAGCAGCATTAGTCAATTAACCTATAAAGCGATGATGATATACTTTCCTTGCAATCTTGGAAAGTTTAAAGTTTAAAAATGCACATAAGAATTTATTACAGAGCCAACAGAAACACAGAAAACACATAAATCTGGGAACTATTAGTATTATAATATGTCTGGTTTCTAGTGTTTCACAATTACTGTCAAACTGGGTAAACTTACACAATACATCTAATCATTCTAAATATCAATCCCTCCATGTGCAGTGAAATGCTGAATTCAGGAAATGTGTGGTGACAATTCCATGTTCATGAATTAAAAGAATCCACTGTAACAAGTTGATACCATTTCTCAGTGACAAGCTTCTCCACATAAGCAGAGGGTTTTGTTTGCATTCAGTGTATGAAGAAAACTCCCCGGATGTATCTGTCACTTTCCTTAAGTTACATGAAGCAGAGGTCGGCAAAATTTTTCTGTAAAAGTCCAGATAATAAGTATTTCAGCAGATACCCAAGTCAGAGACACCCAAGGTCCAAAGATTTCTTAGGCAACTACATAACCATGCTTTTGTAGCACTAAAACAGCAATAGAAAATAAATAAACCACTATACACAGCCATAAATTTTATTTATGGGTGCTAATTTTAAAACTTCTATGATTATAACACATTAAATATCATTTTTTAAAAAGGACTTCTAGATTATTGAAAGTACAAAACGGTTGGCAGGCTGGACTTACTGCATGGGCTGTAATTTACTGACCCCTGAATAAAAGCATCACCAGTGAGCCAAGGAAGTCTCTCTTTTTTTATTGAGAAAATAACAAATTAACTGATATTTCAAATCAAATTTTCATATAATGTACATACTTCAGCTGTGTATTTTTTGAATTATGTTTTCATTGTTTATACTGATAAAAGTCTAAAACTAGTTGTAAAATTTGCATTAAAAAAAAATCAATGATTCTTTTTCTTGAGGGTACAGTGGTTTCCAGGACACGGAAGTAGAAGAGAAGGGAAAACAATGATTTAATGCTTCTATATGTACATATGATGGGGAGTGTAGTCTGTGTCCAGAAGCAGCCATGGAACATTACACACTGAAACAATGGTACTAACACACGCTAACACTGCAGCACTACAAAAATACTGGCAGTCCTTGGGAAACCAGCACAAACTACTGTTTTTGCAAATTCACAAGGAGAAAAACAATTTTCCTTATAAAAGTGGTTAGAAAACTGTTTTCATGGGGACAAAGAAGTAATGTAATTTTTGGATAAAAGGAATAATTGGATGCTAATTGATGACACAGGGTAGAAAGGTCCATGGTAGAATCCATTCCCTGCTGCTGGCTAGCTTACTTGATGTCTCTAGTTTATTAAGACATAAAAGCTTTAGAAGATATCTATAAATGGATGAAACACTTTCTCTTTTTTCCAATCCTTTCCAATTACCCTTATTTTTTTCTAATACTTAAAGGGAAACATTAAAATACTCACAAAGGATGAAACATTTTTATTTTACAGTGAAATAATATTAATATAATACATGAAGCATACCGGTGGCCAGAGAAAATACAAATGTAACCCTTTCTCTTGCATTTTTATTTTTCCATTGAGGTTAAGTATATATTCTGATATCTGTAGTGGAAAATAAAATTAATTTCATGACTGCGTGGTAATGTTAGCATTATCCTCACGCAGGTTTGTCACATTAAGATCTATAGAATATTGTTATACTGACATACATTTAAGATTAATTGTGCTAGACAATGTGCTATTTATAATTATTCCACAAGAAAAGATCCTGACTTTGACAGCTTTTGTAGAAAAACTTCTATAGCTTTTAGACATGAATGCTGTTGGCTGCTTCCACCTGACATAAAAATCTGACATATGCACACACACAGTAACACACAAAATCACACTTAGAAAAAAACAAAACGTGAAGAAAACTTAAACAATGTTACAGCTTATTTTACCTCCATTTGAATGATGAGCAACTAATTCTTGTGCATGTTCTAATATGTTTTCATCCTTTATATTTAGGACATTGGTATATTTTACACAATTCTTAAATGAACTATTGCAGAAAAATGGTCACTTGTGTGTGAAAATTGTGTGATATATATTTTGACTTTTACCTGGTTTTTAGACTTGAAAGACAGTAAGAGAAAAAAAGGGTGCTTTTATCAGTCCCTAAACTAAAAGTGCTCACCTACTTTTTGCTGATAAAATTCAGACTCTAGAAAGTATAATGGTATAAAAATTAGACAATGAGCCAGGCGTGGTGGCTCACACCTGCAATCCCAGCACTCGGGAGGTTGAGGCAGGAAGATCATTGTGAGATCAAGACCAGCCTGGGCTACAAAGTGAGCTCAAGGCCAGCCTGAACTGCATAGAGAGACCCTGACTCAAAAAGACAAAAAAAAAAAAAAAGAGAGTTAGACAGTGGTGGCAAAATACATACTTTGTAGAGAACCTACAGAATTTCTGAAGATTAATATGCATCATCATTAAAACAGTGATTGAAAATCATCATCTGGGCTAGGGGTGTAGCTCTGAGGGAGACTTCTTGTCTAACCTGCACAAGGCTCTGGGTTCATTCTACAGCATTTCCAAACTGAGTAAGTAAATACATAAATGAAAGTATTGGAAATTTGCCCAGTACACCTAGATGTACATTTGAGTTTTATCAAATCGATTAATTTGACATTATTTAATATTTGTAAAATTCTCATAATTTACTTATGGTCAGTTAATGATAGCATGTAATTTATAGAATTGTTATGACGATGATATATGTAATCATACGTAATACTGGTCTGAAAGTTATGAAACAAAGCCCTCTTATTCTTGCTTATTCCTAAGATATACTTCAGTAGCATACTTTTAAAATAAATAATTAAATAAGTGGCAGTCAAAATATCAATGGTCAAGGCTGGGGATATAGCTCAGTGGCACAGCACCTGCCTGACAGGCACAAGGTCCTGAGTGCGATTTCCAGTACCAAAAAAAAAAAAAAAACAACTGTAAATAGTCATCTGAATATCATAAAATCATAAATGTATCAACTGTGCCTTAGATTTTTATACTAAAAGAATCTATGGTTCTCTCCCTAAGTTTGTTTTGGTCCTTGCCACTGGTCTAAAAAATGATGGTATTGATATAAGAGTGAGGTCTTCCACAATCTAAGCAGGAAAAAACCAGCATAAGATGACAGAATGAAGACAAGGCACACATGTGAAATACATAAAGCCTGCTGAAGAAAAAGGAGCCAGCAGAAAGAGTCTACTGTATCTGGAGAATGGCAGTACCGTCAGCAACTGGCTGGTGAAAGCTGAGACATATATATATATAGTTACTGCCTTCCTACAGAAAATACGGTTCAGTACCAGGCCTTCTGTTTCAGTGTATTTTTTATCTCAAGAAATAAAAACAATCATCTCCGGAGAGGGAAACAGTGAGAGGAAATAATTGTGGCCAACTATAGGGAACAATTTTTGACTCATTCTTTCCTTCCTTTGGAATAATTTTGATTTTTCAGTCCTGTAAATCTTCACTGTAAAGCATTCTTTCATAGTTATTATTCCTTTATGACTCTATAAAACTAGTATTGGTAAAATATAAGATACATTATCATGGAGAAAGGATATTTCATATACACAAGTATCTGAGAATCTCCCCCAGTAGGAATACCATATTCTCTCCTGAATCATTAGGAATCAAAGTTTAGGTTGGTCACTGGACAGGTTGGTTCCAACCATAAAAGTGAAACAAGAATATTGATGTTAAATTAACTGAAGGCAATGGAACCTAGGTAACTTATCTGATCTCAGGAAGACTACAGGCTTGATGGAAGGCAACTGTTTTGTTTGAATGTAGGATAGAAGCTTTCCTTGGAGACCTAGTACAATATTTTCATTCTAAGAATAAAAACTGCACCTAAGCATATATGTTACCAGTTCAAACTGCCATAACAAATTATCATAAACTGGGTGACTAAAATCATAAAACATCACTTCACACAGTTCTATAGCCTGGAATTTTAAAATCAAAGGGACAGTGAGCTGCTATGTCTTGTTTACCAATGGTTGACACTGAACTCATGCATCACGGACACCACAAAGATACTACTCACATGTGTCCTCTTGCAAAAGCACTGATGTTGATGGTAATGACCTGACTACCTTCCACAGACCATGCTTCTGAATGCCATCATATTGAGGGTTAACATCTCAACATATAAGTTGTGACATAAATAAATTGTAAATACAAGTGTGTAAAATAATAACAGAGGCAAACCAAAGGAAATCTAATTGTTCTTGGTCTTGGAGGAGCCACAGACTTATGCAGCAGAATTATGGAAGTTGCACTAAGTCCTAGACCAGAAAGCCATTATTACAGAGGCTACTATTCTGTAAAAATTTGGAATAACACAAAGCTGTTCTTTGAATTGGGAGGAAAAAGACAAGAGAGAGAGTCCAATGAATTGTATTATTTTGAACTATTTTCAGTTTAATGTATATTTCAGAATGATTTTCATTACTAGTGATTCTACAAGTTTCCATGGTTTTAGCAAATCAGAGGAGCAAAACAAGAGTAGATATTGATACTCACTCCAATTTGTTATGTGAACTATTTATTCTGTATTACTTTGAAAAAATAAGATTGTCATAGTCACTTTCTTGTTGCTGGAACTCAGTTATAAAATCAACAAATTAAGGATGAGAGGTTGGTTTAGCTCATAGATTTTAACAGTTTCAGTTCATGGTTACCTGGCTATAAGGCAGAAGTTGTACGGGAGAAGGGCTCACCTCAAAGAAAAGCTGCTTATTTCATAGTGACCAGGAAGCAGATGGAGAAAGGAAGTCGTGCAGGTAGATACAACCTATCAGTTCACCCTAATCAGGGCCCACCTCCAGTAACTCATGAGTTGTAATACTCTTATTATCGATTCACCTCCTATAATTCCTAATTCTGAGCATATCAGGAATTGGGTGGGAACATTCTAGACCAAACTCCAGTGTTCTACCCTGAACTAAACAAGGCTCATTCATGCACATCTCTTTATGCAAAATTTATTCAGTCTATCTCTATGAGTTACCAAAGTCAACAGTTGACATAGTCCTGGAAAGTCCAACTTCAAAGTAGTCTGTGAGACCCAAAGCAAACTCATAGCTGAGAGTCCCTATAAAAATCAGAAAGTGAAGCTCTGCCAACATATAATGACACAGAATAAACACTTCCAAGAGGAGAAATGGAAAAGAAAGAAATAGGACAAAGACAATTAAATGCTACAACCTGTAGCTCCAGTACCTAGGGCAAAGATACAAGTTCTGAATGGCTTGGGTGGCTGGCATTGTGGCACTGCCAGTAATTGTAGCCCTCATGGCTTCTCTCTTGATCTGGCTTTACTCCTTGCCTTTCTTTTCCTCAGATGGCCCACTTTCCTGAATTCTCCAATTTTCTGGGTCTCCACTGCACTTTTGGCTTCTGTCTCACAGCTTCACCATGTGCCCTCTCAATAGTATGCAGCTGGGCTTCCTAGGCCTTCTGAAATCTGGGTGGAAGTCTTCATGACCCCACAACTTTTGTATTCTGTATCCCTATAAACCCACTTAGCTTCCAGTGTCTGCTGCCAGCTCTAGCAGCAGATGGAGTCTTTTTGCATCATGACCACAGAGATCTTTGTGTCTCTGCATGGAAGACCACTACAAATGAAATTCCAGGAAACCAAGGGTGCTCTGAGACAATGTTCTCAAAGCAGTCTTTCATTTTTGGCTCCATGAACCTGCCAAGGATGAGATCTTGTTGATTCCTGGAATGTCTTAATTTCATAGCTCTTTATACACTGATACAAATTACTTGGCTTCTTTCTACTGATAGTTTTTTCGGCAACAAACTCTTCCTGCTAGGACAGTACAGGTACACAACTTCCTTTCTGGACAAATTGAAAACTTAAAATGACTGAACTCTGTTCTCTATTCTTGATTCTCAAAGTAAAGCTACCGTTTGGCTTTACTGGTGAAATTTCTTCTACCAGATTAATTTGTCCATCACCCTTAATCTCTGCCTTTAACAAAGCCTTGTGACATAAACAAAATGTAGTCAAATTTTCTGCCAGAGCATAACACACATGGCCTTTAGCTCAATTGCCATTGAAATCCTCCCTCTCATCTGCAACCTCCTGAGCTTGGTCCTTATAGTCTCTGTCTCTGTCTCTATCTCTGCCTCTCTCATGATGCAAAAGACCCCATCTAATGCTGGAACTGGCAGCAGACCATAGAGATGAATAATGATTCATGCAACCAGGATACAATCCTAGGACCCTATCTTTTCAGACCAAACCCTATCTCCTAATAGCACATCAGCTGTAACACTTTTGTGATGCAGTCTCCTCCCAAAGCTCCATTGCTGAATACATGAAACATTTGGGGGACATTCCAGATGCAAACCATAACAAAGACATATGTAAAACTTATGCTCTAAGTTTCCACAACAAGCCACACTTTGGATAGCCCGGCATAGCTTGAGTACTTACTGTAAATCCATTAATCTGTATGTAGTATCTGTAAGAGGGGAATCATTACATTTCAGGAAAGGTTTTCATTTGCAGATTTCATGAAGGAAACAATATAAAATGGAAGTGAATTTCAGGATTATTGTTTTTTAAGTCTCATGTAGTTCAACACTGAGACCACAGTGAGGCAAATGAAATATCTGTCTTAAGGCTCAAAATTCAAGTGGTACAAAATAAAATTTTAATGACTTAGAAAAGTTAAATCTTGGGCTGGGGATTTAGCTCAGTGGCATAAGTGCCTGGTTGGCAAGCGTGAGGTCATGAGTTCGATTCCTGATAAAAATAAATAAATAAAAAGTTAAATCCTAAAGCCATGCTGAAAAAGAGCAATATTTTAAATAAAGACAAACTTAATACCATCTTTGTAAGTTTCTACCTCACTCGCTTTATAGTGGTTCATTTTCCAAAAGAACCTTATTTAAAAACTGTCATTTTTTTCAAACTTTACATAAAATAATATATATTGTGATTACTGAATTTTCATCTTCTCTTTAAATTTTTACAAAGAAAAATGCCTGACTAGTATTAAACTGGTCTCGGACTTTGAATTAAGAAGATAAAATTTAAAAATAAGAACTAAAAGAATAGAAAAAAGAAAATGAAGGAATAAAAAAATCAGAAAGTAGAATAATGAAGAAGGCAAACTGTAAGAATTTAAAGAACTATTTAAAAAGAAACCAATAGTATAACATGAACTAAAGACTACAAATATTTTACAGTGAAAAGTGGGTTAAATATTACCTCCTTGAAAAGGAATGTAAAGGAGCAATCTCTTTCCTCCTTTGATGCCTCCTGTTCAGTCAATAGTGCTCTCCAGTGAGAGCCAAGCAGAGAAGGTTGTAGAATCCTGGAGGGAAGGCCAATGAGAGCTACCTTACTGCCTTCCTCATATTTTCCTGCGTCTCTTTATGCAAAGTGAAGATTTATTTTTCCAAAATAAGAGCTTTGTTGTCAGCTGTCATATGTATTCAGTTTTAGTAAAAATGGGAATTAAATCCAAAACTTAAATACATAGGAAAAAGCTTTAAGTATAAAGAGGAAAAGATAGAAAAATACTGCAGCTTAGGTAGCTGGAGGGGACATATTCTGATTCAGAGGGTCAGACCAGCCTGTCTACAAAGGAAGGTATTAGCAGGTGGGTCAGGGTCCAGTTAATCTTTAGCTCAGACTTAGTGTCACAGTGCTGCAGTCCTTTTGACTGCAGCACTGGATCTCCTTTCCAAGAAAAGATTGTTTCTGTCTGCAGTGGTCTGAATAAGTGTAGGGGGGCAGTTCCCCCTTTTTCTGCGACTCCAGGTGCCAAAATTTCCCAGAAAATGGCTATAGACTTCAGGGGAAAGTTGAATGTCCTAGAAATTTTGAAGGCACGAGATGATATAAATTCAAGGCTAATGAACCTTGGCATGCCAGCTTTCTGTTGGACACTCCTTAAATGATTAATGTATGCAGAACCGAGAAAGGTTTTAGTTAAGAGAGAACATAAAATGAAAATTTGTACTTCTTTTAGTTACCCTTGGACACCTGTTAGCTGAAGTGAAGAGTCATAGTTCAAATAAAAATGACTTTTTATCCCAAACTGTCCCAGAAAAACACACACAAGAATTATTCTGCTGATGGCTAGCAGGTAAAGGACAAAGAGTCTGCCTATCTCCTTGCCCCCGTTGGACTCCCTTGCTGTTATGCTTGCTTTAACTGAACATCTGAGGCTGTGTTCACCTCCCTTCAGTGTCAAAAATTGCTAAATTCCTAGGTAAGGATGATGTATGGTGTTCTCCTAGCTTTGCTAAAAAGAAAATGAGAACATAAACAAGTTGGGATAGTTGCAGACAATTGCTGCTCTTAAGTATATGTGCGGTGTTGTCATGAATTAGTCAATGCCAATGATTGTCTAATGTCATCACTGCCTGATTAGTCTTGCTTTCCCACTCATCATTATATGATCTTTTTTTTTCAGTTTACTTTAGTAAAATTTGAATAACAATAATTTTTATTTCAAAACTAAAATTAATATTATTGGGTTAAAATGTGGAAATTTTATACAGAGTGTGATAAGTAATGATATTAATCACACTGAACATTTAAGTTTGTTATAAAACTATTACAAGAACATAAGAAATCAGAATTGTTGGAAAATGAATATCATTTTATAATGTGAGAATATTTTTATAAGTCACCACACAGTGGTATAGGAATGGTTGAACAGCTAAACACTAACCGCAGCTAACGAATCTTACTAAAAAGGTATTTCTTTGTGAGAAAGAGTCCATCTTTCAGCATGTAAACAATTTGGATTTACTATTTTTGCCTAACAAAATGTAGCATAAAACATAAAATCATTAAAACAGTGCTGGTAGTAGACAGAATGCAGAATTATAAGGGATGAGATGGAGAGAAAGAGAACTAAGAAAAGTATTTTGTGCAGTAATTTATTTCTCTTACTCTTGAGTAAGAAAGCATTTGCATTCAACTAAACAAATTCATGCAAGAAAAAAATGTTGCCAGGCATATAGCTCAGTGGCATAAACACCTGCCTGGCAAGTGCAAGATGCTGAGTTTGATTCCTGGCACCAAAACGAATAAATAAATAAATCTGAATTAACATACTATGTGTTTAACAATTCTACAAATAGGTAAAATTTAAAATTAGATATTGACATGTATATTGTAATTGAGATTATGTTTAAAGTGGTATCTGATGATTTTTACAGGATACCAAACATTTAATAATTGTGTCAAGAAGCTAAATGTGTATATCAGTATTTTCATCAATGAACTCTTAAAAATCATTACATATAAATTACGTTGAGTTATTGGCAAACTATAATAGGCAAAACTCTGGTGCTCTGAGTTGAAGACAAGCAATTAGCTTTTCCTACACCAGGGATTCTCAAACTTTCCTAAGTACCCAAAACACCTTCTGGGTTTGATAAAATGGTGGATTCTAGATCCTCATCAGGTGATAATTCAGATGATCTATGAGTCCAGGATTTCATTGTTTTGCTCTTGTAATACATCCTCAGCAATTCTAGTGCTGCTCTTTGCACCACTACAGTTTGGAAACTATTGTCTTACAGATTAACATATTTATAACTAGCCACATAGAGCACTTCAATAAGTACCTTCATATTTTCTTTTCATATGACTTCTGAGAGGTGGAGGCTATCATTATTTATAGATGACAGCAGAGGAACATGATCCTGTGACTCAAAGAAAAGCACAACATAAAAATAAAATTAAAACCAATGTATTTTGCTACTAAGCTACGCCCCAGTCCTAAAACCTTGACTTCTTCAGGCACAAATTGCCTAAAGCTACTAGTTCAACTTGCATAGAAGGCAAAGTAATTATCCGTCTAGGGTACAGAAGGATGAAAAGAGAACACACCATGTAGTGAATTAACTAATGATTCACAACACAATTAATTATAGCCTTGGTTAACATCAGGAAGAGTTCAGTTGAGATTGCATCAGACTAAACTGATAATGATTGGTTATGCATTATTTTCCAACTTCTTTAAGCAATGAGTGAAAAATCATGAAGACTATTGTTATTTTCAAAAAATCTATGCCTTTCCTTTGAATCACATTCAAAAACTCATGTTAATGACAGAGGCTTTCCATCCATTATAAATGTCTATCGGCTTAGAGCCTTAAAATTTAGCATGTTTGTCAGTACACATCAAAATTGATGAAAATTCAGTTGTTTTGCTGGACATTTTTGCATAAGAAATAAAGTCTAATTTTGAAATGTACTCAATTTATTTCAGTTTCTTTATCTGGCAACTTAATTTAGAAAGACTGTAATTATACTTAGTTATGATTATCTTATCACAGAGGTTATATTCTTAATCAATTTAATTAAGAACTTATTGTTGTAGTTGTTTTCTAGCATGCCTTGCCACTTAGTAGACATAACTAGTCTTCTGTAGAAATTGGCAAAACCAAAATAGTGGGCATCTTTTCTTCCAGAGTAAACTAAAATGCCACAAAACAGTATCAGAGAGACACACTTCAGTACTAGGTGAATGGATTTTGAACTCTTTCCAAGGGATTTTACTACTATAAACACCAGAGAGTCTCTTTGTTCTACTGCTTCTCCATTCAGCCCTCTGAGCACAGCATTATACTAAAACTCTCTTCTTATTATAGGTGGATAATTTTATCCCAGCTATAGGAGCATATTTTTAGCTCCTTTCTAATGGGTATGGGAGAATTGACTGTGCTAGTTAGAGCTATAAGCATCTGTCAAAACGAAAAATTGTCTCCACCTGTTGAACATTTCCTCTGACCAGTGTTTTTTACTACATCTGAAAAGAGAAATGTGAGACCGAGGTTTTCAAAGTTAACAACCGTTTGGCTTCCTCTGTCTGTTTTGAGGTTTGAGTTAGAAATAACATATTTTTAAAAAGCTACAGGTTGGCTTTTGCAGTACCACTCAATCAACCTGAAGTGATTAATTTATGAATTGTCCCTGTTATTTCTGTGTTATACATAAATACAACAATTAAGTTTTACTGCTTATGTGCAGAATTATAAATATTGATTGTTTTATAAGACAGGTTTTCTCATTGACATTACAAGTTGTTAAGTTTTATCATTTTTAAAAAGACGTTAAAATTATTAACAAAAGAAATTATGTTTTATGAGCTTAGTTATTTTAAATTTTTATACCTTTGAGAAATCATAACATTCATGTTCAGCTATATTAAATTGTTCGTTCTTTTTTTTTCACAGAGGCAATACTATCCAGTTTTATGGAACTTGCTAGATGATTTGTCAAAGTTAAATCATTTACTTCCAATTAAACAGACATAAGCAAAAATGAGTCTAAGACAATAAAGAGGTATCCACATCTGCAATTGAGAGCTAAGGTGATTTGATTTTTCAAATGTCACCATGCCATTCCATTTTCCTCTGGGAAAGTCATTGTACATGATATATAAAAAAAGTAAACTTTATTTTCAAATGCTATGGGAAATATTAAGATATTTTAGTTATCATGCATACAACTTTAGAAACTGAAATAATTTTATGAGTTATATTTTATACACACACACACACACACACACGCACGCACACACACATATGCTCAGTTTGAGGAAAAATAAAAATGTGTGGCCTGACCTTATGAATGTATTTTCTTTGTATTTGTACAAGTAAGAATTTTGTGCATAACTTTATAAATAAAATGTTCAGTTTTTGTATTAAAAACTTGCCTAAATATGTATTTATATATCCTTCCTATGGCAGAAGATGACAAATGAACACAAAATTGACCTCGATTTTATCATATTTGGAATGGTTCTCCTAAGTGTCATGCTGCTCAGAAGTTAGCAGCAAGAATAAGCCTGGTGCTGGGGAGCTTTTCCTCTCAAAATACATTTGCAATAAAAACTTCTGGATTAATGTATTTATGTAACAATTCTACTGCACTGTATAACTTGAAATAATCACTGACATATTTGTGTGCTTTTATTTTCTCATCTATAAAGGCTTCTGCTTTTGTATTTCTGTAATTCAACTTTAGTATGCTGTTGAGATGAAAAGTGGTTAATGTCTGTACACAATGCTTCTGTTTGTAAATCCATATTTTGTTGCTTTAAAGTACTTACATCTGTTTTTAAATCCTTACAGTGTTATTTCAAAAGACATAATTCCTCACTTTTTAGATAGATGCTAATTGCATAATTCTTTTGCTTTTCAGAAAATTATTCTGGCCATGTCCATCCATTTTGTGGTGATTCAATCCCATAGGAATCATTTGCATGCAAACAACAAAAATATACAGAAATGAATTCTCAGATATCCCCTCACCCCCAAATACAGATATTAATGTTCATTATTTTGTATTTTCCCCTAATCAGTACTTACAAATCCTATAAAAGAGTAGTTGCTGTGCAGTTTGTTTCAAAATATAAACAATTACAGATCTTGACAAAATGTATGAAACAATGAAGGAAGAAGCAATAGTTTCACCTCCTGGAGTGACATGAATTACAGGGTTATGTTTCCTGAGAGCCTAAGAGGAGCCCTGGCTTGTTTTGCCTTTCTGTCTGGAGCTAAGTTCTGGGCTGCTGAGCAAAATGAGACAAGCAACACAGAGCATGAGAGCTTTGCAGTAAAGTGACACAGACTAGAGCCTGGGGAGGCTGAGAATGGTAAAATTTGAAAGCCAGCATAAAGGTAACTCTGAGAGAAACACAAATATCGCTCCCCCTTTTCTTAGCTCAGTCTTAGTGTAAAAGGTCACCAAGCCAGGAAATACCAGTCACAAATAAATTGTCAGAATACTAATGTTTAGATCACAAGCAACAATGGAAGCATTCAAATTCTTTCCAGAAAAAGCAACTTTTTAATATGACATAATCAATAAAGACCTCAGAAAGACCAAATTATAGTTAGTGAGCAGTACTCCAGAAACACCTTATAAAAATACATCAAAACTGACCTAAGGGGAAAAGGAAAAAAAAAAAAAACACTTCGTTAATGTAACTGTTTCTCAGTTTAAACTATACTACTCTTTGGTGGAAATCAAAACACTCAACATCAAAGCAGTGTCTGGGGCTTAACAAAACCACCAATTGCTGGCCGCAGAAGGAGAACTGTGAACCACATGAAGAAAACTGTTAAAGATGAAGTTAGAAAAGGAAATTAAAGCAATGTATTTAGTGCTAGCTCAAGTGTTACAAAAGCAGTACTAATAGAACCTGTACAATGATTAGAAATGGAAGTCTTGTCCTTATGAAAGAATATAATTTTCTAACAGTTATGGAAATGTATTTATGAAAAATTTTTAAAATACTTGCATTGCATAAATGTATGGACATGTAAACAAATATGTAGGTAATTTTGTATGTATTTGTTTTTCTAGGGAATCTAATCTTACCTAATTATTGGAGCTAACAAAGCAATCTCTATTAGACAACTGTCTTCATGTTTGATGTGGTAGTTCATGGTCCACAGAGCAGGAAGTCCAGAAGGAAAATAACATTAGCTAATACTTCCTATAATTCTTGGTGTCTGTGATCTTCACTGGTGAATACTCTGAAAAAGTGGAGCCTTTCATTATAAAACTAGGCATATATAAATCTGGTCTAAGAGGCAGAGAAAGTGAAGGAGGATCCCTGCAAAGGCAGCGTGTTTGCATGGCTGACCCTTCCCTGCACTGATGGCAGGAGACAGGAGACAGAAGACAAGCAGAAAGGCTCATGAGCTATCAAAAGAATGCACTTCTCAATTTCCCTCCCGATAGTACTTTGTTGCTAGCATAGCCCGAAGCACAGGTTAGAAAATTTCAGGAAATGTGGTAGACCTCAGCAAACAAGGTTTATCACTAAGCCACTGCAATATTAAAGCTTTCAAAGAAAAATATTTAACAAAAAGCATTTATACACACACACACACACACACACACGTGAATCAAATAAAACAATCAAGGAATAAAAATATGTAATGTGTAAACTATTCATTGGGTGAAGTTAGCAGTTGATTAGAACTTAGTGTTAAATAATAACAGAAAGAAGATCTGTAGTAGACTGTATCTTAGTTATTTTCTTCCTCACTGGGACAAATTACCTAAATCGAGGGCGTCCCCTCTCCAAATAGAACCTAGGTATGGCACGCCATCAAAACCCTCCGGAAGAAACAAAATTTACTCACTATTGAAGGGGTCCAGATGATCAAAATAGTCCAATTTGGGTCGGTGGGGGCTAAGCCTCCATCCCGGATGAGCCCCCAAATGTAATGGTACAATGATGATTTAGAAATGAAAAGCCAATCAATCAAGAGTGAAGGAGTTTTATTGCCAAGCCTGGCGACGCAGTCTCTGTTGATGGATCTTGAGACTGCGTGCCTCACAACTAAGGGAGTTTGCTTTTACAGGGGAGCAACGCAGCCGATTGGTGGGTAGGCTATTACCTAATACCTGCAATTTAAGCAAGCAAAAGTGATTTCAGCCCGCCTATTGCCTCAGGCTACTCCTATCAGGCTGCGTCAATACCCCATCAGCCTCCCTGCTCAAAAGGGAATCCTGGTCCACATCCAAAGGCTAAAAGAAAATGGTACATTAGTGCCATGTGTTTCCCCTTGGAATACGCCTTTGCTTCCAGTGCAAAAGCCAGGTATGTCAGATTATCGGACTGTACAAGATCTATGGGAGGTAAACAGATGAGTGGTGACCTTGCATCCCACCGTTCCTAATCCCTACACCCTGCTGAGCCTACTCATCCCGGAATACACCTGGTACTCAGTGCTGGATCCGCTTTCTTCACCTTGTCGATCACTCTGGTAAGTCAACCTATTTTTGCTTTTGAGTGGACGGATCCCAAGTCAGGGGTGACGGAGCAGCTGACCTGGACTCGGTTACCACAAGGATTTAAAAATGCCCCCACTCTCTTTGATGAGGCTTTAGCAAGAGACTGGATGGAATTTAGAGAATGTCATCCGGAGGTGACACTCTTACAATATGTAGATGACTTACTAATAGCCTCCCCCACTTATGAACTATGCCTAGAAGCCTCCGAGCAACTGCTGATGACTCTAGCTCAGCTTGGATACAGAGTCTCTGCTAAAAAGGCACAATTGTGCCAACAGACTGTAACCTATCTGGGTTATAGACTACATGAAGGTAAAAAGACTCTGTCTGACCAGAGGATTCAGGCTATATTACAAATCCCCACACCAAGGACTAAAAGACAGGTCCGTGAGTTCTTGGGAGCAGTGGGATACTGTAGACTTTGGATCTTAGACTTCACAGAAATGGCCAGACCCCTGTATGATTCTTTGAAAGGGGATACTCAAAAACCCCTGGAATGGACTAATGAATGTGATGAGGCTTTCCTTCGACTTAAACAGGCACTATCCCAGGCCCCTGCCCTGGGGCTTCCAAACGTGACAAAATCCTTCACCTTGTACGAAGATGAGCTGCGAGGGGTTGCAAAGGGGGTTTTAACACAGGAGCTGGGACCTTGGCAGCATCCCATCGCTTACCTCTCCAAGAAACTTGACCCGGTGGCAGGGGGATGGCCTCCTTGTCTCAGGATTCTAGCTGCGGTGACCTTGCTTTTGAAAGAAGCCAAAAAGCTCACATTTGGACAAAGGCTCACCGTAGTGACCCCCCACTGCCTAGAGACTCTTATCAAGACCCCGCCCGAAAAGTGGTTATCCTACATTACCAAGCCCTGCTCCTAGACCCAGACTCAATAATGTTCAAAACCTCCTCAGCCTTAAACCCTGCCACTCTCATGCCTGACAATGACTCTACAGTCCCCCTCCACCAGTGCACTGACCTCGTTGAGAGACAACAGAACCTTTGAGTTGACTTGTCTGATCTTCCTTTGAGGGACGCTCTGAACTATTTCACTGAAGGAAGTAGTTTCATCTGTGAAGGTAAACGAGTGGCAGGGGCAGCAGTGATCACTGAGACCGAGGTACTTTGGGCCAAAAGACTAGATCCTGGAACTTCAGCGCAACGTGCAGAGCTCATTGCCCTAACTGAGGCCCTCAAGATAGCAACTGGAAAGAGGGTGAACATCTATACGGATAGCAGGTATGCCTTTGCCACTGTCCATGTCCATGGGGCCATATACCAGGAGAGAGGTCTCTTAACTTCAGCGGGATCGAAAATCAAGAATGCTCCCCAGATCCTAGACATTTTGGCAGCTGTATGGCTACCACAGCAAATGGCTGTCATCCATTGTAAGGCTCACCAAAAAGGGGATGATCCAGTAATTCGGGGAAACAATTTGGCTGACTGTGCAGCCCGAGAAATAGCTACTACATCAGAGGGGACCTCTGAGGATACAACAGCACTATTGCTGATCCCTCAGACTTTGGAACCAGTCTACACACAAAAGGACCGTCACTTGGCCTCTCAGTTGAAGGCAGAACCTAACCTCCCTGGAGGATGGTTCCAGTTACCTGATAAGCGGGTGTTACTGCCTGAAGCCTTAGGATGAGAGCTTCATAACCAGACTCACAAGTCTACTCATCTGGGGGGAACCAAACTGGCCGAATTGTTCAGAAGCAGATTTTTTATTCCCCATCTGACCAAGATGGCCACCTCCATTAGCTCCAGGTGCCCACAATGCCAACAGGTTAACTCACAAAAATGTCAAGATTTGGAAACTACCAGATTCAAAGGAAAAAGTCCAGGTGAACATTGGGAAATTGACTTTACTGAAATGAAGAAACCTGGCCTTCAGGGGCATTGATACTTATTGGTGTTGGTTGATACCTTCACTGGCTGGGTAAAAGCATTCCCTACTAGATCCGAGTCAGCTTTAGTTGTAGTCAAAAAACTCTTATATGAAATAGTCCCATGATTTGCCCTACCCTTATCTATGGGGTCCGACAATGGCCCGGCTTTCATAGCTCAAATTACCCAGAAACTTGCTCATCTCCTAAAAGTTGATTGGAAACTATATTGTGCATATCGGCCACAAAGTTCTGGGCAAGTAGAGAGAATGAATCGAACCATAAAGGAGACACTGACCAAATTGATTCTACAAACTGGCAATAATTGGGTGAGCCTCCTTCCCTTTGCGCTCCTAAGAGCCCGCTGTACTCCCTACATTGCTGGAATTACCCCCTTTGAGGCCCTTTATGGGCGTCCGCCTCCTTTAGTTCCCGGGCTCTGGGAGGACAAGATAGCTGAACTTACTAACCAAGATCTTATTAAGTCCTTACAGGCGCTGCAGCCCATATTGACTTCTATCCACCAGCTGTTTAGACAAAAGAGCCCAGCTCCCTCTGAATGGAAACTCCTCTCCATTCATCCATCGACCCTGGGACGCTGGTCCTGATTCAACGGCATCATCGAGAATCACTAGAGCCCTGCTGGGAAGGACCCTATACAGTGGTGCTGAG
Source organism: Hydrochoerus hydrochaeris (assembly GCA_004027455.1). Classification (NCBI taxonomy): domain Eukaryota; kingdom Metazoa; phylum Chordata; class Mammalia; order Rodentia; family Hydrochaeridae; genus Hydrochoerus; species Hydrochoerus hydrochaeris. The sequence goes on from PVLA01000499.1 coordinate 539,623, forward strand.
TACACCAACTGCAGTCAAGGTAGCTGGAAAGACTGCCTGGATTCACCACTCCCACGTCAAACAAGTGGACGTCACAGAGGAAGACTCTCAAGATAAATGGACTATACAACAGACTGGTAACACCCTTAAACTAAAACTGACTAAAATTAATACCTAGGCCGCTCTCATAATAAATCCTTTAGGTGTAACCATTTTATTGGGTCTGTTGTTACAGACCCGGGGAGGCTTTGGGCCACCGGGTAACCCTAGAGATGCCTTAAAAATAGCTTATGGAAACCCTTGCAACTGCAAAGGGGCACCCTGTCATCGGGTCAATTCACTGGCTCATATACCCAGAGTGTAGACTGTGGAAACAAAATGGCTTACCTTAAATGGCTGTCAGGTCTCACAGGGGTTTCTCAGAGTTGGATATGTAGAGAACAACAAATTATTCTCTACCATCCGCTAGTTTTGCCTAGACCTAAGGAAGTAAGTTTAGACCCTCAAACCCAAGACTTACTTCGAGTCACCCACAAAGCTCTAAATTTGTCCAATCCTAATCTAGCTGAGGACTGTTGGCTATGCTTAGCTCAAGGAACCCAAAGACCCTTG